>OU896710.1:11417310-11876313 GCA_918026855.4 Phaedon cochleariae | reverse complement strand
GTTTCGCCGATGTGGGCCTGTCATAATGAAGTGAGCATTGTCAATAATGATTGTAGACTAGGGACTGAGTTTTGGCAACATGATTGCTTACCCTTGATTTCCGAGGCATATTATTTTCATTCAAAGAAACACCTACTCATAGACTTAAATCAAGTAAATAAAGTATTTAATCAGAATGTTGCTTCTTCAACTAGAGAAAATATTAATATCATCAAGTTGAAAATATTACATTCCCTTCATTTGAGGAAATTGATATTCATATTTTTGAATCAAGTGAGTATGGCATAAAATAGAACTATGAGGAGTCCTCCATTTGATGAAATTCTAATATCAATATGGTGAAATTAGAATGCTTCATCTGAAGAAATAATTATTCATATTTTTGTATCAAGAAAATTACGTATTGCCTCAACATATTCGGTTTTTGCAATTTGAGAAAACTGAATATATCATTCGAGGAAATTAGCATTCTTTAATTTGAAGAAATGTTTACTCATAATCTTGGATCAAGCAATAAATGTATTTAAACAAAATAGTACGCTTATGCGAATTGAAAAATCCGGTTTGAATGAGTTGAAGTAATTAATTCATCAACTGAATGATTGCATTCTTGGTTTGAGAATATATTTCAATAATATGACACTATTTTCTTGAACATACCAGATTTTTTGACTCGAAAGAATATGCTCAATTCAAAGCAGATATACCATTGAATTTTCAAGTGAATGGGTTTTCTCATTCGAAGACATTTTTTTTCTATAGAAAGAATAGGAAGAAGAGATGTAGGCGTTGGGATTTTTTTTGAACTCTTGGAGATTGAAAGTTCTTGGGAATATCTCCTCAGGCAATGAGTGCCAGAGCTCTCCCGTTCTATAGAGAAACGAGTTTTGGTATAGTGCTGTTCGACATATTTCAAGGTCGACTACGAGTGAATGTGGTGATTGCGCTTGTCGTGTTCGTCTGACTGACGTCGTATCTGTGATTTGTAAATCATGAGAAGCTGTCAAGGTGTAAAGTAGCTGGTGATCATAATAATGGGAGTGGCTATACCTTTTCAGAAACATAACTATCATGTTCGACTCGTTCGTTGCTATCGAAAGTAATCTTAGGTTATGTAAACCAGTCCCTATAGAAGGAATAAAGAACGATAAGGTTCCAACTACAGAAATGCCTGTGCCTGAAATAATAATGACAAAAGCTCCATAATATGTTTAATCACGTTATCAGACTATATTGATCAAGTAGTTCATGCAATTGTCCCAGGACAAAGACACAATAAACTGATGGTTGGAACACTGTCCAAAACAGTGACTAACGACATTCTGAGCCTAAACAGAAGTCAGATCAAACAAGTGACGGGACTAATAACCGGTCACTGCCCCTTGAGGAAACATATGCATCAAATGGGCATCTATACAGACGAACCCATATGCAGACTATGCAATGAGGAGGAGGAAACTGCCACCCATGTAATACTGGAGTGCGAAGCACTAGCGCGTTGGAGATACAACCTTCTGGGAGCAGTAAACTCTCAAGAGGCATTTTCAAAGAATGATCTGGTGAAGAGGCTGCTAAACCTCATCAAGGTAGCGAACCTGTTCACCTAAGTCAACAGCATGATCAGGAATACAATAGGCCCAAAGGCTGTAGTGTTTTGGGCTTCAAACCCTTACTGATCATTCTGCTATTATTCAATCAATCAATCAATCAATTCATGCAATAGTATTTTATGTCTCATACTCCTATGGAGGAAGAATTCTGAAAAACAAAAGACACTGATAACTGATGAAGAATTTCATATTTCAGGAGTACCTACTTCCCAACGGAGAATTTAGAGAGAGTTTAGGAAGATATAATTGTGTCATTCATAAATGTTGTCCTTGAAATCTGGTAGGTGCCTGTTTGATATGAAATGATGGAAGGGTTAAATTGAAAAAATATAGAGTAACTAGAACTTTCAAATCCATTGGACCCCCAAAACCCCTTCCTCTCGATATGGTTGCTAGGTATACCCAGAACTGGGACCAGCTGCCGGCCACAGAGTACTGACATACAGAGTCCCGCATATGGAACCATTTACTGGGCCGCAGATGTCAGGTACATAAGGAAAAAAGATCAGGACATCAATGCTCCATATCAAAATGTTTTCTGGGATAGCATCAGAAGCACAAATACACCTTCAAGGACCGTTATATATCGGATAATGCTGCGAATAGCTGTCGAAACAAAACAGTGATCGACAAGAAAATAATACATGAGCAGTTTGCAGACATGTATACGTGTTATATTGGATATAACAAGTGTGAATTATTTTGAACGAATTTTTCATAAGCCCGATGTTCCTTCCCTAATAACACACCTTCATCCATTGGACATCCAATGAATATCCTCACCCGGACATCCTGGACATCCATAGGATAACCACTATGTGTACACAGGACATCCTATGGATGTCCATAGGATATCAGCTTTCCACATTTTAGGACATACATACGTTATCCATGATGGACATCCATTTGGTTTCCATTATGGACATCCATATGGTGTCCATATATTGGACATATATACCAACCTATATGTATTCAAAAGACAGGTTATGTTATTTTCTTTTATTTCAAACATTGTTCATGGGTGAAACCTAAAGTATAAAATATGATAAAAAAATAGATAGTACCTACTTAGGATGATAAATTGGAAAAGAAGTGGTCCAATGCACTGGCAGCACAAAAACTGAAATGCATATTTTGCATCGTTTCTGCATTATTTTTGAAAATATTCAATGCATTCTGAATCCGTCTCCATAATTCCTGTTCAGTATTTACTGGTCTGAAGTACACCTTAAACTTTATAGGTACTGCTCCCCATAAACTATAGTATATTTCCTCTGCCGTTTATTCATCTACTTATTATCTGAAAACTGTTGAATGAAACAGCAATGGACATTCAGAGTGAAATGTGGTGGAGCCTCATCATGCAATAAGAGCCACATGTTGTGAAAAAGGTGTTCCATAAGTTTTTATCGTCAGCTTAGGTCGATGAACAAGATAATTGGCCCCAAGATGAAAATTCCTGTCAGTGATTCTTGCCCACACATCATCTGTTGTCGTATCATTCAAGAGTTTGTCAACATCCGATGAATTTTTTTCTACGTTATAGTAGATACGTCGGAAGAACCTGTTTCAAATCCTTTTCCTTCTGTTCATTCTGGTGAATGGTGTTTTACCTACATATCCAAGAAATATGTTATGTTATCGTACACTGTAGAAAATTCCTCTGAGTGAATGAATATGTGGTTGCGAGTGAATTTACTGATTGAAATTTCTGAGTGAATTCTCAACTCAAACTAGATATTTCATCAAGTTCTCATAACAATGAGAATGATTATATATTTGATTGAATCGGTTCGTGAATTACCATTTTACACAGTCAAGTAGGGTGAAATTTCAACTCAATCGGGCGTGGACCGAAATTGACTCATTATTGCGTGGACATTGAGTGAAATTTCACTAAATTTTTTTTTCAGTGTAACAATTCGCAATTAGAAACACCTGAATAGACACAGAAATAATAAGAACTTACTTGTATGAAGGCCGTATAAAGCAGGATTCTGGGGCATAATTCAACTATAAAATTCTAGTAATTATCATGAAAGTCCACCAAAATAATGAATGAAAAAACATAATCTATATTATATTTCGATTTCTGACAGATGAATTCAGATCTTCTTCTTCTCATTTCACTCTACTCAAAATTTCTCGCTACAATGGACATCCCGACAATACACTTATGGATGTCCAATATGTACTGCCAAGTATCTGGTAAGAACATCCAAGTGGCTATTCGATGTGGACATAGATAGGCTTCCAGATGGAGTACATACTAGATCATCAGCTGGATATACAACAATGTACATCAAAAGAAATTTCTCCTTTGTCCGATGCTCATGCGCGTATAAGTATTCTACTTCAATCTGAGAAAACATAAAGACACAAGGTGTCCCCAACGACTCTGACAAATATGCCCAATGTGCCTCCGCGTATATTGTACTTGATTCTGAGAGAACAAATATACACAAGTCTCCTCCTGTCTGAGAAAACAAAATTGTCATATGTATAATAATAATAATAATAATATTAATAATAATAAACGTCTTTATTTGATTTAATGTTTATACAAACATTTGGCAGAGCGAAGTTTAGCCATCATGGCTACTCTTACACCTAACCCTGCACATTTATAATACATAATACATAAACTTAACATACTTTAATCACTAAGTGCAGATGACTTGCAATTATTAAATTTTTTCTATAATGAATGAATATAAATGAATATAGTTTAATTTCAAATGGCATTTTGTTCGAGCAATAAATGTAATTTAAGGCGTTTCTTGAAGGAATGAATAACATTAATTTTGGAAGATGAATCAAGTGAATTGTACAATTTCACAGCATTATAAGAAAAAGATTTCTGGTACAAAGCTGTCGAATGGCGTGGTATATCCAATGTGTTGTTAACTCTTAAATTCACATAATGTTGTTGGTTACGAAATATTAATTTGTTTCTAAAATAGATTGGAATTGACGTAATCAGTAAACGATGAACAAAAATAAGACAATGATATTTCCACAAAAACTCAATATTTAGCCATCTGAGTGCACGAAAACAGTGACTGATATGATCAAATTTTCTGAGACCATAGATGAAACGACAACAGGTATTTTGTATTTTTTGCAATCTTGTCTTAGCCCTTTCGCGACGGGAAACGCATATATGCGTATTTCACTGAAGCATCTGATACACGGGAGCCGCATATTTTCAATCGACCGGAGAAGTGTTCTAACGACGGGAACCGCGCGCTATCGTCTCATCCCCTTCATTTGCATCGTCTTTAGATGGTTTTGGTCGGGGATTCTCGTACACTTCTGACGTTGTCTATGATCGGATAACAACACATGTTACAACGACGGGAAGCGGGTGGAAGCGACCTCCGTCCACTAGGCATTCTGTATTGTGTTCACTGTTTACTGATAGGCTTGTTCGCGTTCAAAATATACTAAATTATGTATCAAATTGAGTTTTTCTCATTATGTATCATTGCGAAATTTTCTGAAAATGGGCTCAAACAACGGGACCCGCATAAATGCGAACGCGCTTTCGAACCCCGTTGTGGCGGCTCACGCGCGCCAAACGAACCCCGTCGCGAAAAGGTTAGTAACTGAGTCTAGATAAGGATAAAAAATTATAAGACAATACTGAAGAATTGGCAAGACGATAGTTTCACACAGTTTCTTTCTTAGGGAAAAATTCAAAATATTTTTATTTACAAAAAGGAGTTTTAGTGACAGATATGATTTTTTAACTAAATTATTTACCTGGCTCGTAAACTTGAAGTCAATATCCATTATCAGTCCAAGATTCTTAGCTTCAGTAACCAGTGGTATGAGAATGTTGTCAATATGAAGAATAATTTCATTTATAATTATTTCGTAAATATGCTTCGCGCAAAACAGCATAGCTAATTATTTCTTAGGATTCAGTTTCAGAGCATGTTTTTCACAATAATTGTTTAGGAGTTCCAAGTCACTGTTCAGCCTTTGAACTGCAACAGGAATATTTTCTATATCAAAACTGTATTTTATTTGGGTATCATCTGCATAAGATTGCATTTCACAAAACTCAATATTTCTATATATATCGGCAGTGTATACGAGAAAAAGTAGTGGTCCCAATATGGAACCCTGTGGTTTCCCTGACCTAACATGACCTGGAGAAGATATGCCTTTACATGTACGAACTTTCTGTGTTCGATCGGCAAGATGGGAGGAAAAGAAGTCGACTGCGATATTGTCCAAACCGTAATACTTTAATTTTGAACAAAGTAACTTATGGTCGACAGTGTCGAATGCTTTCGAAAAATCCAATAGCACTAGCACTGTCGCCTTTTTTCTGTCAATGCACTGGGAGAAAACTTGAGTTATCATAATTGGAAATCTGATAACCGTTATTACGATATCTGCAATAAATAGGGGACAGATGTGTTCATTTGCTACCATAGATGAAGTGAATTTTCAGGTGACTTGTAGTTATGACAGCTTATTCAATTTGCAAACTTGTATAAAAACACCGCTGCTGAATAACTACTACTTGTTCTAGTGTCTATGATAACACAGAATGTCGAATAGGAATTATTCCCATAAAATGTTGCAGTAACTCTCCACTCTACAGTGGTTATCAGACTATCGACATAAAACAGCATGTTTTCATTACTGGCACAACCATCTTGAGGTAACGCAGTAATACGTCTCATTTTATTATAGTTATCTGATATCTGCATGAAACCTGACATTTTGACATGCTATTGTAATATAGCTCATTTTCAACAGTTATCCCAATATTTTTCTGCTCTAGTATATTCATCAAACAGTGGTAATAAGGTTATCTAATCAAAGAAAAAACAAAATACACAAAGTCGGTCGACCACAAATTATATTACAATTGCTAGTGTGACTAGTTTCGGCTAAACAGCCATCTTCAGACAAAAATTAAATAGAGTACCTGTAAGAAATGAAATTACAGACGAACAATAAGTTTGCTGAGGAAAAAACATACCTATGCCATGTGGTAATTACAAATTCATCGAAAAAATTTTTAAGCGGTTATATGAAAGTATAAATATAATCAGTCCGGTAAGGGGGTGATTAAATTTTTATAGCGGCTGAACAGCCAAAAGAACCTTATAATCATGAGGTTCAACATTGGCACGAAAAAATTTGAAGATATTTAAATTCACTCAACTGAGTTTCATCTTGAATGGCTATTGAAAGACAGAAATCCAACAATCGCCGAGGTAAGCAAATGACAATGACAGCATGACAAGACTGAATGACAGTGACAATTATACAAACTAAATGACATGACAAAATCATCATAAGGTACAGAATACTATTTGGCAAAATAACAAATAATTGCAAAAGAAACAATGGGTTAATTAAATAATCTCCTTGTAACAAAATTATGAGAAGTACGTGGTAAGGTTGAAGACCAAAAGGAAGAAGAAGAATTGTCAAGTGTAGTAAAAGTAATAAAGGCAGAAGAAGAAGAAGCACCACCAAGAGTAAACAGGTCCGGCTTAAGTACCTGAAAACGGGAAAATTGATCATGAGAATTTGAGTGTGCGAAAAATGTGGTTTCTTTCAAAATTAGTTTGGTCGTTGAGGCAATTAATATTTGGATTATTGATACATTTTTGAATTTCCAAGATTTCTAAAAGGTTTAGCCGTTTACCTTTATTGCAAATGTGAATAATATCCATATTGGATTTGACATCAAAAGTGTGATTAGAATCAATAATATGATTAGCAAAGGAAGAGGAAGGGTCATGAATATCTGATCTGAGAAATTTGTGGACAATTCTGCAATGTTCCGATGCGCGGGTTTCAAAACTTCTACCAGTTTGGCCTATATAAGATGAATTGCAATCATTACGATTTAATCTGTAAACCCCTGACTTTTTTGTCTGAGAAATTTTATCTTTAGAATTAACAAGTAGGTGTTTGAGATTGGAAGAAGTTTTATAGGATATGTTAATATTGAAGTTTTTGAAAATTTTTGAAATTTGGACTGAATAATTACCGAAAAAATGTAAAGATCTGAAAACTGGGGGTTCTAAAGACTGATACAAAGTAACATTAAAAGTTAGCCTAAACCTTGTATAAAATTTGAAATAAATCTTCATGATTTGTTCTAAGGGGAAATGGTTATTGATAGCGATTTGTTTAATAATGTTAATCTCCTTATTGAATGCTGTATCTGATAGCGGTAATGAAAAAACTCTATGGAAAAAACAGTTAAATGAAGCAAATTTGTGTGAAGGTGAGTGGTTGGAATTAAATGGAATCACTGTATCAGTGGATGTAGGTTTTCTGTAGATTTCAAAATCAAAAGTGTGAGTTTCAAGGTTTTTTGATATGAGTAAGTCAAGGAAAGGCAGAGCACCGTTAACTTCCAATTCACTAGTAAAAGTAATATTGGGATGAAGGGAGTTAATGTAATTCAGAAAATTGGAGACATCATGAGAAAAACCGTCAAAAAGTAGCAAACAGTCATCCACATACCTGTAATAAAAGATTAATTTTGCATTGTAATTAGGATTATTCAAAAATTGGTTTTCTAAGTTGTTCATGAAGATTTCTGCTAATAAGGGGGAGAGGTTACTACCCATTGCTAGGCCAGTAGTTTGTCTTCATCCCAATATTACTTTTACTAGTGAATTGGAAGTTAACGGTGCTCTGCCTTTCCTTGACTTACTCATATCAAAAAACCTTGAAACTCACACTTTTGATTTTGAAATCTACAGAAAACCTACATCCACTGATACAGCCCAGATAGCACACATTTGCCTAAGGTTATCCTCAACAAGTCGCTAATAGCCTAGAGAGGATATCCTATTTTCCATATCCTAACAATGTCATTAGGCTGAAGATTTGCGCTATAATGGTTCCAGATTAGTCTCTGCAGCAACATCCTGAGGATGTCCAGGATTTCAAGCCAATGGATGTATTTTAGTTAATATTTTGAGGCATGTTATTAGTTTTGCAAAAATTGAGACATTTCTTTGTCTAATTGTTTATTTGGAATGTGATCCTGATGAATGAGAAATATCAATACCTATACCAACCCTCATAGTTCAAATTTTCAAATCCATTTTGTGAATATTGAGGAAAGTATGAAATCTATGTGTGGTTTTGAGTGATAATATTATTGTGGTTCTGAAATATAATACTTCATTTGCTCCTTCCTGTGTGCAATTAATGGTGCAAGACCTTTGGTGCTAGCATGTTATGTTATATGTACCTGATCTGATGAGATGTTTAGAAAAAGATAGAGGATCCACACTAGAGCCCCTTCTTCCTAAAGTGCTTGAATGCTAGTTTGTGATATTATCATTATTGTCTTCACTGCATCCTGCTTAATAGTGTGGTTTATCTATGCATGAGGTTTATTCCAATTATTCCATCATTCGATCAAACAATATATCATAATAATATTAGGTACGAATATAACAATAACAGTTCTAATAATAGATCTATTATGATTTCTGTGATTGCATATTGCATCCAGCATAAAAGGTAATGTTTAACTTGACGCTTCGCGGCTATATAAACAAACTGAATAAAATTCAATACGCGATAGAAAATAAGCGGAGTTCTTATGAAATCTGTAAAAGCAACCTGGTTACTTTGTTTTCATTGGTTCTCAATTGTTTTTTGTTTGGGCTCATTGGTCATGTCATCAAAACAAACCGCTCAGAAGTGTTCAAGTTGTTGTCGTCAGGTGGGGCGACATGTTATTTTCTTTCGCAAATTGTTTGAGTCTGAAGGACTCGATGCATAAAATGTAATAGTTTCTGGATAAAATGTAGGAGAGCAACTCGAATTACTCATTGAAATTACTTCCATGCGAATGTGTCACATTTTAGATTTTACACCATTTGTTTTTCAATTATGCGTTTTCATTATGAAACCGATCCATTTTTATATCGTGTCACAAGTCGGAGACCTGCAGGCGTTTCCATCTGACATCAAAATCATAAAGTCGTACAAAAAGTTTTGTACCAACGCCATTAATTATTGTGAGAAATGTTCCCAAATAAATACCTGGCTAGTAAATACCTAACCTAAATAATTGGTCTATATCACTGCTTTCGTAGATCTAGACACATTCATAAATTGTCGTCCGTCATTTATAATGTCCTTTGTCAATTGTCAATTGTCGTGCGTGGTTAGGGTGCGCGGTAGCCTGGTGGCGTCGTTTTCTCATTTGCCTCCAATGACTCCATTGTTTCTCCTTCGAGTCCTTTGTGTGGTTTGAAATGCTTGTATAGATGCATCATAAATCATAGTTTTCCTATTTGATTTTTGGCATTTTACATTTTAAACAATTCGAAAATCGTGTGGTCGTGTGATCAGTGGTGTGGTGAACTCAAGTAAAGGTGAATAGTAACCCAACAAGGTAAATATACTTTATATTATATTTCTGAAAATTTCAAAATGGAACGGGCTCCGCCTGCTAAAAAGGCGCTTTTGATGAACGTTAGTCGAGCAATGAATAGATTGAACGAACCGTGTTCGAGTAGTAGTGAGAGCACTAGTGATATTTCCAAGAATATTGATGATGATGAGCTTTCTTCATTAGCAAGTTCCCCGCCTCGTTCCCCGCCTTCTGAATCATCTGAATTTGATCTTGATCCTGATATGGTCAACTCGGAAAGTGAGTTAACCCAGGAATCAGCAATGTTCTTCGAGATCGAAAACCTACCAGTAATTAGAAATACTCAGATTCAAAGTAATCATGAGATTAATGACCAGCTTTGTCAGTGGTCTATCACCAATAATATTCCGCATTCTGCACTTCATGGACTTTTAAAAATTTTGAAGCCCCATTTACCAAGTTTGCCATCAGATCCCCGTACATTGCTTTCAACTCCAAGACATACAATTCCTAAGAAAGATATTGCACCTGGTGAATATCATCACCTGGGTTTAGAGAAGTGTCTTCGTTATTTGGTGAAGATGAGTAAAGTACAAGAGTCAGTATGTGAAATTTTAGTCAATGTCGATGGACTGCCACTCAGTAAGAGTTCCAGTAGTGAGCTTTATCCTATTCTAGTATCTTTGCATAAGTATCCTAATATGGTAGGTTTGGTTGGCTTATATCATGGATACAAGAAGCCAGAGGATCCCAATTTATTCTTGGAAGATTTTGTTGAAGAAGTTTCTCGCTTAGTTAACACTGGATTTTTTATGAATAATGTTCAATATTCTGTAAAACTCAAAGGTTTTGTATGTGATGCTCCAGCAAAAGCATTTATAAAGAATATTAAGTACCATACTGGCTCATTTTCATGCACAAAGTGTGAACAAGAGGGGGAATTTATTAATAATAGGATGTGTTTTCCTGATATATGTTCTATAGTACGAACAGATGATTCTTTCTTAACCAGAAGAAATGAAGAACATCACAGGGGAAATAGTATATTGGAGAACATTCCTGGATTTGGTATGATAAGTGGATTCCCCTTGGACTATATGCATCTGGTTTGTTTGGGTGTTGTGAAAAAACTTATAGCAGGATTATGGTGCAATGGTCCCCCTCCACATAAGTTATCATCACATCAAGTACAACAATTATCAGAATCATTGGTTTCTCAGTCCAAAAATATTCCTATGGAGTTTTCTAGAAGGCCTAGGAGTGTCAATGAATGTAAACGCTGGAAAGCCACAGAATTTCGTCAATTTTTGTTTTATACTGGTCCTGTTGTCCTCAAAGCCCACTTGCCTTATGACAATTATCTGAATTTTTTGTCTTTACACATAGCACTATCTATCCTAGCAAATTCCAAGTCTTCTGTCCAAAAAATTGATTATGCTCACTCTTTGTTAATATATTTTGTACAAACGTTCATGATTCTTTATGGTAGACATCTAGTATCACACAATATACATAATTTAATTCATCTCACAAGTGATGTCAAACTGTTTGGAAATTTGGAATCATTTGGTGCTTTTCAATTTGAGAATTTCATGCAGGTATTTCTAAAATACACAAGAAAACCAGATAATCCAATCTCTCAGATTGTAAAGCGTTTTCAAGAAACTATGAATGCCAATGAAAATGTACTTACATCTAAAATAATAGTTCATGGGCCTGCAAAGGAACACTCTGCAGGTCCTCTTACTGAACATTGTAATTCTCCACAATACAGTGAGTACAGATTTCCATCATTTTGTATAACAATCACACATCCCAATAATTGTTTGGGAATGAAAGATGGATCTATTATTGAAGTCAGAAATATAGCAACGAAAAATGATAGTCTAATGGTGATTGGGCAGAAATACAAAAATTGTCGAGATTTCTATGTGCAACCATGTCCCTCATCTTATGTAGGAATATTTGAAATTTCAGATAAGGGTAAACTTGAGTGTTGGCCATTGGAAGATGTATCTGTAAAATATGTTAAATTGAGTTCATCTACTTCTCATGTTGTTATACCCCTTTTACACAGTGAACAATAATTTTATTATATATACAGGATGGTCCACTCTATAGTAGCAAAATATCGACAATTGATAGAAGACCTTAATTTGAGAAAAAAAGTTTTCATAAACATTGGTCATTGGACACTTCGTTTTCGGGATACAGGACGTTCAAGTTGAAAAAAAAAAAGTTGATTTTCCTTTAATTACTAGAAAACCGCTCAACAAAAATACAAGATATTCTGGTGGCCTACTAGGTATCTGTGAGCAAATATATTCATAGTAATTTCCAACTTATATGAATATCAGTGACTTCGTTAGGACAATATCAATGTTTTTATCACGTATTAATGAGACATTTTCAAATTTCAATATAAAATATAGAATGTCCAGTTAATAGAATAAATGCCTTCTTGTTATAACTTGATGAAACACATCGGTTCTGAGTGAAAACGAATATATCAAATTCAATCACAATTGTTGATGTAGGTGTTGAATAGCTCATTCAAGACAACTGCTCTGATTACTGGATAACCAGAAGTGATATAATTAACATACATAAGTTTTGCCATAAAAATAACTCATACAAGATGTTTATAAAAATAATTGTAAGTTCATTCTCAATTTCAACGCTGTCTATTTTGAAAACTAAGCTTCTTATGACTTATATTAATAGGAACTTTAGTTCTTCAAATAAGATCTTTTGATTGTCAAAGTTTTGCTACTATAAAGTGGACCACCCTGTATAAATATATATATATATATATAAATTCAAAACAAAACTCCATAGGGTGTTTTTTAACTATGGTACAAAACTCTATGAGGTGGTTCGTTTGGTCGTTTCAAGAAAAAAGTTCCTATGAACATATGTCCGGAGTTGCTTAGGGCGTTTGAGTTGAAAAAATGTATTTTTATAAAATATGAATATCCTTGAACCGATTTGGTTGAAATTTGAATTATATTGAGAACAAATAGTACGTCACTGACTTTTTTGTTGTTTTTCATTTTTTTTCAGATTAACCAACTAAATATTCAGCCATTTGGTCTCCTGTGTTTTCTTCATATCTAGTTTCTTTTTGGAGATGAAAAATTGATTTTTTTTCTTATATCTGAAAAACTTCTGGCCCATTTGATTCAAACTTTGCTCCTTTTATTTCGAGTTTGTAATTAAATTTGACTCAATCAATTCATTTCAGGGGTAGTTTCTAAACTTCAACATCCTGTATCTCTGAAGCAAAGCAACTTCGGACATATGATCATAGGAACTTTATTTCTCAAAACGGCCTAACAAATCACCCTCTGGAGTTTTGTAACGTAGTTAGGAAACACCCTGTATTGTATTTGCCTTCAATGTGGCACCATTTTGGGAGTAGAATAGTGTATTATAATAATATATAGTGTTACAATTGAACTTTTGAAGCAATTTTTATCAGGAATATCAGGATTATTGATGAATGGAAATGGCATAATTGACTAATTTTTTGGGTTAAGAGTGTATGTTAGCTAAGTGCATATAATGTCCAAAGATTTGATTTGATATTGCCTCACCTCTCATTTTAGGAAATTAGGTGCAATATAAATATATGTATATAAAAGGACAATCATGTGGACTGTTGTGATATTCATTGAAGAAAATTCTATTGAAACCATTCCTCTGAAGTGGCTCTTAGGGGGTGATGGAAATTTGGCCTATTGGCCCTCAGTGAAGGGTCTGAAGTTGAACTCTATGATAGTAAATTGTGCTGAACCGACTTCAAACTGGGAGATATTTGAAATCAGATTTCCCAATAATACTAAGAAGATATATGGTAAGATACTTATCTTTCATTCTCATTACACACAGAAAATAATTATACAATTACAAATTACTTGAATTTTATCAATCATATCCTGAATAACTTTATACTGTGAATAACACCTTGTAGATAATTTTCTCAAAGCCAGAAAGGCATGTAATAGGAAGACTGAAGAGTCAGATGTGCTTTCTGAAGGAGATTATTCTTTGAAGAGATTGAGAAAACAAAAAAAAATGGAAAGTAGTGACGAGGAAGAAGATTGTTTTCTAAGTCGCCTACCAAATCCACCAGCGTTGCCTAACAATTGTAAGTAAACAATATCGATGGCCTAGAATCAATACCTCGTAAGTGAAAATGTCAAAAGTTTTCAGTATGGACAAAAAACTTCGTATTTACGAGTTATTGCATTCAAGAATCGACCACGAGGTATTGTCACGTGACGAATTCATTGCTTTTCATTGGTCTGGCGTGTAAGAGCTATTGTCAGTAGGTTGGAGGGAACAATTACAAGCGGATAATACCAAAACCCACTTTTGTGAAAAATGTGGATTTACGAGGTATTGATTCTAGGCCATCGATATTCTATGGAATGTTTCGTGGACATTCTATTTGACTAGACTGTAACTTTCAGCTTTATTTTCACCAGTGGCTACAAAACCAGTGTTGCAACTAAAATCATCAAGCACTGATGAAAATACTTTGTTTGAGGATATTAATTCTCCATCATCTTCCAATAGCACTCCCAGAGTAGATATAATTGGTATGTGTTCATATAAATTTTTATTATAAATAAACCATGAAATTGGCAATCATTTTAATAATCATTTTTTTTACTATCTTTCAGCTTTTGAGCCAGCTTTTGAGCCACAATTTAGCTCTTGCTCAGGGCCTGTGAATCATTCAAATAGAGATTTAGAAACTCCATTTCCATCAACATCAAATAGTATTGAAATTATGGGTATGTATCCACTATTTCTGTGTTGAACGAAATTTTCAATAGCACATTCATTTGATTTCAGATTTTATGTCACATGTGGATGCTACAGATGCTATGGAAATGAGTAAAGAAAATTCAGAATCAACACCAAAAAGTAAGACCACTACATCCAAGAGCAAAGTGCATGGAACACCTGGTGAGTTTGGTTCATCTTTTTCTTCAATTTTCACAATATTCAATGAAAAATTGTTGATATATGAAATGATCTATACTTAATCTAATTTAATTTTTTTCAAAATGATCATATAAACGATCATAGAAGTGTTTCTTTCTAGACTCAAATAATTTGAAACCATACCTGTCATTATATAATTGCCTACTGGTTTGCATGATATATGGCCTTTATACCTTCAATAATAAATTGTCCATTCCTGAATTTCAAGTGTAATTCCCAGGACAATTGTGATTTTTCCACTTTGATATCAACATGAATACAGAGTGTTTCTTAAGTACATGTAAAAAATCCAGGAGCATGTTGCTGACTTCAAAATATAAGAAGAAAAGTTCATATAAACACATGTCCGCAAGTTATTCATTTCTCAGATACGAAGTGTCAAAGTTTGATTCTTATTTTTGTTTTTTGTGAATAAATTCCAAAATAATCATGATATTCGATACCAGATACCAAATTTCACTGGAATATCAGGGTTATTTGGAATTTGTACACAAAAAAAACAGAAATAAGAATCAAACTTTGACACTGTGTATCCCAGAAACAAATAACTTGTGGACATGTGTTAAATACGAACTTTTTTTTTCTAATTTGAAGTCAGCGATATGCTCCTGAATTTTTTAGACGTACTTAAGAAACACCAAGTATATGTCTTGACAGAAAAAATTATTTTAGATAACCGGATACTTCGACAATTAGTTTTGTTGAATCACAAAGTGGACTTGCTATCAACAGATGTGACAAAAATACTGGATAAAATGACCACCGATGATACATTGGTACTAGAAGACACTGAAATAGAGAATTATTTCCCAGTAAAAAATGATGAGGAGCTCAATAATTTTGAGCTTTTTTTATCTGAAGATAGAAATCACAATAAATTTGTAAGATATACTTTATTTTGACGTTCAAACTGCATAATGGGAGCTAACATTTTCAGTCTCGCCAGTTGGCGCTACTAAAACTTGAGGTCAATGTCAAAGTCAAAAATTCCGAAATTTTGCCAGATAGCCCTAAAGGCTGTGGCCTGTTGTAAAGAAAATATCCAAAAATAATGCAATAAAATATTTGAACAAATAGAAATCATCAAGTTATGGAAAGACTTGAGCAGACTTACGTTTTTTCACTTTCAATGTGTAACTTCAAGACCAATTCTTTCATTGATGGAGAAGAAGATATTGTAGGAAGAGGCCAAATGACACGATAATATGGAGTATATTTATCAGTTCCCTCATGTTTCAGTGGCGCGATTTGGTGGACCAAAAATAATGTTAGCCCTCCTTATTGCTACAAATATTTTCTATATATTTCAGATCCAGTATGTCACCAAACTCGGAGGTTCAACTTTACCCGAAGCTGTGAGAAGAACAATGGAAAGAGTCATTAGTGATGATTTAATTCAACAGTACAGTTGGCTAGGTCAAAAACATAAAAAAATATTTGGAATTTTAAGAATGGCTCAAGGAATGAAAGGTAAATGAATTTTATGATTTCAACATAATTATGAATTGATTTAAAAAATATTCAGATGGCATCAAAAGGAATAAGATACTGCAGGAATCAGTAACTGAAGCAGGTATTGAATGCTGCATGAGGAATTGGATGCGTCATGCTAAAGATCGAATCAATAAAAGATCAAAGAAAGCTGCTGTAATTAGGTGAGCTGCAGTACTGATATTCAATAGAAAAATAACATAAAAAGGCCTATTATACAGTGTGACCAAGATAAGGTTGCACAGCATGGGGATCTCAGAAACAGGAGGACATACGAATTTGGTTATATGGGAGAAAAGTTGAGCATTCAGAGGGTCATTCCAACGACTATAAAAAAAATTCGAAATTTCTTCTAGTTTTTGAATAGTTTTTAGTTTTTGAAAAAACAAAGTTGATGATTTTATGAATACAAAACGTCGCGTAAAGTATTTATAGTTTTTTGTATCTCTAATAATATCAGAGAAAAAGAAATAGATAATCCAAGATTCCACTCTTTTTGATAACTGAAAAACTAAAGACAATTTTAAAAATTTTCGAAGGCCATTGGAATGACCCTCTGAATGCGCAACATTTCTCCCATTTAACCAAATTCGTATCTTCTTTCATTTCCGAGATCCACATGCTGTGCAACAATATCTTGGGGACACTGTATATTCATTATGTAAAATACATTTCATTTTTGTTCCAGGTGAATCCTCATCACAGCAAGATTAATTTTCATTTTGTACATTTTTCGATATTTTTTGTTCCTGAATTCATGTTTATTTTGTATTTTGTATTTCTTATCATTTTTTTGTACCTGAACACATTTTTATTTTTTAATTTTTGTACCTGCATAAATTTTAATTTTTCATTATGTATTTCTTATTATTTTCTTGTAACTGAATCTATTTCTAATTTGTATTTTGTATTTTTTATTCATCACCTGAATACATTTTTATTTTGTATTTTTATACCTGGATAAATTTTAATTTGTTATTTTCTTATTATACAGGGTTGGGCATATGTGTGAAAACACCAAATTTCTGACTAATCCAGAAGTAATTAATTTTTTCTTCTCTTGGGACTTTTTTTTTCTACTCGGTGGCCAATGTTGATTTTTGTAGCTATCATATTGTCGTGAATATGACGCAATCAGCAGTTTTCAGCAAAATTCAACATTGGCCCCTGAGTAGAACAGAAAAAAATTGAAGTAGTCTTGAAGGAAGAAAAGATGAGTTACTTCTGGATTATTAAAAAATTAATTGTTTTCACACATATGCTCAACCCTGTACATATATTATGAACTCATGATGTATTATTTTGTACCTGATATATTTTAAGTCACTTGTTACTGTTTCATATTACAATACATGTTATATTACTGATCTGTCTTGCCTTATTTATACAGGGTGAATCACTAGTGTGTGCTCTTTCGATATATATAAGCCAAACCGTCAGATATAGTGAAAAATTCAAGTACGAAAGTAATAGGGTTTCATGAGAACTATCACCTAAAATTGTTTTCATGTCTATAGGGTGTTCGGATTCCAAGATATCGGCTGATGATTGGTTTTTTGAATGGGACACCCTGTACATTATTGCATTTTTAGGTTCTCCCTGAGGAGCTGATTTCATCGATCACACTTGGGGTCTAGCGGAAATGATTACAGAGATATAGGGTGTTTGAATACAAGTTTTTCCAATTTCAGTATTTTTTGTGTCAAAACTATTCATTATTGGTCAAAACGGCATAGATTTCCTTACATTATCTTTTGATTTACTCCTGACATTTAATCGGTACAAATAGAAGGGTGGTTCAAGATTTAGAATTCTGATCACCTTGTATCTGTTCCAATGAATATCAGTAGATAGCAAATCAAATGTTGAGAGACAGGAACATGTGAGCCGTTTTGACCAATAATAAATAGTTTCGACTTCGACACAACAAATCCTACATTTGAACAATCTCGATTTTGAACACCCTATATATTTCTGTTATAATTCCCGCTAGACCTCAAGTGTGATACATTGATGAAATCAGCTCTTCAGGGAGAAAAAATGCAAAAATATACAGGGTTTTCCATTCAAAAAATCAATCGTCAGTCGATATCTTGGGATTCGAACATCCTATATAGAGATATGAAAACAATTATTTTAGGTTCTAGTTCTCATGAAACCCTATATTTACTTGCATTTTTTCTATATATCTGACGGTTTGGCTAATATCGAAAGAGAACACACTAGTGATTCACCCTGTATACGAATAATATTCTCCCATAAATCTTGAATCTCCTTGAAAAATCATGAAAAAATGTCCAGGAGACATTTTCGAATACGGCCTCAAGTTGTTACTATGACGTCCTGAGGTTGTCCCAAAAGATTTTATAGGGATGTTCTGAGACGTTATTAGAATGTAGAGAATGGTAACAGGAGGACGTCTTAAGGATGTCCTCAGGATCGCTCTCGACGTCCTGAGGACATAATTGTGAACGCCTCAGAAGGGCCTCAAAAGGTATTTGTGCTATCTGGGAGTGATTCCATTTAATTCCAACCACCCACCTTCACACAAATTTGCTTCATTTAACTGTTTTTTCCATAGAGTTTTTTCATTACCGCTATCAGATACAGCATTCAATAAGGAGATTAACATTATTAAACGAATCGCTATCAATAACCATTTCCCCTTAGAACAAATCATGAAGATTTATTTCAAATTTTATACAAGGTTTAGGCTAACTTTTAATGTTACTTTGTATCAGTCTTTAGAACCCCCAGTTTTCAGATCTTTACATTTTTTCGGTAATTATTCAGTCCAAATTTCAAAAATTTTCAAAAACTTCAATATTAACATATCCTATAAAACTTCTTCCAATCTCAAACACCTACTTGTTAATTCTAAAGATAAAATTTCTCAGACAAAAAAGTCAGGGGTTTACAGATTAAATTGTAATGATTGCAATTCATCTTATATAGGCCAAACTGGTAGAAGTTTTGAAACCCGCGCATCGGAACATTGCAGAATTGTCCACAAATTTCTCAGATCAGATATTCATGACCCTTCCTCTTCCTTTGCTAATCATATTATTGATTCTAATCACACTTTTGATGTCAAATCCAATATGGATATTATTCACATTTGCAATAAAGGTAAACGGCTAAACCTTTTAGAAATCTTGGAAATTCAAAAATGTATCAATAATCCAAATATTAATTGCCTCAACGACCAAACTAATTTTGAAAGAAACCACATTTTTCGCACACTCAAATTCTCATGATCAATTTTCCCGTTTTCAGGTACTTAAGCCGGACCTGTTTACTCTTGGTGGTGCTTCTTCTTCTTCTGCCTTTATTACTTTTACTACACTTGACAATTCTTCTTCTTCCTTTTGGTCTTCAACCTTACCACGTACTTCTCATAATTTTGTTACAAGGAGATTATTTAATTAACCCATTGTTTCTTTTGCAATTATTTGTTATTTTGCCAAATAGTATTCTGTACCTTATGATGATTTTGTCATGTCATTTAGTTTGTATAATTGTCACTGTCATTCAGTCTTGTCATGCTGTCATTGTCATTTGCTTACCTCGGCGATTGTTGGATTTCTGTCTTTCAATAGCCATTCAAGATGAAACTCAGTTGAGTGAATTTAAATATCTTCAAATTTTTTCGTGCCAATGTTGAACCTCATGATTATAAGGTTCTTTTGGCTGTTCAGCCGCTATAAAAATTTAATCACCCCCTTACCGGACTGATTATATTTATACTTTCATATAACCGCTTAAAAATTTTTTCGATGAATTTGTAATTACCACATGGCATAGGTATGTTTTTTCCTCAGCAAACTTATTGTTCGTCTGTAATTTCATTTCTTACAGGTACTCTATTTAATTTTTGTCTGAAGATGGCTGTTTAGCCGAAACTAGTCACACTAGCAATTGTAATATAATTTGTGGTCGACCGACTTTGTGTATTTTGTTTTTTCTTTGAAAAAATCTGGACCACTTTGAGAAGGATGGATGGTTTCCATGACTTATCTAATCAACATTATGCATTATGAAACCGTGCTTCGAATTACTGCAATGAAGATAAATATCCCATCCACACTATCACTTTTCATGATCCAAAGTTATTTCTTTTGAAAAAAACAAAAACATACGTTTAGTCTCTGAATTGAAATATTTGGGTATCTGTGAAAGTTTTCTGACATTTCTCATTGATTTTTTCGGAGAAATATCATCTATATGCATTACTGACGAATTTATTAAGAAATGAGAAGTTGAATACTTATATTTACCCTTCCTTCGGAGTTATGATGAGAATTGTCAATAAAACTTCCCTCACAGAAACCCAGATATTTTGATTCAGAATCTCATCGATCATTTTGTTTTTGAAATAAACCAATTTTAGGCCGTGAAAAGTGGGCATGGAGAATACTTTTTTCATTGCAATAATCCACAAATCTGTTCACAGCCAGCACTAAAACAAAACTTTGCTACATCACAGACATTCACCTACAAGACACGGCTCTATCGATTCGGACGATCGAAACCATTGAACAATAATTGAACACGGGCACCCATGACCGAGAACAGCAGTGAAATGAACGCGATCTGTATCTTTGTCAGCCCCAATATATACTAATGAAACACTAGAGCGAAATGAGCCGAATTACGATTGTCGAATTATTGCCTAATAACCGTCATACATGTGAATTGCTAGAGTTATTCGTCAACGTACAATGCTAGAAACCCAAACAGCTATGATTATTGGGACAAACATTATCTGAATTCACCAATGAGCATAATTCACAAAACGAGCTATGTCAATAAAAAATCTAAATAGACTGGAATTTATAAAATTCTCATAATGTCATAACACACCTGCGTTATGATGGTAGCAAATAATGTCCATTCAAGGGTATTACAAATGATTTAAGAAATCGATTTTTATAATCACAGAATGGAGAGAATACTGTTGTAATAATAAAATGATCAGGAATAGGAGATTTCCTTATAATGGTTATTACAATCAGAGCTGGTAGATATTTTTAATATCCAGTTTCTCTCAGTGTGGCTGTTATAATATCATCATTTATTTTTATTAATGCACTTGTGGTACTATGTCCACGTCTAAAACCTGATTGATGTGATGGAATAATATTGTTTTGTGATACATAATTTTGTAATTGACTATTTACGAATTTTTCCAAAATTTTGCTTAAAACTGGCAACAAACTTATTGCTCGTAAATCGCAATAATCTGATGGATTATGGTTCTTAGCTATTGGGTTTATAATTGCATTCTTCCACCCAGATGGGAAATAACCAATCTCCAGGCAGCAGCCAATAATATGAGTTATATAGTCCAATATATTGCAGTCGAGCACAGCTTAATCATATATAATGATATGTTATCAATACCACTGGCGTTAGATTTGATGCTATTGATGATTTCTAATATTTCCATTTGACTGGGAAGACGAAAACTGAATTTCATATTTGGTTTACATGTATTACTATTGTAAAAATTAACTAAACCTTGATCGGCTTGTACTGTATTGAAAGAGGATAAGAATGTATTGTTTATTATTGATGGGTCAGTTAGATTATCAGGAAGCCCGGTATTCGGTTGTCTTTGAATTTTCATTTTTTTAAGAACTTTCCACATGTCAGATTTATTGTTTTGTTGTAAAAACTTCAAATATCCTGCTTTCTCTCTACGTATTGCAGCAAGCGTATATATAGTTGCGTAAATGTTTATATTGCTGCCAGTTTTCTTCGGTTTTTTCCCTTCTATATTTGGCAAGAGCTTTGTCTCTTTCACTCATGATAATTTTGACAGTATCTGTCAACCAAGGCGCATGAGCCTTATTCATACGAACAGTGCGTATCGGTGCATGCCTGTTAAATAATTGAGTAACGTTTAAAGTCAAAAAATCAACTTTTTCCTGAATATTTGGGTTATACAGGATTTCATACCAAGGTATTTCAAGCATGTCGGCTTCGAAGGAATTCTGATCGAAATTCCTAAAATCCCTATATGTGTGCATTTTTTGTTTACATAACGTTGCCAAATTCAATTCACAGCAAACCAATTTATGGTCAGATATTAAGTCGGCATTCAGTGTATATGTTTTTCTCACAAAATTGGCATTATTTATAAAAATTGGGTCAATAAGCGTTTCCGAGAATTGCGTAATTCGTGTAGCCTCATCTATAATCTGGGTAAAACCGTAGGCATTGAATACATAATTTATTGGATTATTTGGATTGAACAAATTGACGTTTATATCTCCAGCTACTATGATTGTATCATAATTAGGTACAATATCTGATAAAATATTTTCAAGGACATCAACACATCCTGGAATACTTTTATGAGGTGGCCTATAAACAACTCCTAAAGCAACAGTTAAATTATCAAATTTGAGTTTCAGCCACATATGTTCAATATTATAATCTTCTTGCATATCCAGTATTTCAGTACAGACATATTTGCTTTTAACATATATACCGACACCCCCTCCTCTTCCAGTAACCCTATCTTTACGATGAAACTCATAACCATCAAGTGAGATCACATCTGTAGGTATTTCATTCGACAGCCATGTCTCAGATACGAACAATACATCAAAATCACAACACTCAACTAAATCTGAAAATTCACCCCAACAGATTTTAGAATGGCAATCTGATTATAATAACAACTACATAAATTATAATCAGTCGCCGAGTGATTTGTTAGAACAGCCTTATTATTTTTTAAATTCCTAGCAGCATTGTAACTGAGACAGTTGATACAATTTTTTTGTTCTGGTTGGGGGCAATCCTTATATTCATGTTCCCCGGCACATTCTTGACATGTCATTTTAGATTGTTTGCAATTTTGTTTTGTATTACCATAGCGAGAGCACTTTAAACAACGTGTTACATTAAAATAGTCCTCTACTGTACAGCGCTTCCAACCTAGGTAGAGAAACCCATTTGAAATGAGTTTTTTACGAAGAGATGGCGATACTTCGATAACTATGTTTTTGCTGTATTTTCTTTTTATGGTAATGATATGTTTGAATTCGCCAATGTGATCTTTGAGCTCCGGGTTGTGTAATGATAGATCTTCAAACATTGTGTGTTCATTTGTATCAAAGTCCAAATCAACATTTGATATAACAACGCGAGGACGAAATTTGGTTGGCTCACTCAGTATAAATTTATTTCCGAATTTATTAGAAATTGCTTCTTTCAATTTCAATCGAGACTCATCGTTTTCGCAGTTCTACCATTCCTCCATGAATAGGTTTTACATTGTTCACATTTATGTTAATATTCACAGGGTTAATGTTTTTCTGAATTTCACTGATAATATGTATGCTGTTCCTTCGCATATATTGTACTCCTGTCTTGAAGAACAAAAAAAAAACGATCTTCTTTCAACGACTCTGTCGAAGGTTTTGTATGTTCGATGTCCATTTGCTTATATTGTTATACTTAATAAAAATCTTAATTTGAAAATGAAACATCCTTATTCACATACATTCACATATATTTGTAATCAGTAATAAAAATTCTTAATGCTTAACAAATAAAGCTGAAAATATAAAAAATATACACCTATAGGGTCACAATCATTAGAGATTAAAATATACACACATATTATACTCATTTACACTCAGTATACATGAACAACACAACCCACACACACTCACACACACACTAACATACATGCCTTCAATGATTCATCTTTCTACATGTACAGTGGTGAAATGAATTCATTTAGAAGAATTTTGAATGTGTTTAGAGACGGTGAATTTTTCACTCCATTCGAGAGGTTATTGAAATCATTCAAGCCCTTGAAGAATAATTTTTTTATTGAGCTTATATTTCGATTTCGAACAATATGGAAATGGTTCATGTTTCTCGTAGGATAAGTGGGGATTTCATCATTATACGTAATTATTGATTTTGGGACTATATCTTTCTTGTTATTTCATAAATGAACATCATCGTCATGAAAAACAGGCGTTTGTTTACGTTATGCCAGTTCAAATTTCTCAAAATCAGATCAATTGGAATCATTCAATCAATCAATCATTGCAGAACGATTCTCATGCTCCTATTTCGAAATTTTTTTAATGTCATTAAACAGATTTTGTGCAACAGTTAAAGTAAGCGAACACAATAGTCAGAGTGGGGCTGTATAATCGTCATATAGATGGTTATTTTGGAAAGGAGAAACATGTTATGGGATACTCTAGATAATGAGGATAGCTTAATTGATATTTTTTCACAGATGCAATCGCTGTGACTTTCGAAACTTAGTCTTTCATCTATCATAAAACCTATATATTTAAATGCCTCAACCCATTCAAGTTATTCACCCTCAATTTTAATGTGTGAATGTTGGTAGTTTACGTTTTCAAATTTGTATTTTGTTCTCAGAATCAATGCCTTTTTTTTCTTTGGATTCAATTTCACCTTATTGCCCTTCAGAAATAATTCGAATAATTTTAGGATTCAGTCTCGCTACCGTTCCACCTAAGTCACTAACATAACATGCTACTAAAGTATCGTCCGCAAAAAGGTCAAGAAAATCATAGCCCCTCACAAAATTGATATCATTCAGGTGAATAATGAATAGAAGAGGCCCCATAACACTGCCCTGAGGCACCCCCATATCAATAGCCAGTTCACTAGGAAACGCTTTATCTATCTAACATTTCTGAGTCCTATTGCTTAGAATTTGCTCAAACCATTTCAACACATTACATTCAATACCGCAATATTTTTGTTTTGATATTGAGATTCTGCTGTCGGTGGTTTCAAAAGCGTTTTTGAAATCAGATTAAAATGAAATAATATAGTTATCCGTATCTTTTTCTTGCTTACAGTTTGATACCGTCAATGGTAAGGAGGTTTCGCTCGAATGCTGCTGTCTAAAACCTGACTGATTACCGATAAGAAGTTGATTTGCTCCAAAGTATTTTGACAGCTGTTGATGACCAATGATTTCTAAGATTTTCTCGATGTTTGGCATACGGGTTTATTTCTCTGAAATCTGTTACTTCAGTTGCATTGTTAATTGTAGGGATAGGAATCACAGTGCGTTTCAGATTCTATCCAGGAGAGTTACCTGTTGTAAGTGAAGCATTGATGAGAGTGAGACATGCGATATTCTACTTTATGAAATGTTTCTTTCGAAAATTTCATATCGACTACTTCTTCGAAACTGCCTTCGTTCGGAAGATAAAAAATAATGAATTTCTCAAATGCCAGATGTACATTCACGTATATTGTACTCCTAGAACAAGATGACACTAGGTTCCTCCAACGGCTGTGTCTGTTTTTTTTATGCCTTATGTACCTCCGCGTATATTCTACTTCAGTGTAATCCATTAGTGTACAAAGTTCGGATACAATTGATTTCAAATTGTCTCTCTGTAAGAAGTTTATTTTCGTGATAGATTGAATACTCTTTGTTGAAAATTAACCAGAATTCAATATGAAGAACAAAATAAAGTGTCCCTTAAAAAGGACACCTGATTACATATTCCGATGTTACCGTTTATCGCACTTAGGAAAGATGCCAGTGCTAACAAATACTTTTCGAGAGAATTTTGGATACAACATTATCTGATGACCGGTTCATCCGTTCGTTGGGATATTTTCCAGAACCGGATGATTGGAGAACTCCGAGGGTAACGAATAAGTCATTATCAGTCAGAATCAAATAAAATATTCCTAGGCCGCGAAGTTACTTTTTGACCTGCCAAAAGGAAAATTATCGCTGAGGCCGTGTCTGGGCGGGGCAAGGTCGCCAAGAAATTTCGCGGCCATGGTATACACACTATTCTGACGGTTATTGACAAAACTAAAATCCAATCTGATCATGATGTGTCACTGAATAACCTTGCCTTTCTCCTAGTTTAGGAATATCAAAGTCGAAAGTGGAGTTTGGTTTGGCAGCCGTTGCTATGGGTGACGGCTGAGAAGTTCTACTTCGCGCGTAGAGACGCGTAGTACTCACTTCGCATACGACTGCATAAAAAATATTTCCCATACATATTATATAGATATTTCTGCTCAACTATTGTAACAACTGAATATTGAACCAAGAACAGAACAGCTTGAAGAACTCAACTGATGTGACATCAGGAGACTTCCTCTCTACATGGATCTCTTTGGAGACCTCTGGACATTTCTGCTGAACATATACCAGCTTTGACGATCTCGACTTTCTGAACTAATTTCTGGATGAGAGATACATCCACCTTCAGTTGATTTCGAGTAAATAGGTAGTCATGACTAGCGATGTATTGTGTTGGTTCAACTTTCAAAGACACATTGACCACGTAGTGTATCTGGTCCCAGACGATTGGTTTGGTTTTCGTCATCTGACGACTCACTTTCTCAATCAGTCTCTTCCCTATCTACTGGAGGTGTCATCTGAATATCAAGTTCCTGCAAATGTTCATCTTCAATAATTTGTAGGAGATGGTTTAAGGATGAACTGAGACAATAGTATGGTCACTGAGTATGAGGTCCGTTCAACGACAAGGGCATATGTCGGTGCTAGTTCTGGTTAGTGACAGGAATATGTTCGACAAGTTCATTTTTGTATCACTACTACACATATTTTGGACGAAACTGATTCAATGTTATGTGATAAATTGTGAAAAATCAATGCTAAAAAAAACGAAACCTATTTCGCTGTTCCTGCTGCTATACTGACTAGCATCCATCATGAATTGATAACACTTTCAACACAAAACAGATAGTGAATAACAGAATAACGTACTAGTTTAGATAACGAATGCAACTCGGACATAATGCATGATATGTTCTGAAGAGTGTGATAACACGTCATTTGAAACTAGCATATTCCCTCATGAATTAAAAACGAGCACAATTATTCCTGTTCCTGAAGTGAATAATCCGATTGATCCAGTTAATTTTCGCCCTATCAACACATAACCACCCATTGAGAAAGTTATCGAAGTAGCTGCTTATAACCAAATAAGAGAGAACTTCGAACATAACAATATTATTATTGCTCATCAGTCAGGGTTTCGAGCCAATCATTCATTTGAAACTGCTATACAATTCACACTATCCAGGTGAAAACTAA
Organism: Phaedon cochleariae; assembly: GCA_918026855.4. NCBI lineage: Eukaryota > Metazoa > Arthropoda > Insecta > Coleoptera > Chrysomelidae > Phaedon > Phaedon cochleariae. Next base: position 11,848,706 of record OU896710.1, on the reverse strand, counting down.
TCAAGAATGGAAACAAGTATATTGTAGCTGTTTTTCTTAACTTCAAGCGAACATTTGAAACCATTGATATAGACATATTGCTGCAAAAAATGAGATATTATGGGGTAGGTGGAAAGGTTTTCAATTGGTTCACATCTCATCTTACTAATGAATCTCAATTGACCAAAGTGAATGGGAAAGTTTTGTCTAGTGAATGTATCAACACGGGTGTTCCTGAGGGTAGTGTTATGGGACCACTTCTCTTAAACTCTACCTGAATGATATCAATTTCATCGAAGATATTGAGTTCATAAAACTGTTTGCAGATGATACTCTTGGTGCAACCAAGTGATGAAGATTTGGATATTGCTATACGTAGAGTAAATAGGGCTCTGAATAAAATATCATCATGTCTGAATATAAATAAGTTGGAGCTCAATCATCAGAGAACTAAAGCTATGGTTAATACTTCTAAGTACGAACAAAGTCAAATCAATTATCAGGATATAAACATATAAATGCATTGTGACAGAATAGAAATTGTTAATGAAATCAAATATCTTATTGTAGACGATACACTAGACCTTTGAGTCTCATTTTATGTACATTTACAAAAAATCGTGCGAAAGCTTTCCTTCTCTCCTAGAATCAGGACCAATTTATCATTTCAGTCATTTGTCACTGTTTACCGAACAATCATACAACCTCATTCTGATGATTGTGCGAGTTCGCTTTCACTATTGGATGGTAATGGTTTATCTCCTCTACAAAAATTGCAAAACTGCGGAATTTCATGTTGTCTGTTCTTGAATGGATAACGATGAAGAATAGGTTTGAATATTTCTCTTCGATATTCATTCACAAAGTAGTACATTGTAATTGTTCAACGTATCTGAGAGATTTTATAACCCTCAATCATCAAATTCACAATCATGAAACAAGAGGAAGAAACGATTCTTATTTCAATCGGACCTACAAGATACATCATGGTTAAGTTGATTATATTAATCTGCCCATGGAAATCAGATCGAGTACTACAATCCATGTTTTCGAAGAGATACTCAAGAGTTTCATTATGATTCAGTTAATATATATTATAATTGAGTATTTTGAATGGAGGCTTGGGTCCTTCCAAGGAGTCATAAATATTCATTGTATTATATGAAATATTCTGTACTGTATTGAATTAATATTGCATTTTATTCCAATATCCATCATCTATATATGTTCCATATTTTTTGTATGTATCACTATCATTATTTATATTTGTAAATGAGGATTTCCTATTAAAATGAAGATTATTATTATTATTATATCAGAAACGAAATAACTGGTTGGTAATATAAAACGTTCGAAGGTGAATGACATGGATGTGCGTCCGTATAAACGGACATTATACACTAATGTATCACTCCGCACGAATTCAAAATTTGTTTTCTCAAATATTCATTCCCTCATTCCGCCGCACTCAATTCCTTCCTGAAATGAAGGCTTTGGTTTTGAATTTTATAGCGTAGTGTAGTCACACTTTGCAGCTATTTTGGGCTTTTTAGGCAACATGATATCTCATTTGATGAATGATATTTCATTAATTGTAATTTAGTTAACACACATAATGGATGCTACTGTAATGAAGAAATAATAGAACCTCCTTGATTTTCTTGTAGTACATGTGAAAAATTCATGTGCTTATGAGAACACGCATCATTCATTTACAGAGATTGGCGATTAAACATTGGCGGATTGGAATTGGAACATTTTCATTTTGTTCTCAAAATTAAAGTGTTCATTTTGTTCGAATTCTAGTTATTAAATGTTCGATAGTTGTCTGATGTTAAGATTTGGGCTTTGTTATTGGATAAATATATTTTTATTGCAATTTTGACATTTAACTTCGTGGAAATATACATGTCCAAAGTCATACTGATGAAATCATTGGTGAATTTCAATTCATGTTCAAACTAGAGTCACTGAATGGTATTAGTTTCATAAGAGTTCGGACACAGAAATGACAACGGTTAGGGTTTTTGAATGTTTACATTTTCCAAGTTACACACCTTGCAATGTGACAGGAGCACCATAGTCGTTTCGCACTTTTCCATTCAAAATTGTTTGAATTTGACAATAAATTTTATAAACGTCAGAATTGAAATAAAATTCTATAATTATACTTTTGAGAAAAAATCAGCTATGGAAGTCACTTGCTGTGAAATAAACTGTGCCAATTCTGAAGAGAATTGATATCATTTATTCAATTTTCTCACAAATATCAACCATTCGTTTATGGAAGGAAGATATATGAAACGGCTTGGGTGGAAAATCAATGTGAAGACGAGCGAAATTTGTAAGGTACCTACTCATTGAAATTCACTTCTTATAGCATCTGATCAGAATGAAACTATATTTTAGGCCCATTTTCTAACAGAAGATTTCAAAATCTGTTTGAGAGAATCTGCTGTTCCATCAATTCACAAAGCAGACGATTTCAAGAACAAAATTCCATTATTATCATCACACGAAATACAAAACAAAATAATCAAGGGAAAAGAGGAAATGATCGCAAAATTACATAATGGAATTGAAAATTTTCAAAGCGAAGCTAAGATAAGCAAGTAAACTACAACGTGATATATTATTGGATGGCGTTTTTGGTGCCGACCAAATTCAAAATTTAACAGTGAAAAGTGAATAGTTATTCATGTTATTTATGTATCAAGGGAATCATTATAAGGGCCTTAATTACGCTGGAGGTTATCGTTTTGGAGATATTTTCTATATCGATCCATGTTACTTATCTCTTAGGGCGCTAAAGTGAAGTTGCTTAAGACTTTACAAAACCAAGTATTTGGTAGGTCTCGTCAAAATAAACTACTTTTCTCCTATGAAATGTTTATCAAAAAATGATTTGTTCTCTGTATTTCAACACCCTGTACCTCCAAAATGAAGCATGTCCGGACACAAGCTTATATTTATTTCTTAAAATTGTATCAGGAATACTTCACTTGAACGTACTTATGTTACTTCCTGTATATTGAGAATACTTACCTTCAATTTATTATTGATAACTTCATGTTTTATACTTATCACTGTAGTACAGTTTCACATACAATAAGAAATTATAGCTATAAGTTCATTCATATGTGTGTATTTTCTAATATGTAATGTTGTTACATGCATTCTTTTCATTTATATTACAGTTGATCTGCTAGAAGTGTATCACTATAAATTGAAGTGGGTGTTCGTACCCTATATCCATTGTCCATCTACGGCTATGATTGATTTGACAGAAAATATAACCTTTAAAATCGTATCTGACAATCAGGCGCTACTAGGGAAATTGGAAAGACAAAGAGCAGAATATATTCCTTTAGAAATAAAAATAGGTGTACCACAGGGAACAGTATTGGGTCCAATCCTACTACTATACATAAATAGTATTGGATATTTGAAGAACTGTAAAGGTCACTGCATCTCCTATGCTGATAACACTACTTTAGTTTTTTCTGCGAAAACATGGGATGAGGTTTTCAGAGACACAAATTACGGAGTAGAACAAGTTAAAGAATGGCTAGACCAAAACTTATTGAGCCTGAATGTTAAGAAAACCAAATATAAAGCATTTTCACTAACAGCAAATGATCAGCCAGTAGGGAAAAATACTATTTTAGTTCACGAAAATAATTGCCAAAATCAAGAAACATGCAACTGTCCTGAAATAGAAAAATGTGATAATATAAAGTACTTAGGTGTCATGATAGACCAACACTTGAGATGGGTGAAGCATACTATTCTATTGACTAGCAGACTCAGGCAGCTGACTCGAGAAATGTACACACTGAGAGATATTTTAAATAACAAAACTCTTAGGATAATCTATTATTCTTTGGCTGAATCTATACTGCGGTATTGTATCAAAGCATGGGGATTGGGGAGGTGTTTTCCGCAATAGTTTAATACAACTCCAGTCTATGCAAAACAAATTTTTGAAAATAATATTAAAAAAAAACAGACTTCATTCAACTGTACAGTTATATAAACAACTAGATATACTTGATGTTAGAAGCCTATATGCCTATCAATGCCTACAATAGATGTTTCAAAATGCAAATCGTTTTAATCAGCCATTGGAGGTCATGAAAAAATACCAGAGCAATACAAAATCTCACCCTCAATACACCATTATTCAGAAAAAGTCACACTCAAAGGTATATTATCTACTATTTCGAACCTAAACTATATACCTAATCTCTTGCCACCCGAAATGAAAACAATAACAAATTTCAATAAATACAAAAAACGAATTGAAAACTTCGTCCAAATAAATTCAACTCAAATCTACAAAACATTACATCAATTGATTTTCTTTTAGTACTCACCAAATCTCACAAATATGTATTTCATTCATCAAAATTCTAAGCAAATAACCTAATATATTCGCTAATTATACTACAATCGCCAAATATAAAAGTTGTACAATTAGAATGCTCTTTTCGGATTAAAGACTAGTACAACACAAGCATGCAGCATGCTTAGGTGCAGTCTTATGATCCAAAAGGAACACCAAGTTTGTTATCAATATTATCTGTACACTTCATTTTCTGAATAAATTGAATTGAATTGAATATGTCTTATTCTTTTATTCACTCAAACCATTGTATTATAGAAAATAGAAAAGGACAAAAGTTCAGCTGTGTCCGAACTCTTATCAAACTAATACCATCCAGTGACTCTAGTTCAAACCACCCAAATTATCCATTGCGGAATCAGAATCCGCAGCAACAAACAATGTTCTTCATGAGGCGCGACTACTGTAAGGTTAAGAGAACAAATTCACACATTCTTCCCCCAACGGATTTGTTAAATTTCTCATCTGATCGAGGTACCATCGCGTCAACTTTTCCTCGACGGTCTCTTGGCAGGCGCTACCTTGAGGAACTACGCAGATGGGGTCGTAAGGTGTTCTGCAGGGGTGGTCCGATGGCCCCACGCTACCGCTGGTGAAGAACAGCCAGTTGTGTATCTGCTGCATACACGGACACTTCCACGGATTCTGGTCCATGATGATTATCCCGACCACACATCTCTTCAGCAGCTTCTCTGGCAAGTAGTTGAAGCGGTTATTGTTGATATACAAAGTCTCGATGCGGATTATGTTGGGGAATGCTCGTTCATCGAGCCTTGTGAGCCCGTTGTTGTCCAGGCCTAAAAAATTTAGGTATTCCAAGTTTTGGAAGGCATCCGGTTGGATGGTAGTGATCTTGTTCCCTCCCAATTCGATGACCCTGAGCGACGGCAGTGATGCAAACGCTTTCCTCTGGATAGTGCTGATTTCATTGCTGTAGAAACTTATTTTTTTTAGATTGGAGCAGTTCTGGAACCATTCCCTGTTCCAATATGTGATTGCATTATTGTTCAAGTTGATAGATTCGAGCGACTTCATATTGGAGAAGGCTCTACACGCGATGAAGTCGATTTTGTTGTAGGCAAGAGTCAGGCTTATGATGGTGGACACTAAGTTGAAAACGTCTGTAACAAGAACGTATTTTCGATAAAAAGGATTTATCAGAATGTACCAATATTCTGTTCATTTTTCTGATTCGAGTTAGAGAAAATATTCATTATTGCTATCGACAGTAGGTACTATAATAGGTATTTGTGAATCCATTTGTCACAGATTGACGTCCTTAGGGGATGCGGAGATAAAGCCGAGCTCTTCAGCTTTCAATGGAAAAAATCGGAATTTTTGACATCACTCCAACTACAACTTTGGATTCCTGGTCAGAATATCCAGAACAACCTGTATACCTTCCATACGAGATGAATCGATCAGGACCGTAATAAACAGATATAGCCAATCACCAAGGTAAATGTTATCAGAAATTGCTATGGAAATGTATTTTCAGTTTTTTCTGATGTACATCCTATGATTACGTAGAAACATAAATAAAATAGAGATTTTCCAAAAATTCACTTTTTATGAAATGGATGATGTAATTACATCTTGTGAGGTGGGTTACAACGTTGTTCGATATATGAAATTGTGAAAGATAATATGACATATTGTGTGAAATTGATTACGTGGACACATGAGAGACTTACATTTGTACAACTAAAATCAACTGTTCATTTTTGTGAATTTAGATTTCGAGATTTGGTTGAAAAAAATTCCAATTCGAATTTTTTACTTTCTCCGAATTCTTCGAATTCTTTCAGGTTAGGAATGTCTGTTTCTTCCTTTTCAGAAAATAGAGGATTTTGTGTATGTCAATAACTATCGTAGTAGTCAGCCAGTTTTTGGGAAATAAGAAGAAGAGATTGTTACTATGTCCATCAGTAAAATGTACGATGAGGTTGGGAATTTGTTGAGAACCGTCAACATTGAGAAACTGTAAAATTCGACATGGATGGACCTATTTTGGTTATGTAATGATCTATTGTGAATTATCAATTGAAAGTAGGTAAGAATAGATTTCACTCAGATGGTTGATATCTGTGCGTTTGTTCATACCATTAGAGACCTGGGATATGTGGGCCATTTTCATTAAAGTTCTTTTAGTTCTGTTCGATTCAGTTGCTACAATTCTCACTGCACCATAATCCATTATATGATCCATACTATTTACATGTTTTGCCAAAGCACATCTTTCCGGGTGTAGTCTACTATCACTCTATAGTGAGAGGAGATCCCATTTGCTAAGGACCTTTTGTATTGACTTATATATTGCTTGTCACAATCCTGACATGGAATGGAGTAGATTGCATTCGTTCGTGAGTGTGTGGATGCACTGCCTCCATATACGTATTAATAAACAATACGGATCATAACGGGTGCCAGGATGAAGCCAAAAATATGAAACAAATGAATATCCATAAGGATTTGGTGGCATGATACGCATGCGCCATGCGCTATTATAGTAGTCATCAAAGACATGCGTTTCGGTGGACAATGACATTTACTAGCCTTTCAATCAAAGCAGTATGTGTCTGATCGTTCCAAAACTTTTCCTTATGGATAGTCATTTGTCTTCAAAAATCGGCTTCATGTTTCGCTATGGAAACAGATAGAGATTATCCGTATTGATTTTTAATACGTATATGACTGCCTCTAAGTTTCGAGTAAATGGTTCAGATAGGTGAGATGGTTTTGTTTGCTATTTTGATATTAGGTAAGGTTCTCAAGATTCTAGTTGATTGGAGTGTGATCTCTTTTATATAAGGTGAAGAGGCATGAATACAATTAATTGGAGGGGCATCAGCCACCATGACACTATTTTGTAACAATTCTTGTCAGTATGTAAAATTTCTGCTCCTGAGGTATCGAATGAACCTGGGATATGCATTTTCAAATTTTTTTGATGGAAAGAAGAACCAGAGATTTGGATAACTCGTTGTTTCATTCGCTCCATCAAATTGGCTTTCATGCAATGTTTGTGGTATGAAGCTTTATTTAGATAACGTCCAAAGCTGGGGCTTCCTATTCCAATCTTATAAGCACTGTGTTGTTTTACTGTCTTATGAACAGTGGGTCCAAAAAAAGGTGCAGTATTTTGGTTGCTCTCAGTTTCTGTAATAAATTGAATATAGGGATCATAGCTATAAGAAGTTTCCAGAATCTCATTAATACCATTTTTGTGGGAGGGTTGAAATTATGTCATCCACATATTTTTTTTAAAAAGGTTAATAATCCGAAGGATGATACGGGGATGACTGTGTCTACTGACTTATCCATCACATAAGCAGCTATAATTGGAAAAATTGAGGCTCCCATGGAAGTGCCAAAGATTTGTTTATAAAAATTGTTGTCAGACGAGAAAAAAGTGCTTTCAAATAGAAATGTGAATAATTCCATGAATGATTGCTTGTTTATAGTGTAGTGATTACTGATGTCACTCCAATTATTTTCTATTGCTCTCAAGCATATTTCAAGGTATACGTTACTGAATAGGTAATCCACATCCAAACTAGCTAACACATAATTTTCTGGTAATGTAGTATTATTAAATTGGTTTGCAGTATCAAATGAGAGGGTGGGTGTGTGAATTTTAGGTTATGCATAAAACTTTAGTGAGATGCTTTTATATGCCGTGAATCTCTTTTTTGTTACCTCATCAATTTGGTCTGTGTCTTTGAGCTTGTTTATAAGTGCGTTACATCTTCTTTGTATAGTTTTTTTTTTATCGCTTGGAACGCACGAAAGGGAATCCCTATAATGTTCAGAGAACATCGTGCGTTCCTAGGGAGGATAGGGACAGGAGGTAGGTATTGGAATTTTTTTGAACTTTTAGAGATTATATGTTGTTGGGAATACTTCCACAGGCAATGAATTCCAGAGCCTAGCCGTTCTATGGATGAAGGAGTCTTGATAAAGTGCTGTTCGACATCTTTCGAGGTTGACAACGAAAGGATGTGCTGACTGTGCTTGTCTAGTTCGTCTGATTGGTAGTGCTAGTGAAGGGATGATAGCAGAGATTTCCGAAGAACATTTCCCGTGGAAGTATCGGTAGAAAAGTGAAAGGTCGCCGACCTTTCTACGGTGTTCCAATGATGTCAAAGAGTGAGTGAGTGTGGCGTCACCCACCAGGCGAATGGCTCTTCTCTGGATGGAATCTAAGAGCATCAGCGTATGTTTTGGTGCTGAACCCCATATGTGGGAACAGTATTCTAGAACAGGCCGTATCTGCGCTTTGTAGATCATGAGAAGCTGTTGAGGTGTAAAGTAGCTTTTCGCACGGAACAAGAATCCGAGTTTTTGTGAAGCAGCTTTTGCGATGGATCTGACATGATTATCCCATGAAAGAGTGTTGCTGATGGAAATACCGAGCATAGATATGGTGGGCTTGGTGGGGATGGTGGAGCCAGACATTACAATATCGGGCATACTGAGTTCCGCCTTTCTAGAGAAAATACAGGCTTGGGTTTTGGTGGCGTTGAATTCAACTAGGTTGTTTGTTCCCCAGGCTGTGATTTCAGCAAGATCTTCATTGACAGCATTGACCTGCCTGCGCCGTGAGTTCTTGGTTTCCTGGAAAGAAATGGGAATTCTGGAAGAGAACGCAGTATGGAGGGTACTATCATCTGCAAAGCTGTGGATGGGGCAAGTTGTTACTCCCAACAGATCATTGATATGAAGCAGGAATAATGTTGGTGCCAAAATTGATCCTTGTGGAACGCCGGAATTGATGCCAATGGTATCAGACGATACACCGTCCACCACCACGTGAAGCGATCTGCCTGAAAGAGAACTCGATAAGAGATGGCATAGCTGAGGTGGTAAGCCGTATGATGGTAGTTTGTGGAGGAGTCCTTCGTGCCAAACACGGTCGAATGCTTTCGATATGTCCAACGCGACAGCTAGAGATTCCCCGTGTTTATCTATTGAAGATTGCCATAAATGGGTGACGTAGGCAAGTAGATCTCCAGTAGATCTTCGGTGGCGAAAGCCGTATTGTCTATCATTGATGATTCCTGAGCTCTCCAGATATTTGATAAGCTCAATATTGATGGCTTTCTCCATCACTTTGGAGATTACTGATAACAGGGCAATGGGCCTGTAGTTGTTGGGCAGGTTCTTGTTCCCTTTTTTGGGGATTGGTTGGACTCTAGCTGTCTTCCAGCATGATGGAAAAATACCCGACCTGTACGAGGTGGTAAACAACTTGCAGAGAATCGGTGTTAATTCTGGTGCACATTTTTTGAGGATAATGGGTGGAATTCCATCAGGACCGTTAGCCTTATTCGTTTTGAGACCAAGCTAAATTCGTCTGATGGTGCGTTGGCGGAAGACGATTTCGGGCATTCGACTCTCAAGGGGTGGAATGTCTGGCGGCAGTTTTCCTTGGGAATCTAAAGTAGAGTTTGCTGCGAACATCTCTGCAAAAATATTTGCTTTCTCCTGCGATGTTGTTGCTAATGTGCCGTCGGATTTGGACAGTGGTGGAAATGAACTATTAGTGAAATTTCTTCCGACCGCTTTAGCAAGGGACCAAAACGAACGGGAGCCATTGGGGCAATCTATGAGTTTCGATCTTATCTTGGCATTGTATGTTTCTTTCAAAGCATCTATTGTTTGGCTGCAGTTATTCCTGGCATCAACGTATTCTGCTCTAGTCGCGAGGTTAGGGTTTTTGCGCCAGCGATGGTAGGCTGTTTGTTTCAAGGCAACAGTTCTAGAACAGTTTTTGTTGAACCAGGGTTTCGAAGGTGATGATCTTTTTGAAAAATGAGGTATGTATGTGTCCATTCCGAGCATGATGATCTCGGATATTTCCGCAGCACACTGTGAAGGGTCCTCAGAGTCAAAGCATACTCTATGCCATTCTGAAAGAATAACAACTTTGGCATACTATCCACAATCATAGAAAAGTTGTTATTCTTTCAGAAATCAATAGAAACGAATTTCATTCCCAAATGTCGATATTATAAGGAATACTGAAGATGAGTGTATTGAGAGGGGTATTTCCGGAATGCTCTCCGAGAGGTCTATCTGATATGGCACGAAAATATAAAGGGCGTTCCATTCAATATTTTTGCACTTTTTCTTGCTCCCTGTATATCTTCCGAAATTCTAAAAATATATCAGTCGATTCGATGAGGAGAAAAAATCCCCTGTTATCTGTATCTTCATAGCCTATTGTAAACTAAAATTACAACTTTTTGGTCTCCTAAATTATTTCGATAATTTGCTTAATTTCCGTGGAAAAAATAATTACCAATTTATTGCATAAATTCTTGCCAAAAAATTCCTTCGAAAGCTGGGGTGAAAATAAATGCGTAATAAATGTCCATAAATATAGAATGAGTATCAAGATCCATTTTCTCCAAATATTTCTTGATACATGTTTGACACACTCTATAATCTGTTTATTGAGAAATTTGTATTCTTGTTCCAGAGGAAGGCGTATTTTTTGATCGAACATGTATTATGGAATATTTGAAGAAAATGAATCTTCATTTTAATTCTACATCCGAGTCTACATCTATGGACAGGGATCACACATTTAATTCCACTTCTGTTTTTGAAGCAATGTTTTGCACAAATTTGTACAATGAAATGATATTTATTTTTCTCCACGGAAACGCAGCAAAATAGCAAAACAATCCAGGAAATCAAAATGCCCCCGGGACGCCACTGGATTTCTCAATTTTAATTTGAAAATGGCAAAATCAGCCCCTCGTGGCGAAAAATATCATTGCCAAATTTCAAGAGAATCGGTCAAAGGATATTTGAGATAGTCATAAAGAACCGATTTCTTCTAAAAAGTTCAACACACTGTATCTTGAAAACTATGTATTACCGGACCCAAGTATGTATGAAATGAATGTCATGATTTCTCATGCAAAATTACCCCCTTGATTTTTTTCGCATACTTTCCGGACACCCTGTATATGAAGGAGTAGGCAGATTGAGACCTTAGAGAGAACCAGTGACGAGATCTAGAGAGTAGGAAGATTGAGACCCCGGCAACAAGTCACATACCTTCCGTGACTACAGATTCTAGACGCGGTTCAACCCGATCTTCTGGTCTTCAAATTTCTGAACACGAAAACCTATACGAACACAATATATACATATATCAATATACAGGGTGTTTCCGATCGGTTCCGATTTACAGGGTGTCAAAGTTTCAGATTTTTTTTTATGTTTTTTTAATTTTCTCCAACAATTTTCGGAATAATTGATTGCAATTTGATACACCTAATACACTTCAAAAACTCAATATTTGAGGCTATTGAGCGTTTTTGAATACCTACAGGGTGATAGACATTCAGGTGTCGTACCCAATTTAACCCTGTAGAACTTTTTTGCGTGCCGCCTCTGCTTTCAATGGGACATAGATTCAGATTGTCTCTGCAATTTGGAAACTTTTTGCCCCCATGTATGTTTTTCGAAAACTGTATGGATTTCGAGATAAATAAAAGTGGAGTCCGAACCACTTCTAAGGGTACCTACTGATAAAATTAGAATTGCCGTTCACAAGATTAAATTATTAAAACTCACAACACCTCAACCGTCAGAAGCGACAGTCTAGCGATGTATAGCGCCTAGACCGTGTGTCATACAGTCCCTGATATCGAAAGTTTAACCAGTTTCAACAGGGTGTCCTAGAATTTTCTACAATACAATTTTAGATTTTGCAATCCAGTTAGAGAAGTTTTTTTAAAATAAAAACATATTTTCTTTGTTTTTCCTAGTTTTAATTATAAGGGTGTTCAAAAAATTCAATCAAATTCTGCAACTGAATTTCATTTGGTATGGAAGCTTTCGGTCATTCTATTTTTCAATCAAATGTTTGAGAAATGTCGAATAAGTGTGTTTGAGAAATAACGGTTTTATAACAAGAAATTTATTTTTGGCATTTATCTCGAGATCCATACAGTTTTCGAAAAATTTACGAAGAGGCAAAAAGTTTTCAAATTGAAAGGACAATCTGAATCTATGTCACACTGAAAGCAGAGAAGGCACGCAAAAAATTTCTACAGTTAAATTGGGTACGACCCTTGAAAGTCTATCACCCTGTAGGTATTCAAAAACTCTCAATAGCCTCAAATATTAAGTTTTCGAAGTGTATCAGGTGTACCTACTAAATTTCAATCAACTATTCCGAAAATTGTAGGAGGAAAATCAAAAAACATAAAAAAATCTGAAACTTTGACACCCTGATGTAAATCGGAAATGAAGCTTCCACGCATATATGTTTGTTTGAGATTCTCATTTTAAAAAAATGTCTTCTTCAAGCTGTTAAAGTCCTGCTACAAAAAACTGAAACACCCTGTATATTTCGTTTTGAGTTTTTCCTTGTCGATAGCAAACTTTGAGAAAACAGATCACCTTTTTTATATAATTGTACTATTCAATACATAATGACGCGGTGGGAGGGTATAACAACCAGGATATCTTCGAAGTACTCAATTTTGGAGAATGAATCCTTTTTGCGATACTCTTTCTCAAGTTACCCAGATTATTATTAGTACAATAATTTTGTGACTATCTGAGACAGTATAATAAACATCGTCATCCGTATCCTCTACCAGAAATCGCTGGAACTAGTCGATCGTTATACTTGAAGAGAGCATAGTTTGACAGTTGAACGAACATGATATCATCATCCTCCTATCCCCAGCAACTGCAACTATCAAATTTGAAATAAAATCACCCTACTTTCAACCAATCTCTTCACAGCCCTTTCTATTGCGAATTTTTTGGTGTATCGTTACTGAAAATTGGTTGAGATTCGACAGTTATTGAACGAAATCAATACCTACTCGACAATAATTGTCAAATAACTGACATTCGCGTTATAATTTTCAATCAAGATTCCGCACTGATGAGGAGTTTTTCATCGAAAACTCAATTAAATATTCACTAGTATTCTGGAAGCTAACATCCTGCATGTGGCTTCTTTGATACGATATCTTGATTTTGCGTCAGTTTTTTCCACTAGAGACAATTTACTTTTCGGTAAATTGATCAACACAAAAGAATAGAGGAATGTGGATATGAATTGAATAAAAAGTTTCCAATTGATCGGCAACTATGGTTTGAAATTATAACGAGAATGTCGGTTTGTCAATAATGAATGTCAAGTTCTGATTTAAACAAATAACTCTGTCAGATTCGAACCAATTTTCAGTAGGATACTTTCATTCTAAATTTCGAAGTTCAAGTTGCTAGGAGTTAGAGTGATGAACAAATCAAGTTGGTTTTACTATAAAAAATGCTCTTCTCAAGTATAAATATTGACGGGTCCTGGCGATTTCTGGTAGAGGATTCATTTATATAGTTATAAGAGGGGGTCAAATTTTCGTTGAAAAACCCTGTATATACCTTCTGGTATCTCCGTGAGGTTGGTTTCCCAAATCTCTACCGATTTAAGGCTTGGTACATTGCTGAATGCTCGTGGTTCGAGAATCTCCAGGCGATTCGACAGTATGCGTAGACTCATCAGTTCCGGCAGATTCCTAACAGAATTCTGGCCCAGTCGCGTTATTCCATTAATGATGAACAACTCCCTGAAGTCCTTACCCTTGAAAACCTTTGGTTCTAGACACCCGTTCACGAGGAACTCTTCATTAACTTCTTCGGTTTGACCACGACCCATCACTAACGTGTTGTTGAAGGAATCACATCCTTCGTTGTTGATGGTCGACACCTGCATCAACAAAATGAAGGGGAACAAGCAAACACGAATCATGTCTGAAAGTTTGAGAAGCAGTTCGATAACTAAGTGAAACTGGCTAGAGATGTTGTATTTTTAGTCTATCTTGTTTGCAGAGATCACAAGGTCGGATGGAAAGTCTTGCATTTTTTATTGTGATAACCTCGTGATAACATATAGGATGATTTGTCCCACTGAATTGCATCATAACAAACCTGAAGGTGGAAGAATTCAATCCAAAGTCACTGACTCCTCGTTCAAGATATGTTCGAGAGAGAGAAAGAATATAGGTATATCGAGAAATACAGGGAGAGTTATGTCGTCATGAGGAAATGTACAGGGTGGCCAACTAAGACTCCAGAGTTCGATTTCTCTGTTGTCTTGAGAGATACAAAAAAATTCATGAATCAAAATTGAAGTAATAACCGAGCTTCACATTTCAAAATTTCTTTGAAATACACAGGGTGTTCCGTAAGGTCACAGCACACTAAAGCTATGTTTTTTTCATTGGAACACCCTATATTTTATTTCATTTCTGAATCCTTCCTGGAGATCTGATTTCAACAACACATCATACTTAGGCTCTAGCAGTGAAAGTTACTGACATATAGGGTGTGCAAAATCGAGATTTTCCAAGTTCAGGATTTTTTTCTGTCGAAACTGTTCATTATTCGTCAAAACGGTTTACATGTGCCTATCTCAACTTTTCACTCACTATCAATTGGTGTTCAATTGAAATTGATACAAGGTGGTCATAAAAACTAAATTTATAATTTGTTTCAATTAAATGTCAATTGAACACCAATTGATAGTAAGTGAAAAGTTGAGATAGGGACATGTGTAACAATGAAAAGGTTTTGGAAACAATAGATGAAAATTTGAAAGTCATTGGAGGTGAAAATGTGAACGTCAAAGATTCCACAGCCGTAGAAAGAGTCCTCGGTATGTGGTGGAACCCTAAAGATGATATTTTCACATTTCAAATTCAATTTCATACCATTGACAAAGATATTCTGGAAGCCAAGAAACGTCCTACAAAGAGAGATGTTCTGAAAGTCATCATGTCTATTTTCGATCCTTTAGGTTTGATTGGTAATTTTACAATTCAAGGAAAAATTATACTTCAAAACATTTGGAGAAGTAAAATAGGTTGGGACGATGAAATCCCGAGTTCTATTGATTTAGATTGGAATGCATGGTTAACAGACCTGAAGAACATCAAGAATTTCAAGATACCAAGGCAATACTTTGCCTGTAACTCCGAAAATGATACAGAATTACACATATTTTGTGATGCATCAGAAAATGCCTATGCTGCAGTGGCCTACTTGAGAAGAAAAAAATCAAATGTCCTTTTTGTTGCTTCATCAGCTACATTTTGTTTAGAAGGCACATAAAACCAGTTCTTGGAATTCGTGAGTTCTTGAATTCAATCCATTACCAGATTTCTCAAGCAAACAGAAAGCAGACCAGTTAGACATACAGAATTTGGAATTGAAAGATAGTAAGTTCGTAGCAGTGATTTCCAAAATCTTTTCATTGTTACAAATCCAATTGCAAATAGTGAATCCGCCATTTTTATGGACTTGTATCACTTCATTAATCAATTTTATTGCTTTTTCTTCAGTTTCGGCAGAATCTAAGTAGTCGTCCATATAATGTTTCTTGATAATAGCATTTGATGCCTCTGGGTAGTCTACTATGTGTTCCAAAGCATTCCTGTTTTTAACAGTTTGAGCTAGACAAGGGCCACATGTTGATCCAAAAAACACTACCTGTATTTCATAGATATCTGGGTCTTGTTCTCGATCCATACCTCTCCAAAGAAAACGCTGGGCACATTGGTCTTCTTTCCGTATTTTCACTTGCAAGAACATCTCTTTAATGTCGGCAACAAATGCTATTTTATGAATCCTAAAATTGAGCAATATTTCTATCAAAGAATTGTACAGATCTGGACCAGACAAAAGATAATCATTGAGACTAGAACCACTTGATTTTGCTGCGGCATCAAATACAATTCTGATTTTGTTGGGTTTATTCGGATTCACTACGCCAAAGTGTGGAAGATACCAATTTTTGGGAAATTTTTCATTCGCTTCATAATTGGTTAGTTTTTTAACATACCCTTTATTTATGTACTCCGTCATTTTATCACAATACCCTTTGGCAAATATGGGAGACTTATCCATTCTCCTCTCTGTGCATTTAAGCCTCGCAAGTGCATTCATTTTACTTTCTGGCAGTACTTCATTCTCAGATTTCCAGAGAAGACCAATTTCGTACTTGTTCTTGTCGACTTTTCTAATCGTTTTCTCCAAGATTTCAATTGCCCTCTTATCTTCCTTAGAAACTGTTGGTTCGTTTATAGATTTCATACCAAAATTGTCAATTTTCCATTGATCTTGAACCAAATCATGGAGTATATCCAAGTCATCTTTCTCTGGTCCATATACTAAACATGTGAACTGTGGAGTTTCCTCACCAATTGATTTTTTGATGTTTCCATGTAGAACCCAACCGAGGAGAGTTTTGCTCAATGCTGGTCCATTCCACGGTCCACTTATAATCTTTCGACTAACAAGGAGTGGCCAATTATCTTGACCTATCAAAATTGAAGGTTGGACATTGAACATATTCAAACACTCTCGATTTTCGATGTAAGGGTAATCTTTGACAATTTGTTGCAAGTCAATATTTTGACGAGGAAGCGACAATTTTTTTACAGTTCTCACATGACGTAATTGAAAATTTTTAGTTTCTTGTTGACCTCCACAAATAGTCAAAGAAACGTTCTTAGAATCATTCTGTATTTGAACATCATCGTTTGTCCATTTAATACAGAGTGACTCTGAAGGTCCATTGAGTTCTAATTTTTGAGCAATTTCCTCATCCAAAAGTGTAACTGTTGAAGCATCATCCAAAAGGGCAAATGTGTCAATAGATCCTTTCGAACTACTCAATTTTACTGGAAGAATCTTGAGAATAACTTGATTTTCTTTTTGGAATATATGACAGTTAGTTTCAGCAACAGTTGAATGACTTGTGGAAGCTATAATTTTACTTGTTGCATTCGTCGTAGAATTTACATTTTCTGTTACAGTTTTATGTAGCAGTGGGTTATGCACTTTCTTGCAATCATTTACTTGGCATGGTCTTTTTCTCATGCATTTTTTGATCCCATGATGAGAATTCAAACAAGAAAAGCAGAGATGATTTTTCGTTACTATATCCCAGCGCTTATCTACGTCTAACTCTAGGAATTTTTCACATTTATTCAAATAGTGTTGTTCTTTGCAAATTATACAAACCTTCTGGTTTCTCGTTTCTTCTGTTGTAGTGTACGTTTGCTCTAACTTCCTAGGCTGCCTAGTTTCAGGCTTCGAGGAACTAGGAAATGGATTTGACACCTGACAAGCATCATCTGCCAACTCCTCTAACCAAATTTGAAATTCTACCAACCTGATGATTCTGGTTTGATCCAAGCTCTTCAGTTTTCTTGCCCAATCCATTTTGTATCTCGTTGGGAGTTTGTTCAGCAGATCCTGCAGTAGAGTTGGATTCCTCAGATGATCTTCTTGCTTCAATATAGATACTGTACTCACAAGATTTCTAACGACATCTGAAAATTCGATTAGAGTGTCAAGTTTATCCTCTTTGACAAATGGAGTACTCCGAATCTTCTCTAAAATGACTCTAATGATATGATCTGGACAGCCGAAACGTTTTCCCAGAGTGTCTATTACTCTATCTATATTCTCTGGCAAAATCAATAAAGACTGTACGATTTCTTTGGCTTTACCTTTCAAACACTTCTGAAGTCTTGTCTGATTTTCTTCATTAGAATAGCCACACATTTTAGTGGTATTCTGATATTGACTGATGAAGTGAGGCCAATCAAGCGGATCTCCATTGAAAATTGGTAAATCCTTTGGAATTGATTGCCTAGTTATCATTTTCTCAAGATACTGATCAGGAGATCTGAACTTATTACTTGTATTGCGGCAGTCAGTGTGACATAAATCATTCAAATTGTCAAAATCTCGATGAATAGGATCTTGATTATTGATCCATTCCTGAATATTTGACCTTTGACTACATGAACTGAATGAATCTTCAAAAGTAAACTTACTGGATTTTGTTGATTTATCTTCGATCTGTGCTATTTTAAGAGCTAACTCTAGATCCAGCATCTCTTTCTCTCTTCTTTCTCGTTCTGCTTCTATTTCGTGCTTTCTTCTAGTAGTTTTGAGTTGCTCTTCTAAGATTTGGCGATGTGTACTAGCTACTGACCTTACCTCTGAATGAGAATGACGACTTTTACCGTGGACGACACTCTCAGGAACCTGCTGGACGACAATCTCAGGAACCTGCTGATGGACGCCACTTTCTGGAACCTGCTCCAGTCCATTTCTTGAATGTGCACTCTCATTTTCTATAGATCTGACGACTGTTCTAGCTAATCTCTTCTGGCGAATACGTTCGCTCCTTCTGGGCGGCAACGAAGACATAATATCTCCAGTAGAGCTGTTCTAACGGTTCAGAAGGACCACAATTGTTGGGGATTACCTTTAGGGAAAGAACTGTTAGCCTGGCTCGAATGACCACAATTGTTGGGGATTACCTTTAGGGAAAGAACTGTTAGCCTGGCTCGAATGACCAAATTTGCGATATATCCTCTCCTTCTCCTATTTTCTATTAATAATCCACAAAATTGACTTGTACTTTATTTTCTTGAACTATTTATTATTATCACTCTTCTATTATTTTTCCCTATAGCAATAGGAATGACACAAGAATTAGACATTGACATGACAAGACAACTTAATTATAAAAATTATGTACAAAGTGTTTTTCATTAAAAATATATACAATGTGTTACATCAGATATACAGCAACAACATGTTAACCGTTTTGACGAATAATGAACAGTTTCGACAGAAAAAAATCCTGAAATTGGAAAATCTCGATTTTGCACACCCTATATGTCAGTAACTTTCAGTGCTAGACCCTAAGTATGATGGGTCGTTGAAATCAGATCTTAAGGGAGAATTCAAATATGAAATAAAAAATATGGTGTTCTGAAGAAAAAAACATAGCTTCGATGTGCTGTGACCTTACGGAACACCCTGTGTATTTCAAAGAAATTTGGAAATGTGAAGCTCGGTTATGACTTCAATTTGAATGCAAAACTTTTTTGGATCCTTAGTTGGCCACCCTGTACATACTCCTACCAAAAATAGAAGATCCTGAGGAAAATACCCTATCACCATCAGGAATTCTCTTCTTCACTTCGTTACTAATATATAGGATGATTTGTGGGATTTGAGTCGAACATCTTTTGGTCATAATTTTCCAGAAGCTTCTTTGATTCGTCTAGAATACTGTTCTCACATATGGGGTTCAGCACCAAAACATACGCTGATGCTCTTATCATTTCTTGACTTGACTCAAGAAATTTCAAGATCTTGACACCATACATTCCCCGGCGAACTTTTCATTGCGGTGAGTGCCAGGGTTGCCATCCTGATATTCCATCAGTAGATATACCTTGTCAAAAATTCAGTTGATTTCAGTCCCAGCAAACATCAAGAGGCGGTAGAAAGCCGAGCCCATGGCGAGAACGGCGGGCAAATGTCGATGTCGGCATGCCTCGAGAGGCCCTCCATATAATTTCGAAGGATTATGTGACGAAGGCAGAATGAACACATACTTATGATAGGCCTCTGTTTCCCAGCCGCTAGTCTTCCGCTCACTCAAGGTTGGCATCTCTCGCTCGCGTGAGTTTTTATTTTGATCATTTTGCAGTGGTAACAATGATTCAGTATGGCGTATAATAATTTCTTTGTTTATATTGTTTCAACACTCTCAACAGATATTTAAGTACTGTGTTCAGTTCGTGTTTGATTTTCTAGTGGATTGTTATACAAAATGGAAGGGAACTAAATACAGAGTGAGTGAGGAACAAACATATATATATAAACTTGCACAGCTAAATAAATCTCCTATTTTAGATAATAATTTTACAAACACCATTGGACAAAAAGATGCAATAATAGTTTGGACATGTTCAGCGGATACACAAGAATATAATAATATATGAGTACTTTGAAGATGCATGAGTTTTCATTACATATGAATCATAAATCAATTTTCGAAACGAAAATCGAAGAGTACCTATTTAAAGAAACAGTTATATTTCAAGAATAAGGTTGCATGCTTTGGATTAGTAGAGAATGAAATCATTCAATCTTTCAGCTACAAAATCAACAACCAGAAGCCCATCAATCACAGATAGAAGAAATCACACAATGATCCAGACTATGATATAAATTTCTTCATGGTATACCTATGATATCTCACTTCCAGGCAACACTAATATCAATATGATAAAGAGTAAAGTTCTCCATATCTGGGAATTGTTTTCTTGTGGATTGAACTCTATTGTTGACAATAACTTGATCAATATAATAACTGATTACCTACATAACTTTCAAGTTATTTGGTAGGTACATATATAGGTGATGTAATTTTTTATCTAGAGTTAGCAACTTTTTGAAACAAGTGCCTTTTCATAATGAGTATACAGAGTGATACGTAGAACTAGAATTGAGATGTTCGATGTTTCCATATAGTTGTGATATGTATTGGTTGTGATCATGCTCGTGATCATGGCAATAATATACACACATGTAACTTCAGGTAAGGAGTGGATTCCACATTTTTGTTATACCCAGAGGATTCACAAAAAACTCGGAGACCTCAATTCTGTTTCTTGAAGTTCCATATTTTTCAACCAGTTTGAGAATAAAGAGAGTGATGCAAATCTGAGTGAAAATAAGATACGTTGCTTTCCAAGTGGTGATATAAACTGGGATACCTATCATAACAACTATTTTCACTGAGATATATGCATTACCCTTTAAATTTTTCGACAAACCTAGTTGGAAAATGGGACATCAAGAAACAGAATACCATGAATATTGAATTCATTCAACCCCGTTAACCAACGGCCCTGAAAAACTCTCTATCGAGGGAATAAAAATACTCGAGCGGCCAATTAATGGCAGTCTCTGAGAAGTCTCAATCGGGCCGAAGATATGTCATGAATGCAGTACATTTGAGTACTTGCTTCTGCCCACCAGAAGCCCTGCAATGTAATAAGCGGCCTACTGATGGCTCTAGAGAGGCGGTCGGCTGTCGGCCGCCGGGAAACGGGCTAGCCGCATATACGTATTAATAATCAATACGGATAATCTCTATCTGTTTCCATAGCGAAACATGAAGCCGATTTTTGAAGACAAATGACTATCCATAAGGAAAAGTGAGATACTGCGCATGATCAAATACGCAAGTTCAAATGACAATCATTCTCATTCATTCTAACCTAACTCATTATTTTGAATATTTTGACATGAGTGACATGACATTTACGGACTATGTTTATGTTTTATTATTAGGATTTTCGGGATATAATTCATTATTTCAGGATGATTTAATGATTATGAATGATACAGGACATGCTAGTGAAAATATAAATTCTGAAAGAATGGAATCATTCATTTATTTTTTGTCCACAGGTCTTCATTATCTTGGTAGGTAAGTTTTTCAAATGATGAAGTGTTACAAAATTACCCTTGAGAATATCAAATGCTAATACTTACATTTGGTTTCCCTATGATATGTTCATCCCATTTTCATTATCCCATTGCCTCAGTAGGTACTCGCTTTTCAATTTAAGAATCAGGAATAGCATAAATGAACCATAATTGATATGATGCATTCCTAGATAAGTACATATTATACAATTTCACATGAAACAACTGGAAATCTAACTATAAACACGGATAATAAATGAACAATTATATCTTTTTAAACACCCTGAAATCACTGAATTTATCGAAATCTATGGATACCACTGATGAAAAATCAAAAATCGCTAATAAACATGTCCGCGAAACGTAAACAAAAACAACAGAATGTCATGACCTTTTGAAACGATCAGGCACATACTGCTTTGATTGAAAGGCTAGTAAACGTCATTGTCCACCGAAACGCATGTCTTTGATGACTACTATAATAGCGCATGCGTATCATGCCACCAAATCCTTATGGATATTCATTTGTTTCATATTTTTGGCTTCATCCTGGCACCCGTTATGATCCGTATTGTTTATTAATACGTATATGGCTAGCCGGCCCAATTTAGTTGTACATTATAGGGCCGCTGTTACCGCTCGCCGGCAAGTTTCATTGTGTCTTCAGAGGGCCGCAAAAATCATGTTTGCTGGGGTAGATTCAATTTATGCTATACAAATTTCAAAATAATGAAATCAACCTATGACGTCAAAAAAATTAGTATTTTTCTGTGAATGGAAAAATTTTGACAAAATCCATCTATATGTTAACAGGTAACAAAATGTCGCTTTCCATGAAATTACTTCTGTTTCGCGACAAAAGTGAGAACTTCTCTCGGAACTTCTTCACCAACATATCAAGCACGTGGACCGTTACCACCGATCGGTTTGACCCACTTTGAACAGACCGATTGATTTTAAATTGGGCAGGTGTACATAATTTTGGTGACATTCGAAATTGGGCAGGGGTACAAAATTTTGGTGATATTCGAAATTGGGCAGGTGTACATGATTTTGGTGGCTAATGCGCATCATGAAATTTTTGTGGGACTGAAAATACAGAATGACGGCAAAACAACATTTCAAATTATTGAAAAAAGAAAAGAAATGAGATTAATAATGATAATAATAATGAATAAATTCAATGTTAAATAATTCCAACAAAATTCATACAGGGTCGCTGATATGTATGGAAACAGGTGAATATCTCGGTAATCTGTTGTTGGATTATTTTGAATTTATGTACTGTGTGATTTCAAAACGTGGCAGATTTGAAAATGTTATAGCCAATGTTGCCACTTTTTCAGTTATACCGGATTTTTTATTAACTTCCTTATTTTGAATAACACACCCTGTAATTTATTGGATTTTCAGATTCTCCCTGAAGAGCTAATTCCATCGATCTATCACACTTGGGGTCTAGCAGGAATGAATACATAGGTATAGGGTGTTTAAAATCTAGATTTTTCAACTTTAGTATTTTTTTGTGTCGAAACTATTCATTATCGATCAAAACCGCTCCAATGTTCCCATCTTTACTTCTGATTTACTATCTACTGACATTTAATTGAAACAAATACAGGGTGGTTCAAGATTCAGAATTCTGATCACCCTCTGTATCTGTTCCAATTAAATAGTCAGTAGATGTTAAATCAAAAGTGAAGATAGGAACATTGAAGCGGTTGTGATCGATAATGGATAGTTTCTACACAAAAAAATCTTGAAGTTGAAAAACCTAGATTTTAAACACCCTATACCTATGTAAGAAGAATCTGGAAATCCAATAAAGTACCGGGTGTTTCATTCAAAATAAGGAAGTTACTAAAAATCCGGAATAACTGAAAAAGTGGCAACAGAGGCTATAACATTTTCAAGTCCGCCACGTTTTGAAATCACACTGTACATAAATTCAAAAAAATCTAACAACAGATTGCCGAGATATTCACCTGTTTCCATACATATCAGCGACCCTGTATATCCGGTTCTATTATCGTATGGATACATCTCCTATCTGTTTCAAAAAGATAGTTCTTTATGTTTTTTCTTAAATGAATAACCTGATGTCGATTCCTTGATGTTCTTGGGAATGCTATTGAATATTCGTGTACTAAGGTGAGTACCTATATCCTCTTTGGCCAATTGTTTTGAATGAGTACTCAGTGCGAAACATGCTTTTTTGTTTGGCCCTAGTATCATAACTACAATATGCCTCAATTCACTTTCATTTTTGAATAATTCAAATTCAATTATTGATCTATTGAGGTAGGTACGTAAGAAATATAACTGTCTGAGGTCTAATATTCTACTCTCAGAAAATAGTAGGTCTGAGGGGTAAGTCAATTTCTTATTGAAACAGATCCTAAGTGGCTACTGGCTACACCTCCCCAACCTAAGATTCTATATGACAATCTTGACCCGACTAATGCATGGTAAAGAGTTTTCATTTGGTAAGTATTCAGTATTTTTTTGAAATATAGAAACTTATAAAGGATACTTCTCAGAGTTCCTACCGTTCTCTTTATGTGCGTATTCGATCTCAAATGTTAGTCTATATATATATACCTGAGTATTCGACAGTATCAGAAGAGTTCAATTGGATTGTATCATAAGTATTTTTTATTTCCAGGTGGTTGAAATCTGGAAGGTGGGAAAAGTAAGAAGAGAATGCAAGGAACAATGTTTTTTCATAATTTATTGTTAATTTTTTCTGATTGAAACAATCTATCATTTTACTCATGTCATTCTCAACTTTACTCTTCAGTATTTTCCATGATTCATCTTCATGAAATATTGCCGTGTCATCTGCGAAGCTTATAATATCTCCGGTGGTTTGTGTGGTGAGTATGTCATGTATATTATGAAAAGTATAGGGCCTAAAACTGTTCCTTGAGGAACACCATATTCCATAGTTCTTTTTTCATTCAAAATATCATCTATTTCTACACGGCGTTTCTTTTTATCCAAACTGTTATAGATTTTCGAAGTCAGTTTTGATTATGATCCGATTCAATTCAAAATTGGTTTCGGAGGTAGGAGATTATGATTCCATCGTCATACTTGGTAATTTCAGGATGGCGGATTCAATTTGGCGGACGAGTTTTGTAATTATGATCCGAATCTATTCACAATTTGTACCTGGTTTTTGATGGGGTTAGAGATTATGATTATTCCGTCAGAATTTGAAAATTAGAGATCGCAGATCCAATATGGCGGACGCTGATGCTCTCAGATTATATTCAGAGAAGTGCCATTCGCCTGGTGGGTGATGTCTCACTAACCAGTTCTTTGACCTCATCAAAATATCGTAGAGAAGTCAGCGAACTCTCACTTCTCTATAGATACTTCCACGGGAAATGTTCCTATCTTCCCTTTTATTCCATCACAAGTAATATCAGTCAGATGGACTCGACTAACCCAGTCAGCACATCCATTTCTTGTCAACCTTGAGATTAATGTCGAACAACACTTTATACCAACTTTCGTTCGTTTGTAGAGCGGCAAAGCTTTGGAATTCATTGTCTCAAGAAGTTATGACCTCCGAAAGTTCAAAAAAATTCAAATACTTACCTCCTCTTCCTATCCTTCCTGGCTACACACGATGTTCTTCAAATGCTGATATGCTGAACGAGTTTTGTAACTATATGATTCGATTCTATGCAAAATTGGTATATGGAGGTTTTCGGGGTCGGAGATTATGATGCTTATGTCAAAATTAGAGAGTTCAATATTGTGGATACAATATGGCGAGTGGGTTCTGTAATCATGATCGGATTCTATTGAAAATTAGTAGCTGGGGGTTTACGGGTTCAGAGTTCATTATTCTTTCGTCAAGATTGAGTACTAACAATAAATATAAAAACACTTAAAAACACGACGCTTTTCTCGTTAGCCGAACTAGAAGATAGAAACTGAATAGTAGTTCAAAAACTGAAACACACCTTTGTATTGATAGTTGAACCGGAAGGAAGTAGAAAATAAAATAATAAAAGTGTGTTGATGAATTTACGACAAAGAAAATATTAGTACCTTTGTTATCAGTGTCTCTTTTTATCTCTTGTAGCGCACGAAATGCCAATGTTCGTGGAACATCGTGCGTTACCCAGGAGGATAGAAAGAGCTTATTTTTCACACTTGGAACTCCTTTGAAATATTTCCATTGGAGAAGATTTCCAAAGCTTCACCGTTTTATTGATAAACGAGTTTTGGTAGATTGTTGTTCGATATATTTCAACGACAAGAGGATGTGCTGACTGAGCATGTCGAGTTCGTCTGACTAATATTACCAGTGATGGAATTATAGCAGGGATTTCTGAGGAACATTTCCTGTTGAAGTATCTATAGAGAAGTGAAACATCGCCCACTTCTCTACGGTGTTCTAGTGAGTGTGGCATCACCCATCAGGCGATTGGCTCTTCTCTGGATGAAATCTGAGAGTAACGTATGTATCTATCAACACACTTTCATTATTTCATTCACTACTTCTTTTCAGTTTGACTATCTATGAAAGAATGTAGTTTCGGTTTCTTGAACGACAATATGTTTCCATATTTGATGAGGAAAGCAAAAAGTCATCTTTACGACTTTTTAAAAGAACATGTTTCGGACATATGCAATGTCCATCTTCAGCTCTGCTCTCCCACTCAACCCTAATACTGGGCGATCTTAACCTACAGGCACAAACCCGGGAATCGACAGCCCATGGCAAATCATGACCAGTTTGATGCAAAAAAAACACGAACTAATTATATTCACAGAGATAATCTAGATGAATAGGCAAATATTTTACAAAATATATATCGAAAACGCATCCATCTCATAACTATTACATTCATTGAAATATCTTGAGAACTAATTTAAAAAAAATCTTCCACCAAACTTGACATGCGCATCACTAGTCCCTATATATCATGGGCCACAACTCCCCGATCCAATGCCTGCAGGTCAAGAATCACCCTGTAAAATATATATATATATATATATATAATTGTTTTGTTATACTTATATGCTCAACTATGTACACTATAATAAGTAATATATACACATCATGTATTACATGTATGAATATAGAAATTTCATGCAAGATCAATAAGTCCATTCAACATGCCAGCTTTCAATTTACGCTTAAAAGTACCAAGTGATGCAGTCTTGTATTCTATCGGGATATTATTGTGAATGCGTGTTATATAATAAGAAAATGACGATTTGAAAAGAGTTGTTCTATGTTGTGGAGGGGTGAGTCGCATTTTATGTCGTATGTTGAGATTATGAATATCTGTTCTAAATTGAATTTTCCTATACAGATAAGCTGGTTTTTGGGTGCGGATTACTTTGTTGAAAAATACGCTGGCATGTAATATCAACACACTGGACACAACAATTCAAAATTCTCAGATTTGAAACGTCAGTTCTGAGAATTGAATGGGCGTCCCCGCGAAAATGTTTTCGAATATGTCTTGTTTGGTAACAAATTGCCAAAACTCTGAGAATAATGGTTATATGGTAAAATGAGCACACTCAGTAAATATCAGGTTACCAGCACTCAGAGAAATAGTCGGTAGTGAATACCAAACGTTTAGTAGAATAGGCGCCAGTCACTACATTCATTGAATAATACCACTACAAAGTTGTACTATACCAATAAACTATGAGTATTATACTTTTTTGTTGTGGTAATATTTGAGATAGTATAGTATTATTTAATGTTGTAGTGGTATCATTTGATGGAAGTTGTGACTGGCGCCTATTTTATTGAACGTTTATAATAACTACCATCTTTTTTTTTCAGTGAGATAACAGCTTCCCAGTATTTCCATATGGTGAGAAGCAGAATTACCACTGATCATATTTCTTTCTGTTTTCTACAATTTAACGAAGCTGCAGATCCAATATTATAAAGGGACCACCTTATTAGTAGTGAAGTTGAGTGAAAAAAGTAATCTCAAAGTAGAGGTAAAACATTTATATTTGTGTTGTTGCCCAAATACGAGAAGACATTCCAAGTGTTCGCTACTGCTTCAAATTTCAATATTCATTCCATGAAAATGCATTCAATGATGTATTATTGATATAACTTCAAAATGAGCTCTATTTGCCTTTGGTGTTACGCCACTGTAAGGGTTTCAGATAATAATATGTCTGCACTGGTTCAATGAGGGATAAAAAAAAATGACAGTAAATCGCTTATGCAACATATTTGTGTCTCATGTCCTTTATTCAGCTGTTTAACAACATGACATGTCCACACTCTTCACAAGGCATTTAATTAGATATTTGCGCCACTCCATGCTTATCTATCACGCTTTTTATGTCTCAAATGATTGGACCAATATTGTTCACTTTACACACAAAATTATTTCACAGATCACGCGACTGGAAAGTCCTCGTCAATTTCATTACCACAGTTGAGTCGTTTCCTTCTTTAATCATTCTTCACGAATTTTCCGGCGGCATGAGCATAGTTATTTCTCAAACGAGTGACAATAACTCGAAAATATATCCTGACGTTAAAAAATTGTAGACAATGTCCTGGTCGATTTAACACAAGAAAGCACCGCTGGTGGAATAGGGTAATTTTTCTTGATCAAGCACAGGATATATTATATCATCTTGTTTCTCGAACTG
The DNA here is from genome assembly GCA_918026855.4 of Phaedon cochleariae. Lineage (NCBI taxonomy): Eukaryota > Metazoa > Arthropoda > Insecta > Coleoptera > Chrysomelidae > Phaedon > Phaedon cochleariae. The sequence goes on along the minus strand of OU896710.1, from coordinate 11,820,313 downwards.
AAAGTCATGGACCATAAAATTAACAATTTCAATTATTAGATATGTCTCGTATGTAGATATACATTGTGTGCGATTCAATCTGCATGTTTTAAAACGCGTTAACTGATTTTGAAAAATGGTCATTTGAAAAAAATTTCTCGTCTCAACTTGCTTCATTCTGTGCAATATCATATGTTGAAGTCGGAAGCGTCATCTTTTCATTTTATGATCTTTCAATCAAAATCCAGTTTGGAAGGTAACTGACAATAATGTCTCCAAATTTCAGAATGATACGTATCTCAGGAAAAAAGTTGTAAACAAGGTACGACAGATCGAATTTTGTGAAAAGATACTGTGCGTTCTATCTAAAGAAGGCATGATTTATGTAGCCCTGTGGTAAAAAACTTCCTATGGAGATCAAAATGAATGTGATTCGTCGAGTGATTCGTAGACCCCACGATATTGTATCATATTCCTGAAATAAGTCTGTCTACATATCGAAATGCAACAAATGGCTCCGAGTCCGAAGATGGAACTGTACGGGCCTCGTTCCCAGTACTCTGAAAACCTTGACGAGCATATTCAAAACGAAAGTTCACGTAATGAAGAATAAATATGTACAGTTCAATCTGACAAAAAGCTATAGAGGACGAGACATCCTCATCATGTCCGACAGTCAAGCAGCCATTGTAGCGCTAAGCTCTAATGGTTATCAGCTCTGAAATGGTTTGAGAATGACGGGAAAATGTGAACGAGCTGGCGAATAGAAATCAAATCAGCCTCATTCTGTGGATTCCGGAAGGTAGGTGAATGCAGGTTCTGTAGTTGAAAGGAGGAAACCACGTACGGAATGTGTCAACCTACAGAACCCAAGGGCAAGGAACCTAGGAGTACACCTAATAGTGGAGTACTTCCTAACCACTTCATATCCTGATATTTCTGGGGAATATAGGACTGGAGATGCTATAGTTACGGATAATAACCTCATCGGCTATAGCAAATGAAGGGGGCATAATATATCTTGTAGAACGCAGTGTATTCACCTCTCATGAGACATTACAATATACACTGGTATATTCGATGAAGCAAATGAAATAGGCGAATACCAGAATGCAAACTGAATACTACGACAGTATTTACACAAATATAGAATTAGAAATTCTTTGCCTATATACCTGCTGAAGATATCAGCAGGATATTCAGAAAAAAAATCAGAGCCAAGCGTAATTATGTTGCATAGTTTCCCATGAGAAACTGTTAGCAGTAAATTAATATTCACTTTGAGTTGTTCTCCCACATGACGTTGTCAAAAAGAATAAATTATTTCTGATTCCAAACTTCGCTAGATATTGGAGCAGGTTTCTAATATAGAATTCGGCAGAACAATATCGTTTCAAACATCTCTCACGGTTTAAATAGAGTTGGCCTAGGCATTCGAGAAGCATATCCTCCCGCTTTACCAGCTTTCCCCTCTTCAGTCAACAGCGTCCAGCATTCGATAGATCGCAGTCTTCCTGATTCCTTCCCACATACATTGGATCATCAGTATATGGAACGTGAAAATCCAATTCATTCGAAAGAATCCTTAATATTGTCTGATATTCAATTTGGCTTCAAGGAAGTAAAAACCACCCAGGACGCTATACTTGACTTCAATACTCTATATAATATGGCGCTAGATCAAAGCAAAACATTTATGACAGTATTCCTAGACCTCGCTGCGTTCTATGGCAATGAGAGTCACTCTATACTACTAGATATCAACTTTTGAAAGAGTTTGTATAGGAAAGTGGTGCCCCAATCTCCCTATACAACATGTCTTGAAGATCAAAAACAGTACGTGAAAATTAATGACGATATGAGAAACTACAGAATTATTGAATGTGGTGTGCTCAACAGCACAATATTGGTCTGATATCATTCATCCATCTATATTACCGGATTGTTTTCACTGGAAACAACAACAAAATCATCAGCTTTGCGGTTGATACCGCTGAATTTTATGATTGAGATGCAGTTATAGGAATGAGGTTGAAAAATATCGAGAGATAATGAAGGACTAGTATTTCAAAAGCAAACCTCTCTGTCAGAAATCGAATTCTTCAATACAGAATCCTATATTGTGGTAGGCCTTGAGGAACAATGTTGGGGCAGAACAGCAAACTTCGAAATGATGGATAATATTTTATCCTTATACAATATTCATAGGACAGCACGCGTTTTTGCAGAGAAAACTATGAACCATAAAACGTTTGTATCATACTATTTTTTCTATTTCGCATCCATTTGTACTCTTTTATTGAAAAAAATCCTTCAATAAGAATATCAAATATCAATATTATATGAAGCAAGTAATTGGTCACAAAGAAAAACTATCTGGATTTCCATTCTCTAATTTGAGAGATGATAGAATAGTATATTGTGCAACAAGTGGGGAAAGTTCAACTTCTCTCACGAGTGTGAAAGTTTGTGGCACGAGCCTGAAGGGCGAGTGAAGCGAACACACGAGTGAGAAAAGTATACTCTTCCCATATGTTGCACACTATACTTTTCCTACAACTGCACTTATTCAAAGAATCCAAGTAATCTAACTTATTGGTATTCATTTTATAATGTGGCACTATGCCACATTGAATATTGTGATCAAAGAGTAGACTCCTCTCCTAGTTCCCCAGAGTATTGCAAAAAAGTACACTTTCCGAAAAAGATTTCTGTATTCTTTTTAGATTTCATGGAATTTCCGTACATGCCAATTCATACAAACAAATCCAATTTTCGCAGCTTTTTCCATTATCTCTGTCTCTGGCGGTGTATTTATCGAAATCGTAACATCTCGGTTTAAACATCGTATTATTTTTTATTAACTGTTGGAATAATATTCCATGGAAACTGCGATTTTTATCAAAAGCACTAATGTGAACTACCCTAAAGAATTTAAAAAACTTCTGACTGTTGTGACAACTATTCAAAGCTGAACACCAGCCAATTAGGTTTTGGTCGATTTCTGTTGATTCTCCATGGAAATGTATGTGGTGTTGGCAAAGTGCCGTTTGAAAAAATATTACTCACAGGATGAGCAATACATGTGGTTTTGAAACTGAGTTAGCTATGAAAAATGCGCTACCTTTCATAGCAGTAGTAGAAAATAGTAGATTGTTTCATCAGGATCAAAAGTGACACTTTGTTTGACAAGGGAATTTTGCATTTGCGAGGCGGAGCGTTCAGCTGGGGTATGGAATTCCAAATCTGCTGAAATCGGAAACAAATCAGGTATGCGTCTCAACCCAAATAACCAACCGTCACGATGTTGTTCATTCTTGATGACGTCCAGTACTTTATTTTCAGTTCCTAGGAGCTAAAGTTCAACTTTAGCTCCTAGGAACTAAAATGCAACTTCAGCTCCTAGGAACTAAATATGTTGCCTAGCAACCTACCTATTTTTGTGTCAGTAATAGAAACGTCAATTTAAGAGCAAATTTTGGTATCAAAATGGACGACTTTTGTGTCGGTTGCAGAAAAACATCATTGTCCTGACAGTTTGAATTTACCATTATCTATTGGTATTGGTATTGGTAGGTTGGATGGTGACAGATGTGCTGCGACCCAATTAGATCTATTGTGCCCCATCTGCTCCTGCTATATCAAGGATTTCTTGTTCATAGCAGCCCCTCGAGATTCAATTCTTTCAGGAATTTGAGGATTTTGAGGGGGTCTAGCTGTGGTATTTCTTCCACAGTCAGCTGGTGTGTTCCCAGTATGTTCAATCTTTTGTGATGTACAGCGTCACACTCCATCAGTATGTGATGGGGTGTTTCTGATTCTTCCTCACAGAATCTGCAGGTGCCGTCCTCCTGTAAGCCTAGCTTCCTTAGGTGTTCTTTGAGTCTGCAATGCCCCGTTAGAAATCCCGTTATTGCTTTGAGACTTCCTTTGCTGAGGTTTGTCAGTGTCTTAGATCTTTCTCGGTTGAAATTTCCAAGGAGATCTTTAGCCTGCCGTAGTCCTGGAAGTCTTCTCCATTGTCTGGCTCTCCAGGCTCCTTCCGCCTTCTCAAGTTCTCCTTGGAAATGGGCATTTCCAAGGCCGCAGAATGGCTCTGGTCCAATCAGTGGCGTTGAAGCCCCTTGTCGTGCCAGAGCGTCTGCTTGTTCATTCCCGTCCACTCCGATATGCCCTGGCACCCAGAGGAGGGTAACTTTATTGTTGCTGCCTAGCTCATTCAATTTGCTTAGGCATTCCCATACCATCTTCGAGTTGATGTAAGGAGAGCTCAACGCTTTGATGGCTGCTTGGCTATCGGATAAAATCGCGATGTCCTTCTTCCGGTATTTCCTGTCTAGGTTGAACTGGATGCATCTTCCTATGGCGTGTATTTCCGCTTGAAAAATGCTGGGGAATTGTCCCATGGATTCGAAGTATTTGGTGCGAGGCCCAAAGACTCCTGCTCCAGTTCCCTCGGGTGTTTTAGACCCGTCCGTATACCAAGTAATGGTATTCCTTCCCAGTGATTCGATGGATTCTGTGCTCCATTCGCGCTTGTTGCTCAGCTCCACTCGGAAGTTCTTCTCAAAACTGAACTTCCTAATGATTTGGTCTGTTGGAAGATCGGCGAGGTGTGCGATCTCAGTGGGGGGTGAGCCCCTTACACTGTGCGTTTTCCCTCTTAGTCCGACCTTGGCTAACCTGAGATGTGCTCCATAGGCAGTTCTCCTCACCACGATGTGTAGAGGTGTGAGATCCAAAATGACCTCTAATGCTGCTGTTGGAGCTGATCTCATTGCTCCTGTTATGCAAAGACATGCCAGTCTTTGCACCTTCTCTAATATTTTCCTTGTAGTGGCGAGTTCGGTTCTGCCGTGCCACACTACTGCTCCGTAGGTGATCATTGGTCTCACTAGCATGGTGTACATCCATCGCAGAATTGATGGGTTACATCCCCATGTTTTGCCTGCAAGGTTCCTGCACACCATCAGTGATGATTTTGCCTTACTGGCGATCTTTTCTACGTGTCTATTCCAGAGAAGATTTGAGTCTAGGATGAGCCCTAGATACTTCACTTCTTGCTGCCATTCTAGGTCTTCTCCGTTTAGACGGATGACTCTTAAGTGCTGAACCTTCGTTCTTCTAGTGAAAGGTACCAATGTGGTTTTCGTTGAGTTAATTCTCAACCCCACCGAATGGCACCATCTTCTGGTAGTCTCTAGCTCTCTCTCTATGAGGTCGCAGAGGGTGCCTTCAAATTTGCCTTTGGCCATGATGACTATGTCGTCCGCATATCCAAAGCAAGTTACTCCGTTCTCAGTAAGAATCCCGAGTAGTTCGTCTACCACTAGACTCCACATTAAGGGTGACAGTACCCCTCCTTGTGGACAGCCCCTGTTCGTACTGATTTGAAAGCTGCTCTCACCCACTTTCGTTTCAGCTGTTCTTGTGGTCAGCATTTGGCACATCCATCTGGATGTGGTTCTGTCCACGCCCTTGTTCATTAGAGCTCTCTTTATTGCTTCATGAGAGGTGTTGTCAAATGCCCCCTCTATGTCTAGAAATGCGCATATGGCGATTTTTTTATGCTCAAGTGATCTCTGGATGTTTTCGGTGAGCACGAAAAGGGCGGTCTCGGTTGATCTGCCCGCCCTATATGCATGCTGTCCTAGGTGCAAGGGCACCCTCTCCAGTATCTCACATCTGATGTAGTTATCTACGATCTTCTCCAGTGTCTTCAGTAAGAAGGATGTGAGACAGATCGGTCTGAATGACTTCGGAAGGGTAGGGTCCTTCTTCCCTACTTTGGGGATGAAAGTCACACGCGCTCTCGTCCAGCTGCTCGGTATGTACCCGGACGCCAGACTGAGTTTGGCTGCCTTGATAATGAACGGCAGTAGTTCCTTATGCCCTTTTTGTAAAAGGGCTGGAAATATACCGTGCATTCCAGGAGACTTGAATGGTTGGAAAGAGTCGATTGCCCACTTCAACCTTGCCGGACTGCAAATGGTTTTTGCAACATCCCAGTCTTCTCGTTTTACTCTGCCTGGTTTTTCCAGTGTTCTTTCGGGATCATATGGTGTACTACCTGGAAAGTGCGTCTCCAGTAAAAGGAGAGCTCGTTGCTCTTCATCTTCTGTATAGCTACCATCTGATCTTCTGAGAGACATTGGTCCTTGCTCCCTGCCCCGCGCCATGGCCTTGTACAATCTGGCTGCAGGTGGACTTGAAGTGATTGTCTCACAAAAGTTCCTGAAGCTATTTCTCTTAGCTTTCCTTATTTGTTTGTTGTACATCTTCAGCCTTCCGGTGTAACCCTGCCAATCTCCGTCCCGCTTGGCCTTGTTGAATAGCCGGCGGACCTCAGATCTTAGATTTGACAGGTGTTCGTTCCACCAAATGGTACCACTGTGTGATTTCTTTTCTCTAATGGGGCAGCTGGATTCATATGCATCCATGATTGCCCCATTAACTGCTCTTAATGTCTGCTCAAATTCGACGTGACTTTTGCCATTGAACTTGATTTGTTCTAAATTACATTTAAGATTGGTGGTGTATTTTTCCCAGTCTGTGTTTCTAGGATTTCTAATGAAGGTGGTTTCTGTCACAAGGCCTTTTACATTGAACATTATGATTCTGTGGTCAGAGAGGGAGGGTTCGTCTGAGACCTTCCAATGTCTAACCCTCCTACTAATGATCGGGCTGCCGAGCGTTATAGCTAATACTTCTTGTCTAGCCCTAGTTACAAAGGTGGGGGTAGACCCCACATTCAGTATACTTAAGTTAGCCGCAAGTATGAATTCTAGCAATTGCTCACCTCTTTGATTGGTGTCCGTACTTCCCCAGATGGTGTTATGGGCATTGGCATCGCAGCCCAGCAGGAGGGGTAGTTTGCTCCTGCTGCAGTAGTCGGATAGCCTCTGTACCTCTTCTGGTGGTGCTTGCCCATCTCCAGCGAAGTAACCTGAAGCTATTACTATGTCGAGGTGTGAGTGCCTGTGTGGATCTTGGCCCGTACAGGCACTAAGTCCCTCGTCATAAATTCTGAAAGACAAACATAATTAATGTCATTCCTGATCAGTATGCAAGCTCTAGGGTTGTCATGCCTGACATCCCAGATAACCTTACCTTCTTTATTCGGCAGTCCTTTAATCTGCCCTCTGTTGACTCAAGGTTCTTGGATCAACACAACTCCCAAGTGTGCCCCGGTGAACACCCTCGATAAGGCGGCTGATGCCCCCTTAGCGTGGTGAGTATTCACCTGGGCAAACCTGACTGATGCTGTATTAGCCATTGCTGCTAGTGTGTTGGAGTGCTTGCCTCCTCATCATCCAGCAGCATTAGCTCTTCTTCGCTGGGAATGACCGTGGTATCCTGGTCCATACTCCCAGTCGATTCGGCTTCGCTGGCCACAGTAGTTTCTGTGGCAGTGGGAGCTGATGGTGTCTTGCTCCCCTGTTCTACCTTTTTCTTCTCAGTCGAGTCCTTGCGAAGGCCATGAACGGGGATTTTCCCGAACCTGTAGAATATGGTGTAACCCATATTCCTGATGGCCTCGCAGGACTCGTCGTCTATCCCAAGATTAAGGAGCTGGCCGTTGCCCTCCTTCTTGCTTCGTAGTGTTTTCCACAGCTGGGTTCGGAGCCCCCTATTCTGTGTGCTCACTAGGGTGAGCAACTTCTCTGGTTCGAGGTCCGTGCTCCTGGGAAAGAACACCGTGATGGTGTGCGCCCTTGAGATGTCGTCTCCCAGGCACACCATCAGCGCTGAACCCTCCCAGGTGCTCAAACTGGGGGCCTTTGCCCTCATCCAGTCCGCCGTTTCTTGGTTGACGCAGTCTACCACGAGCATACTGGGGCGGAAGTGAATTCCCCCGAATTGGAGTTTGCATTCCGCGCCCAGTATCATCTCCTGCACGATTGCGTCCTCCAGTGCTGTAAGCTGCTCAGCACTCAGCGTCTCCTCCGGGTAGTTTTTTGGTAGGACTGCTATTTTTATTGAGCTGACTGCCTCAGCATAGCTGGTGGATTGCCCAGTTTGCTTCCCAATCAGCACAAATACGTCTTATGGACGTTTTAAAAACGTCCACTCTGGACATTCAGGACGTTTTGGGGACGTCCATTTCCGGACGACGGACGTCTTATGGACGTTTTGGGGACGTCCATTGTTAATAATCAGGATGTTTTGGGGACGTCCAGTTTAGGTCCAGACTAGGACCTTTTTGGTATGAAAAATGGACGTATTGAGGACATTCAGATAATATTGATTATTCATTTTCTGACCCATCTGAAGAGTGAAATACTTGAATATTAGTAAACATTTATTCGCAAACAATAATATGAACAGAGATTTAGGTAGTTATGTTTCAATTTCACTCTTCCATATCGTATATCAGCAGCTGCACCACTAAAAACGTCGCGTGATTCATCCAGTTACGCAGGCGCGATGATGTCTTTTTCTGATTGGCAGCCTTCTGCTGTTGTCTTCTTCACTGGATCTGTAAATAATAATAATATTCAATAACATCTTTTGTGAATACCATGAACCATAAACACACACCCACTTTCAACGTGTAGTAGTCAGTATATCTTAATACTTCATTATTTTTATTCCATTGAGAACTTATTGCAAACATAAACTGATTCTTAGGTAGGTACCTATGTATAACCTCTTTGAACCTTGCACGAAATATATTATGTTTTAACTAGGTATATACAAAAATATAAACTTTTGTAGATGATGGAAATAGGATTAGGTAGAGCTTTGCATGAAATCAAATTATATAGAAAGGTATCTAATGTTTTCAACTCCAGATTCGATGTTCTTACTCAAGCACCTTCAAGCGAATGAAAATAAAACGATAGCGTCGATAGCCATACTTGCCTTCATGCTGCTGTTAGCACAAAACATCTCAATAGAAGTCGAGTTCGAAGTTCACCAGTTGAAAGATGATTTAGCAGTAGCAGACGACGTGCTATAGTATTGCTCTGAGTTATATTCATTTTTTGAGTGATTATAAGTGACATTTACATCTTATGTTTGATACTGTGTGTAGCTGAAGACAGCGGTAACGTACTACATATTCAATAATTACGTTAATATAAATATTGTGAACGTAGTATGGTAAAATGTCCCAGATATGCGGCGAATGCGATTCTGCGATTGATAGGCGAAAAACTCAGTACATTTCTTGTGCGGGTTTTTGCAACAAGTCTTATCACTTGCAGTGTGTTCGATTATCTGCTGGATCCTTGGATTGCCTTAAGATTCCGGGTTTTTGTTGGTTCTGTACAGCATGTCTCAAAATGAAGAACAAATATGATTTACACATCAAAAATACCTTCGATTTGAAGATTTCACAAGTGATGAAAGATATGGAATCCATGTTCGATGACATAAAGTCTGATATTTTGAAAATAGCTGATGAAAAATTATCACATGCTTGTAAGACTCAGATTGTCAATACGGAGAAAACTACATATGCTGATATAACTGGTAGTAAATCCATGGTTGTTATTAAACCAATCGATGTTGAACAAACGAATGATAAGACCAAATGCGATATTATGAAAAATATCAATCCGGTGGATTATGGAGTGCAAGTATCTCAAGTTAAAAGGGTCAGAGATGGTGGAATTCTTATTGGGTGTAATAATACTGAAGGTGCTACAAGTTTTGCGAAAATTGACAAAGAAAAGTTATCGTATTCCTACAAGGTTTCTGTTTACCAAAAATCAAAGTCGTTGGTCTGGTTGAAAACTATACAGGAGAAGATCTAGTTAAGTATTTAAAGGGCCAGAATGATGTTATATCAGACGATTGTCATGTTAGTGTATTACGAGTTTGGGGAACCAAGAAAGATTCAAATATTTTTCAAGCTCTCGTCGAATTGGATGCTTCAGCTTATGGGTTGGTACTCAATCGCGGTAAACTTTTTGTTAACTATGATGTATGTCCTGTATATGATGCAACAGAAATCAAAATTTGTTACAAATGTAGTGGATTCAATCATAGTTAGTCGACATGTAAGAGCAACAAGCTTATTTGTCCAAAATGTTCCCTTGATCATTGTTTGAGAGACTGCGATTCGGCAAATGAGAAGTGTGTGAATTGTACGGCTGCCAAAGTTACTGATAACCAGCATGCAGTGTGGGATAAAAAGTGTCCAATTTACCAAAGAAAAATGTCTTTATACAAATCAGATTTATTTGTAACTAAATAGCAGTCAGAGATGTATGTCAAAATCTAACCAGTTTGCTCTTTACTATCAAAATGTGCGAGGTTTGCGTTCCAAGACTCATGCACTTGCAGATGCAGTCACTGCTTCTGAGTTCGACTTGATTGCCTTGAGTGAAACCTGGCTAGACTCTGACATTCTCGACAGTGAGTTGTCTCGGGGTAATTATATAATTTTTCGTAAGGATAGGGATTTTGACCTCACGAATAAAACAAGAGGAGGAGGTGTATTATTGGCAATAAGCAATCATTTTAGTTCAACTCAGATTGACTTGACTACCGTATCGGACTTAGTGCCAATGATTGATATGATTGGTATAAAGGTAATGTTGGGAAAAACTTACTACTTCATTTCGAATATCTACATCCCCCCTGCTACAATTCCTGCCACGTATGAAATTCTCTTTGAAACATTATGTAATCTCCCATATCTCAATGAATCTGATAGTAATCTGATTATTGTTGGAGATTTCAATATTCCAAACTTTGTCTCCTCTATTCCAAAAGGACTTATGGACAATCTCGTGAATTTTAGCAATTATATGGGATTGAGTCAATATAATTCAATTTTAAATTGCAATAATCGTATTCTTGACTTAGTTTTCAGTAGGTCAACAGTTGTTGTTTCCGAATCCAGTGATCCCCTCCTTCCAATTAATACTCATCACCCGCCATTACTAATTGACTTCAAGTTTGACTCTTGTAGCACCAAATTTGAAACAGATTGTATCGCAACTTATAACTTCAGAAAAGCAAACTTTGGAAAATTGTATCAGGACCTCATGGAAGTTGACTGGTCATTCTTAGATGCGTTAGTAGATGTCGATTCAGCGTGCACTCAACTATATACAAAGCTAGAAAGTGTTTTCTCGAAAAGTGTTCCTACCAAAATAGTAAGAAATTCCTCATATCCACCTTGGTTTACTGGTCCAATAATTAGGAATATAAAAAAGAAAAACGAACTTTTAAAACTTCACAGAAACTCTGGAGACCCTGAATTCCTTGAAAATTTCAAAACCTTGAGAAGTACTATTAAGAAAGACGTATCAATATCACATACGAATTTTGTTAGAACTGCTGAACATGAGTTGCAAAACATTCCAAAATCATTTTGGTCCTACATGAATATTATGAAAAATAAGTCCAGTTTACCAAGTTCAATGATCCTCAATGATGATGAATTCAATGAACCCTTGGAAATTTTGAATGCCTTTGCGACCTTTTTTCAATCATCTTTTATAACCTCAACAGTTTATGAACCTGAGGAAGGATTCGATAACACACCCAGTTTAGCTACTCCTTTTATATCAGAAGATCTTGTTCTCAGAGCGTTAAAAAAATTCAAACCAAAAATGACTATGGGCCCAGACGGTATACCATCTTTCATACTCAAGGATTGTGCAATAATATTTGCGAAACCGTTAGCAGTAATTTTCAATTTGTCTCTTCGAACAAAAATTTTTCCTGCTTCATGGAAAGCTGCTAAAATATGTCCTGTATTTAAAAAAGGCGATACGTATAATATTGAACATTATAGGCCAATAGTGATTTTATGTAATTTTAGTAAGTTATTCGAAATGGTAATTCATGAATTTTTGTCAGCACATGTAAATTCACAAGTCATTGAGAATCAGCATGGTTTTATGAAAGGACGATCTACCGTCACCAACTTAGTATGCATTACTCAATTTTTATCTGGTTCATTGGACAGTGGGAGGCAGGTGGACGTAATATATACAGATTTTTCGAAAGCTTTTGATTGCCTTGACCATGGTTTGCTTCTGAGGAAGCTCGCCTGCTTTGGACTCACCAAAAAACTAATAAATTTTTCCATGTCTTATCTCTCAAACAGGAAACTGCATGTTCAGTACCATGGATTCAAGTCTATTGAGATATCAGCTTCATCTGGTGTTCCACAGGGATCAATTCTTGGTCCTCTGCTATTCACAATATTCATAAATGACATATGCAGAACCCTCAAGTCAAATGTGCTAATATATGCAGACGATTGTAAGATTTATGCGACAGTCAATAGCATTCAGGATTGTAAGTTACTCCAAGATGACCTTCAAAGGCTTCATACCTGGTGTAATTCTAACTTATTGCCACTCAACATAAAAAAGTGTAAATATATGTCTTTTACGCGGAGGAAGCATATCATTGAGTACCTATACCTATAGTATCGACAATGAGTTGCTAGATAGATGTTATCAGTTCAAGGACTTGGGTGTGGTCTTTGATGTTAAACTAACATTCGTTGATCATATAACTGGAATGGTCGCAAAAGCTTACAAAACACTGGGATTCATTTTGAGAAACTCAAAGTTCAAGCAGCAAACTGAGTCACTGAAGTTAATTTTCAATGCTTTTGTGAGGTCAAAACATTCAGCGGAAATTCATGAAACACCTCTGGTTTAGAGTAGATGGGGTATATCCAGATAGAGGATTGCCCCAATTGACATTAACAGGTAGATTTGAAACTGCACTATTGGCTACTCGCCGTGCTTATAGTGGAGTCTTATTTCTATATAAATTGCTCAATAACAAACTTGATTGTCCCCATTTACTGTCTCTCATTGATATACATGTTCCTCGATTGCCAGTGAGAGATAAATATTAGTATTATTTGGTAGTGTGCATATCTGCATGTGAGCTTTTTTTTCTCTCTTCATAGTTTTTTTTTCAGCTCATATGCAGATATGCCCATCTCCATTCACCTTAGTATGCAACTTATGTATAGTTAGTATCAATCTAGTTTGTATCTAAATTGTAATTTGTAATTAATTGCTTATCTTTCCCATCCTGTAATTGGCTCCGGCTGTTGGATGGTGTATGAATAAAAAATAAAAAAAATAAAATATCCGCAAAGATTTCACTTATTCACTGCTTTTACAGTCAAATAACCCGAAAAGTTCAGAATGTCCTTGGACCTGAATCACAGTTTAATCAGCACTCGGCAGTGGTCAACTGACGAACGCCATCTTCCCATTTCGTTTCACGTAACACGCACAGTGTTGCCGGATGAAAATTTGTCGGAGCAGTAGATGGGTGAGGAAAAAACAGTAGATCATCAAAACTGAACAGAAGATTTTGATTATCATCATAATTTGCTATTATAAATAAAAAAACATAGTCACCTATATAATAAACGAAAAAAAAATCATGTTCGGTCTCTATTATACCTAATAAAAATCGAACGAAGAATAACAAGAAATAATGAAATAAAATATGAAATTTGTAAAAACCGCAACCAGATTGAAAATAAGAGCTAATTTTTAATAATCGGACTGAATATGATAGTTGCAGTATATTTTTATCATAGATCTTCTCACTGTGATGTCCCATTAATTTTTTATTGTTGCATATTAGGTAGTTATGTCATATCAAAACATGACCAATCAGACCATTGCCTTGAATAGTTGAACAGTGGAACGGAGACAAAAACAGTAGATCTATTGCTGAAATAGTAAGTCTGGCAACGCTGAGCACGCATGCGTTCTACGGTTGCTTAACATATTCAGTGATTCAATCAAATCTTATTATAAAAGCGCGGATTGTATGAATACTTCAGTGTGGGTTTAGGAATGGTCAAACTGTATAATATGTATTATGTGATTGAAGTAATATAAACAGAACTATATAAGTAGGTACAAATCAGTTAAAATCATCAATATTTCAAATTCATAATATTAATAATAAAATGAAATATATTATATTGATTCAGCTGATATATAATATATTTCTTGACATCATTCATGTCCATATTCAAATCAATAATTCCAATTTTGAAATTAATAAATACCTACCTACTTATATTAATTTAAACTCATATACCGTGAGAGTCTGTGAATTGGACGTTTTAAAGACGTCTTTTTCTGGACATCCGGAGTATGTCCAATAATGGACGTCTTAAAAACGTCCATTGAAGGTCCTGGACGTTCAGACCAAAAATGGACGTCTTCGGGACGTCCCGTGCTATCTGGGTTAGCAGTGGCGGTGCTACTTCCCGCTTCAGTTTTCCTCCTCTTCGTATTCGGACGTCGAGGGGGCGTTTGAGTTTTAGGCCCCCTCTTCTCCGTTTGTTGAGGTGGCAACTCCTGGGGTTTCTTCCTTTCGACGGCTTTCCTTCTTGCTTCCTCCGGTGTCAAGCCCTGTTCGAGGAAGCGAAGGTACCATCTTACTCCTGCCCCGCTGAGGCCCCTTCTCAGCGGATCGTCGATACCTCCGGGCTTGCCTGGAGGTGGCAGCGGCATTTGTCTCCTCCGGTTCTTCGCGAAGGATTTTCTGGAGGAGGAACCCTTGTCGGATGTTTGCTCCGCTGGTTCTCCCTCTTTCTTCTGTTTCTCCCTCTCTGTGTCCCGAAGTGAGCTCGGTGCTTGAGAGGTGCCAGGACGCGGTTGAGCGTCCTGGGTTGCGGTGCCATCCCGCTCTATCTTTTCTTTGCTTGTGTTTTTTTCCTTCTTCATGTTGGTCCCACGAATAGCTAGGGAATTGGCAGTCGACCACGCCGGAGCCCCGCACGGCGTGGCAAGGCTGGTACTCGAGAAGGTCACAGGTATCCTCGAGGTTTCATTCGAGACGGTGCTCTTCCACCGCCATGCATCCATCGGCACGGATCGCGTAACACCTTAGATTGGAAGGTTGCTCAGCGCCACCTTATTGTTTATTCGGTGGTGGCCTGCAGCGTGCCTGTGGTTGCACAGTCTGCGCTGCAGGTCGTCCGGCTATCCGTCACCTGCCGACGCTCCTGGTAGCCACCCAAGCCCCAGGAACCATTATCTAGAAACTTCGAAATAATAAGTTTAGCGTGTCCTGTCAGCAGCTGTTTCGATATGCATTTGGGTGTCATAATGACTTCAAGTAAAAACACAAGATACAAAAAAATTTTGGTTCTTAATAATGCATAAGGTCACTTGGATAACTCTGTCTTCTGACAGCTCCACTTTTAAGAATCGCCTCTGAATCAGTTCAAGTGGACGCAGGTACGTTTCTGCCACTCTTCCTCATTCTCATAAACAAGAATGTAGTAGAGAAGTTCTAGTTCGAGTACATTTTCGAGTATAAGTGACATTCAGAACTAATCAATAGGAATTGTAGGTTCCATCTAAGTTTTCTGTCTAATATTGCCAAAAATTGCTGAATCCCGTTTTTAATTGGAATATGTTGGGAATTTCATTGGAGTTGATTTCTGGCAGAAAGTATGATTTCTTGAAGTTGATTGATAACAGCTTGCTATCAAAATAGTCTTCAAATATTATACAAAGATAGTCCCACAGCCTATATTGGGGCCTGAAGCTTGGTACGGGTGCAATCGCGGACGGGCTACTATTTCTTATACATTTCTTTACATCTTATACAGGGTGTTATTTAAGTACGTGGCCAAACTTGAAGGGGTGATTCTTTGAGTGATTCTAAGATGAAAAGTTCATATAAACATAGGTCCGGTAATGCTTCGTTTTCAAGATACAGGGTGTCAAAATTTTTAAAAGAAATCGTTTTTTTCGTAAATATCTTAATAACCCTTTAACCGATTTCATTGAAATTTGGCAGTGTTATTCGAGGTCGTGAAGGGCTAATTTAACCCTAACTATATCAAAATTATCATGTCCAGTGGCGTCCCGGAAGGCACTGTAACCAATATTTTTGACAGAAAAAATGTGCGCCACTGATTTTTCTGCAATTTTTGTATTTGTTTCACATTGAGCAACTAAAATTACAACTTTTTCATATCTAGAATTTTTTTCGTATCTTGCTTTGTTTTTGTGAAAAAACATAAAAATCACTTCATTGCACATCCCTGTGACAACACAATAAAACATTTCAACTACCAAACCATCAAAAACTGGGGTCTTACTAATATTTTTGATATAGTTAGGGTTAAATTAGCCCTTTACGACCTTGAATAACACTGCCAAATTTCAATAAAATCGGTTGAAGGGTTATCAAGATATTTACGAAAAAACCGATTTCTTTTAAAAATTTTGACACCCTGTATCTTGAAAACGAAGCATTACCGGACCTATGTTTATATGAACTTTTCGTCTTAGAATCACCCAAAGAATCACCCCTTCAAGTTTGGCCACGTACTTAAATAACACCTTGTATATTTCTTATAAATCGAGTAAGTTTTAGAGTTCACTAGTGAACTCTTCAGTTTGGTATATTATAGTGGGATTCCTACAATTAATAAGTTCAAAAGCTTGATGCAATATCCATCATATTTAAACAAGAGGTATTTCAAAAAACGTTTTTGTACAGATTTTACCAAACCAATATGTTGAATTTAGTTTTATATCACCCGGTTTCTGATGATAACTCAAGTCAGTTCAATTCATGTGACAATTTGTCAGAAAAATAAAAAGATAGTTCTTCACATATTTTATTGGATTGTGTGCCGTTATTCGCGCTGTGATAAACATTTGGTCCTTCGACGCTAACTGAACGCGCTATTGAATTAAGAGGAGAGTTTCAACCAAATCGACATGCAGGCCTGCACTACTTGTTGCTATTTGGGCTTATGAATGATTCAATTGAAAAACTGATTAAATCATCGTAAAGAAGAAGGTTGGGACTAGGGCCTGGTTATCATACGGAGTCGAAACTCATTTATTTATAGAAGACACAGATTTTTGAAAAACGTAAACATTGAAATGTTTTTGTCTCAAATTGAAATATTTTCGATCTCAGTACGATTGTTGGAAATTCGGCGAGGTGTCACTGAGATATCAGCTCTTGAAATGTTTCCATTCGAACAGGAAGCAACAAAAACGATTATTCTGTCAACAAAATATCCATTCATCCCAGCTGATCTCGGTAAACTCCATTTCTTGAAAGAATATAATGCAGGAAACTAGGATGTGGTAGTTCAGGCACTACCTGATAGATGGCAGTGTTCGAAATGACAGACTGCGGCAGAGAGGAATGGTGCATTGTATTGCAAGCAGATGGCGCTTAGGAGAGATGATGAATTCAAACCTGTTTACACCGTTGCCAATGTTATACATATTACTCGGACATATTATGAAATCTAGGCGACGTGATAATACAGAGGGTATTATTCAATTATCTGGGCATATTTCAAGGGGAGGTTCTCCGAGTGTTTGTAAGACGAACAAATCTAATATATAAAATTCTCCTGTCACGGTCACGGTCATAGTGGTCGAACTCCTCCGAAACGGCTCGACCGATTCGTATGAAATTTTTTGTGCGTATTCGGTAGGTATGAGAATCGGTCGTAATCTATTTTTTGAATAGAAAATACAAAATGGCGGATCCAATATGGCGACCGAGTATAGTTATCCGATTTCATTCAAAATTGGTACTCAGGGGTTTTCGGGGTCGGAGATTATGATTTCTTCATCGAAATAAGGAAATTCGAAATGGTGGATCCAATATGGCAAACGAGTTTTGTAATTATTTTTTTTATCGCTTGGAGCGCACGAAAGGAAATCCCTATAATGTTCAAAGAACATCGTGCGTTCCTAAGGAGGATAGGGACAGGAGGTAGGTGTTGGAGTTTTTTTTGAACTTCTGGAGATTGTTGTTGGGAATACTTCCTCAGGCACTGAATTCCAGAGCCTAGCCGTTCTATGGATGAAGGAGTTTTAATAAAGTGCTGTTCGACATCTTTCGAGGTTGACAACGAAAGGATGTGCTGACTGGGCTTGTCTACTTCGTCTGACTGGTATTGCTAGTGGAGGGATGATAGAGCCATTTCCCGTGGAAGTATCGATAGAAAAGTGAAAGGTCGCCGACCTTTCTACGGTGTTCCAATGATGTAAAAGAGTGAGTGAGTGTGGCGTCACTCACCAGGCGAATGGCTCTTCTCTGGATAAAATCTAAGAGCATCCGCGTATGTTTTGGTGCTGAACAGAACAGATTGGTCAGATATCATTCAAAATTGGTATCTGGGGGTTTTCGAGGTCAGAGATTATGATTTTTCATCAAAATTAGGAAATTCGAAATGGCGGATCCAATATGGCGGACGAGTTTTGTGATTATGGTCAGATTCTATTCAAAATTGGTATCTGGAGGTTTTAGAGGTCGGAGATAATCATGAATCATTTGTCAAAATGGGGAAATTCAAAATGGTGGATCCAATATGGTGGACGAGTTTTTTTAATTATTATGATCAGATTCTATGTGAAAATGGTATCGGGGGGTTTTCGGAGTCGAAAATAATGATCCTTTTATCAAAATTCGGAAATCCAAGATGGAAGATTCAATATGGCTGACGAGTTTTGTAACTTAATCCGATTCCATTCCAAATTTGTATATGGGGGATTTTGGGATGGGAGATTATGATTGTTCATCAAAATTAGGAAATTGAAGATGGAGGATGGCAACTGAGTTTTGTAGTTATGATCCGATTCTATTCAAAATTTGTATCTGGGTGTTTTCTGGGTCGGAAAAGAATTAGAAAACATTGAAAAGAATATTCTCAGATAAATTATGAACATACAAAAATGGATAGGTTCAAGTTTCGTTTAGCTGAAATCAGTTATGGAAAAACTGTTGCCATGGCGACAATCGTCATGGTAACGAGTAAACAAAAACCCAATTCCCGTGGTGAGGAAATGCGTGGTTGCCAAGTTGTATCGGGTTTAGTATAGCTGAAATCAGTTATGGAAAAACTGTTGCCATGGCAACGATCGTCATGGGAAGAAGTAAACAAAAACTCGACTCTCGTGGTGAGGAAATGCGTGGTTGCCAAGTTTTATCAACTTTAGTTTCACAAAAGTTCTTGCTAGTATTCAAACAATAACTTGATTCGAATGAATACCCTTCTTATCAATTTCTTGAAGACTGTTCGTCGTTGATTAATTCCCAAATTACTACTTCTCTGACAATCATATATGGAAATAACGTCAGGAAAAATAGGCATCTGTTATTGAACAGAGCTAGACAAAATAGCGAGCGACAAAATAGTGCGGAACAAATAGAGCATAAGGAAGGATACTACTTTTTCTAAACAATCTAACCTAACTCGGCTTAAATGAACCTTCTTAGAAAAAACATATTTTTCAACATCGATCAGATTTGGTAGCAAGGCATCGTTCGTGTGTGTTTGAAGACTGCATAAAGAAGGACACTACTTTTTCCAAACAATCTAACCTGACTCGACTTGAATCAACCTTCTTCTTAAAAAACTATTATTTTCCAACATCGTTCAGATTTGGTAGCAAGGCATCTTTCGTGAATGTTTGAAGACTGTTGCTGAATCAAAATGTGCGCGAAAGGTATAAGTGCATCGAAATGAAGGCAAATGGAAATGTATGTGGTCCTAACGAGATGTTTCCATCTGTATTAGACAATCAGAGTACCAGTAGTCTCTCTTCCGCGGTACCTCGTTATGAATATTCCATTTTTCCATAACTGATTTCAGCTATAATAAACCCGATACAATTTGGCAACCACGCATTTTCTCACCACGGGAATCGGGTTTTTGTTTACTCGTTATCATGACGAACGTTGCCATGGCAACAGTTTTTCCATAACTGATTTCAGCTAAACGAAACTTGAGCCAATGGATATATATTTATATAAAGCAATACATTGAGAATTCGCATTCTCTATGTGATGAGAATATTTACTCTTTTTCAGTTAATTCAATAGAAAACAACTACTTTCCTGGCTATATGCCACGACGAACATTGAATTATATCTATTGAACACACACGATAAGAGTTTGAAAATAAAATATAAAAATTTCTGAAATTGAGAGTTTGCATTCTCCTTCAGACAAAAATATGTATATACACACATCATTCTGAATATTCAACAGAAAACAACTACTTTCCTGGCTATTTGCCACGTCGAACATTGAATTATATCTGATGAACATTCAGAAGGGGAACATGAAAAATAAAGAATAAAATCCTCCGAAATTGAGAATTGACATTCTTCTTCAAATCGGATGAATAATATGATGAATAATGATCTAGAAATATGACTTACCAATATATTCAGCATTGAAATGAAAATTGGAATGTATAGGAGAAGTATACTGGCATGAACTCTGATCTTGATGAGCTTGGAAACGTCCAAAAATAATCATTCATATCAGTGATATGAGAAATATTATCTCTCACACACAGGTTATATGACTTTATTGCAATGAACCCATTTCGGATCTCTGAATCCTCATCAGTGACCATGATGTCCACTTATTCTTACAGCCATTCTTCATGATATACACAATTTTCATCTCTATATAATACAACTAAAATCGAGTAAAAACTATAACGAAATGACATCTGAGAAATTTGTTGACATTCTATTCCTGTCATTTGGACGTTTTTGCTTTTGGGTGTATGATAAATTGACATTCATCATACAGGGCGTGGAAATGAATTCTGAATTGAGACTCTATCACGAATCTGCGATTAGAGGTCTATAAAAATCACAAGTTTCCATCGTTCAAGTTTGAACCCCCTGATTGGGTATGAAAGTGTTGAAAAGAATATTCTCAGATAAATTATGAACATACAAAAATGGATATATATTTATATAAAGCAATACATTGAGAATTCGCATTCTCTATGTGATGAGAATATTTAATCTCTTTCAGTTAATTCAATAGAAAACAACTACTTTCCTGGCTATATGCCACGACGAACATTGAATTATATCTATTGAACACACACGATAAGAGTTTGAAAATAAAATATAAAAATTTCTGAAATTGAGAATTTGCATTCTCCTTCAGACAAAAATATGTATATACACACATCATTCTGAATATTCAACAGAAAACAACTACTTTCCTGGCTATTTGCCACGTCGAACATTGAATTATATCTGATGAACATTCAGAAGGGGAACATGAAAAATAAAGAATAAAATCCTCCGAAATTGAGAATTGACATTCTTCTTCAAATCGGATGAATAATATGATGAATAATGATCTAGAAATATGACTTACCAATATATTCAGCATTGAAATGAAAATTGGAATGTATAGGAGAAGTATACTGGCATGAACTCTGATCTTGATGAGCTTGGAAACGTCCAAAAATAATCATTCATATCAGTGATATGGAAAATATTATCTCTCACACACAGGTTTTATGACTTTATTGCAATAAACCCATTTCGGATCTCTGAATCCTCATCAGTAACCATGATGTCCACTTATTCTTACAGCCATTCTTCATGATATACACAATTTTCATCTCTATATAATACAACTAAAATCGAGTAAAAACTATAACGAAATGACATCTGAGAAATTTGTTGACATTCTATTCCTGTCATTTGGACGTTTTTGCTTTTGGGTGTATGATAAATTGACATTCATCATACAGGGCGTGGAAATGAATTCTGAATTGAGACTCTATCACGAATCTGCGATTAGAGGTCTATAAAAATCACAAGTTTCCATCGTTCAAGTTTGAACCCCCTGATTGGGTATGAAAGTGTTGAAAATGATATTCTCAGATAAATTATGAACATACAAAAATGGATATATATTTATATAAAGCAATACATTGAGAATTCGCATTCTCTATGTGATGAGAATATTCACTCTTTTTCAGTTAATTCAATAAAAAACAACTACTTTCCTGGCTATATGCCACGACGAACATTGAATTATATCTATTGAACACACTCGATAAGAGTTTGAAAATAAAATATAAAAATTTCTGAAATTGAGAATTTGCATTCTCCTTCAGACAAAAATATGTATATACACACATCATTCTGAATATTCAACAGAAAACAACTACTTTCCTGGCTATTTGCCACGTCGAACATTGAATTATATCTGATGAACATTCAGAAGGGGAACATGAAAAATAAAGAATAAAATCCTCCGAAATTGAGAATTGACATTCTTCTTCAAATCGGATGAATAATATGATGAATAATGATCTAGAAATATGACTTACCAATATATTCAGCATTGAAATGAAAATTGGAATGTATAGGAGAAATATACTGGCATGAACTCTGATCTTGATGAGCTTGGAAACGTCCAAAAATAATCATTCATATCAGTGATATGGGAAATATTATCTCTCACACACAGGTTATATGACTTTATTGCAATGAACCCATTTCGGATCTCTGAATCCTCATCAGTAACCATGATGTCCACTTATTCTTACAGTCATTCTTCATGATATGAATGATTATTTTTGGACGTTTCCAAGCTCATCAAGATCAGAGTTCATGCCAGTATACTTCTCCTATACATTCCAATTTTCATTTCAATGCTGAATATATTGGTAAGTCCTATTTCTAGATCATTATTCATCATATTATTCATCCGATTTGAAGAAGAATGTCAATTCTCAATTTCGGAGGATTTTATTCTTTATTTTTCATGTTCCCCTTCTGAATGTTCATCAGATATAATTCAATGTTCGACGTGGCAAATAGCCAGGAAAGTAGTTGTTTTCTGTTGAATATTCAGAATGATGTGTGTATATACATATTTTTGTCTGAAGGAGAATGCAAATTCTCAATTTCAGAAATTCTTATATTTTATTTTCAAACTCTTATCGTGTGTGTTCAATAGATATAATTCAATGTTCGTCGTGGCATATAGCCAGGAAAGTAGTTGTTTTCTATTGAATTAACTGAAAAAGAGTAAATATTCTCATCACATAGAGAATGCGAATTCTCAATGTATTGCTTTATATAAATATATATCCATTTTTGTATGTTCATAATTTATCTGAGAATATTCTTTTCAACACTTTCATACCCAATCAGGATGTTCAAACTTGAACGATGGAAACTTGTGATTTTTATAGACCTCTAATCGCAGATTCGTGATAGAGTCTCAATTCAGAATTCATTTCCACGCCCTGTATGATGAATGTCAATTTATCATACACCCAAAAGCAAAAACGTCCAAATGACAGGAATAGAATGTCAACAAATTTCTCAGATGTCATTTCGTTATAGTTTTTACTCGATTTTAGTTGTATTATATAGAGATGAAAATTGTGTATATCATGAAGAATGGCTGTAAGAATAAGTGGACATCATGGTTACTGATGAGGATTCAGAGATCCGAAATGGGTTCATTGCAATAAAGTCATATAACCTGTGTGTGAGAGATAATATTTCCCATATCACTGATATGAATGATTATTTTTGGACGTTTCCAAGCTCATCAAGATCAGAGTTCATGCCAGTATACTTCTCCTATACATTCCAATTTTCATTTCAATGCTGAATATATTGGTAAGTCATATTTCTAGATCATTATTCATCATATTATTCATCCGATTCGAAGAAGAATGTCAATTCTCAATTTCGGAGGATTTTATTCTTTATTTTTCATGTTCCCCTTCTGAATGTTCATCAGATATAATTCAATGTTCGACGTGGCAAATAGCCAGGAAAGTAGTTGTTTTCTGTTGAATATTCAGAATGATGTGTGTATATACATATTTTTGTCTGAAGGAGAATGCAAATTCTCAATTTCAGAAATTTTTATATTTTATTTTCAAACTCTTATCGTGTGTGTTCAATAGATATAATTCAATGTTCGTCGTGGCATATAGCCAGGAAAGTAGTTGTTTTCTATTGAATTAACTGAAAAAGAGTAAATATTCTCATCACATAGAGAATGCGAATTCTCAATGTATTGCTTTATATAAATATATATCCATTTTTGTATGTTCATAATTTATCTGAGAATATTCTTTTCAACACTTTCATACCCAATCAGGGGGTTCAAACTTGAACGATGGAAACTTGTGATTTTTATAGACCTCTAATCGCAGATTCGTGATAGAGTCTCAATTCAGAATTCATTTCCACGCCCTGTATGATGAATGTCAATTTATCATACACCCAAAAGCAAATTAGAAAACAAATGAATAAAATTATGTTGATAAATATTTGACTAAAAAAATATTTTCTGGAAATAATTGTATATTTTATAGCAGAACAACGTTTGCCGGGTATCAGCTATTGTAATAAATATTAGTTTGAAAAACTAATAAAAAACCTTTTTATAGATAGCCATACTAAAAAGAAGTGAGTAGAGAATAAAGAGTAGTTTGAAAAAATGAAGAGGTATAGAGAACCGAACTAAAAAGAAGTAGAAAATAAATAGAGTAGTTTGAAACGGCCTAGAATTTGTCACTGAATTATAATTATATATAAGTAGACCTTAAAATTTAAACATTCAAATTCAGCAGAATTTCTTCAATTCTATTCATGAGATCGATAATTATGTCAGCATAGATGGAAATAATATGAATGGCACAGTTGTGGAACAAACTTCAAAAAGCTTTGTTAATCTGTGTCACAAGTTCAGGTTATTTCACTCTAAAACTCATGCAAAAACATTCGTCTCAGAGTACAGTTATCAGATTTTGGATCCATTGATATGGCGATATTCACGAAGGATAATACCGCCACGGCAACAAAACAAAACCTGAGCGAGAAATCGTTATATGTCTCTCTCCCTCCCGCGGCGAACCGGGGGATATTCATTAGTCGCGCGGTGATTCCCCGTCTTTCCGCAGTCCGCCACGTGCCACTTTGAATTGCATGAACTTCAGATGAACTTCAAACTAACCGGCATATAATCTAATAATTGAAAAGCCAGTGTTGCAAGCTGCTGCAACTGATATGTCGCAAAAATTCATAAGAATGGGCAGAAAAGCGAGGCAACGGAAAAGTCAGCCACATACGAAATATTTGAAAATATAGCAGCCGCTTTTTTTTCGAGACATTTGGAGACGTTATCGAACATCCAGTTTATGTTTAAGAGAATTATCGTAGGTAGATACTTCATATTCCACTTACATCTTCTTTGAGGAAGATTTTTGAAATTCAATGAATTCCGTGATATTAAAATTTCCTTTGAAATATATACAGGGTTATTCATTCAAAATGGTCATTGTGTGAGCTAGAAATAGTAAACATCAGAATATCAAGATTCAGCCTTACATCTCACATTGAAAATGCTGTTAGTTTTGGAGAAACAGGGTGTACAAGGAAAATATTTTATTTTGAAATTCCTCATACAATAACTTTGTAAGTTTTGAATCAGCATGAAAATGGTCAATGTGTGAGCTAGAAATAGTAAACATCAGAATATCAAGATGCAGCCTCACATCTCTCATAGAAAATGTTGTTAGTTTTGGAGAAACAGGTTGGTCAAGAAAAATATTTCATTTCAAAATTCCTCATACAATAACTTTGTGAGTTTTATATCAGCATGATCATAATTTTCTTATATTTTTACTGTTTTATCACTATTAAACAGAATTTTTATCAACTCGACAAACTTTATTACCTAAAAACATTCGCTGTCAAAGATAGACTAACAAAAACTTTTGAGATGGTGTTCGCTTGAATCTCCTAATCTTGACAAATGATTCAAAATCTCCGACCCCTGAAACACCAGTAAAAATTTAAAATTAGAAAACTTGTCCGCTATATTGGATCTGCAATCCTGAATTTCCCAATTTTGACGATAGAATCATAATCTCCGACCCCGAACACCCTTATACATAAATTTTGAATAGGATAGAATCATCATCACATAACTCGTCAGCCATATTGGATCCGTCATCTTGAATTTTTTCATTTCGGGATTCATAATCTCCGACCCCAAAAAACCCCAGATATAAATTTCAAATGGCATAGAATCATAATTACGAAACTCGTGCGCCATATTGGTGGAGCCATGATGAGAGAATCATAATCTTCGACGCCGAGAACCCCCAGACACCAATTTTGAATAGAATGGGATCATAATTATTATAAAACTCGTCAGCCATCTTCAATATCCTAATTTTCACGAAAGAATCATAATCTCCAACCCCGAAAACCTCCATATACCAATTTAGAATAGAATCTAATCATAATTACAAAATACTACATAATATGATATGAGATGCGATACTGCACCCTTCAAATTTATTGCTATTCATTGACCTCGCGATGACGGGACACGGGACGGGTCGTGACGATGACGCGAAATCCAATGTTTTTCTCCACCCAAAAAAGTGCTCAACGCGCCTAGAAGTTCTCACTTCGAGAAAATTGTTTTTTTCATAAGTGCAATTATGATCGAAATTTGTATTTCAGCAAGCAGGTCTGAATTAGAGAACATGAAATTTGAATCAAGGATTTCTTACATTCTACACACTGTATATATCAATATAACCCTTATTATATCAGTAATAGCAGTGTGAATTCGTAAGAATGAAGATATTTGAAATTAGGCAATCGTCTACGTATATAACCTATACAGAAAACACGAAATTTCTATTTATAGCCATCTGAACTTGATAAAAAATCTTGCACACATTATTTCTGAATTACACAGACTATTTTGCCCTGAACAATGATTTCGATCCCCTTCCTTGGAAGTTTTTCTGGCGACGCCAATAATGATAAGTTATATTAGTAGGAAATGAAATTAAAAAGGAAAAGAAATATTCGGAAGACTACTTGTGAAGACAGTTTCAAAAATGACTCATGACATAAATTTTCATTGTAGCGAGATATAGGTATTTGCTTGACTTGAATGGAGTGAAAAGTGGAATCATGTTGAGCAGGCCCGTGGAGCAGTAGCTCTGGCAACACTGCACGTACATAATACAATTACCTACGATTGCATTCAATTGTGTGCCACCTATTGGTGACCTGCTGTAACAGACGAAATCGAAGAACTCTACAATAGCTGTGAAAGCTGTAATTTAATTATTTTATTCCGATTTCGACATCACACTGACACCTACAAATAGTTGTTGAACTAGTATATATATATAGGCTATAATCGGTCGGAAAGCTGTCGCGAAAGGCCCCAATACCTATGGGCAAGCGGTACGACGTAGCAGTAGGAGTGTACCAAGAGAATACCACCAAAGAGGTATTCAGCGACAGTGGTTGGTAATGTAGCTTCAACTGAAGTGCCTGAAGGTTAAGTGAAAAGCTATAAAGCTGCAACGAAAACCATGTGCAGGTCTGAAATAATAATGCCTCATGCTCGGAATGAAAGTTCTAGGAATGAGTATCGAAGGAGTCTACCCTTGAACAACTGAGCCTAGAACTCATATGACAGTTGAACAACAGAACCGG
This sequence comes from Phaedon cochleariae, assembly GCA_918026855.4. Classification (NCBI taxonomy): domain Eukaryota; kingdom Metazoa; phylum Arthropoda; class Insecta; order Coleoptera; family Chrysomelidae; genus Phaedon; species Phaedon cochleariae. Next base: position 11,793,055 of record OU896710.1, on the reverse strand, counting down.
CTAGATGGAGAAGAAGCCAACGAACGTCTTCCAGCAATCGGAAGAAAACGTGACCATCTCAATGAGGAAACGGAAATCTATAAGGAAATACTAGAACAGGAAGCAAGCTGTGAGAATGAAGATGTTCCTGAAGAAGATTTGTACCAGAGTCCCAGTTATCTGAACAAATGGCTTGAAGGAGCTAGAGGATGCATCAAATCTAGATCAACACATTCTCAACATTGCAATTCTACTTATGGGTGATTTTCCAACAATTTCTCAGCAGAAGCATTATTTGGAGGGGGACATATGAAGCAACAGTTTCGGTTTTATTATCTGCCTAGCGAACAATGGTAATTCCATCATTCTGGTCGATAATAGACTCATAACTTCCTCTTCCTCTTGTGTCAATATTTTTTCTGTTCGAGAGGGGACATCCTATTTCCTGTAACTGTTCCAGTTCCTTGAGAACCCTTGTTAGAACAGGTTTATCAAAACCTAATTAGATGTATCTCTCGACTTGATAAATATAACCAAATGCGTGACTTAAAAAGAAAAAAAAGAGAAATGTAACAACTTCACAAACGATAAGATTTCCACAAAATTTATTAAACACACGACATGTTTCGCTAACACAGTAGCTTCGTCAGGTGATATACTGGTACAATGAACTAAACTAACGTTGGCTTGCTTAACTTTTATATATCTTACCTTCCCAAACTGAAGGATTAGTTACCTGTGGACAGGTACGATAAACCTTCATTTTCGGAAATTAGGCACAATATCTACATTAAATTGCGGTATACCGGATTAACTTGAAAGAGTTGATATCAAATACATATTATTACTTACTAAGAAAACAAATTCAACAGTGGTGAACTATTAAGGTCTAATTGATCATTAAGTAAAATGTCAAAATTTTTGAGTTTGTTGATTTCTAATGATTCAAAATGATTGAGTTATCATCAAAACTATGGTTTTCTTCTAATATATGGTTGGCGTATGTTGAATTTGTTTTCTTTTTCAAAAAATTCATCTTATGTTCATGAATGCGCTGATTGAACGTACGACCTGTCTGACCGATATATACCTTAAGACAAGATCCACGGTTGAGTTTGTATACCCCTGATTTTTCGAATTTAGAAGTTTTGTCTTTATTATTCTTGATAAACCGTCCCAATGTGTTATTTGTTCTATTAGAAATGAAGCTAGTTTCTCAGTTGATGATCCGAAATAGGTTAAAGTTCTATAATTTTGATTATTATTCTTGATGGTAGGATAAACTTCTTGAATAGCTTTATGATGAAGTTTTTTAGAAAGAATACTGTCTATCAAATTAACGTTGTATTCGTTGTTGACTGCAATCTGTTTTATGATATTGAGTTCTTTATTGAAATTTACTTCCGAAAGAGGGACATTCACTAGCCTGTGTATCATACTATTATATGCTGCAATTTTATGTTGATGAAGGTGTGTTGAATTATTATGAATAGTGATATCAGTATGGGAAGGTTTATGGAAAATTGAAAAATCATGTTTATCGTTAATTTTACTTATTGTCAAATCTAAGAAATTGATTGAATTTTCAGTCTCTATTTCTATTGTGAATTTAATGTTTGGATGAATAGTATTTATATATTGATGGAAAGTGTCTAATTGTCTATTGGTTCCTTTAAAACATACTATAACGTCATTTACGTATCTATACCAATACAAACATTGTTTTATCAATGAATGTTTATGTATTATTCGCTCCAAGTTGTCCATGAAGATTTCAGCAAGTAAAGGGCTCAGTGGATTTCCCATAATCAACCCTTTTGACGCGGAATATATTTTGTTGTCAAACTGAAAGTAATTTTGTTTGAGACATATCGACAGAAGGTCTAAGATCTCGTGTTTGATAATCGGATTAACATGGATTTTATCTAATAACTGCTCAACTAAAAGTATGGTATCTTCGGGAGGTATACTTGGAAAAAGGTTTTGTACATCAAATGGAATGAATTTTGTGTTGTCAGGTAGAGTATAATTTTGAATTTTAGTTATCAAATCATAGGAATTTCTCAAACTGAATTTTGATTGAAAATTACAATAGTTTTTTATCAACGTTATTAATTTTTCTGATAGTTTAACTGAAGGAGCTGTGACAAATGAAACTACTGGGCGAATAGGATAATTTTGTTTGTGTAATTTTATGAGAGAATACAGTTTTGGAGGTTGAGGATTCATGATATATAGTTAATCTGAATTTCTCGGCTTCCTTAAAAATAGATTTAGAATTTTTCAAAAAGTTTTTCATCTGTAATTGGTAAGAATTAGTAGGATCACGTTTCAATATGTTAAATTCCCCTAAATTCAAAAAATCAAGAGTTTTTTGAACATAATCATTCCTGTCAATAGCAATGACTGTGTTCCCTTTATCTGCTCTAGTAAATATGGTATCGTTTTGGGTTGATTTGATTTTTATAGATTTGACTATGTTCATATCATTCGTAGAACAATTATCTTTCAAAAATTCGGATTTAATGATGTTTGAGGTTAGATATTTGTTACTAATATTGTTGACAGTGCCTTTCAAGGCAATTTCTGTTTCGATGCCAAGAAGTTCGAAATTATTCATACTGTTATCTTGTTTGATATTGTATTTAAAACCTTTACTTATCAGTGACTTTTTTGTGTTCGTGAAATCTGTATCTGATAAATTTACAAATCTATCAAAAAATATTTTCATATAAGGAGAAATAGATGTATCCTAATAATGAGTGAATGAGGCTGAAAAACATAATGGAAGGGATATTTTGTTCTGAATTCCACCATCTTTGCATGGCGTATATAGAATTCTTGAATGAATCAAGATTCATATTAAGAAGATCAATGTGTACTCATCTTTCCGAAGACTTATTATATAAAGCGCACGTATTATTATCTATCAAATTCGGTGTTTTTTCATATGCAATGAAATGTTCTTGGGTCGTAGATTGAGGTTTGGTATGTTATTTATTCTGGATAGCAACATAATACTTTCTGTATCATGCGAGGTATCATGACTCATTTATTTGAAAACAAATGTCCATCTCTGAGTCACCCTTCTCATTTCTAACTTGTGAATATTGAATTCTATTCGGAGTGGCTCATAGGATGCACGATCTTCGATATTTTTTGGATTGTGAAAAAAATTTGAATTTGTTTGTACTCGTACCGTTTACATATTATAGTGTCAGTTCAACAGTCGAAATAACCCAACATTGATACACTGAATTAGCATGATTTTATCTTCACATGTTGTCCTTAACTCGATACTATTTCGAAGTGAATAATCTGCTATACTTATATCTACTATAAAGAGAGCACTTGTGTGTTCCCTTTTGGAATGAGACAAAAGATAAATGTTTCCCTTGGTATAAATGCATCATTCATTGTCATTGTTTCGTTTTTTTTTTTTCTTCTACGAATTAGGGCGTTTATTATTATCATTTTTATGGTACAATTACTTATAACGACCACACTGTACCGGCATAGGTACAAGCTATTTGTCATTGGCCTCTGGCGGGTGCAAACCTCATAAAAAATTACACGGCGGCGATTTATGGTCTTCTATTATTAATTCCGCTTACAAAATAACTCACGCGTCACAAAAACGAACGAAATATCTCCCATGGGCTTGTCCGAGCGATATGGCCCGTATAACAGGATCAACAAATATATTTCAGGCACTCGTCCTGAGAATCATGTTTTTCACAACACTGTAAAAATTGAAAAGGAATATTCTCAGATATATTTATGAACACAACAAAAAAATTGATATACATATATAATGAAATACATTGAGAATTCTCATTCTCCATGTGATGAAAATATTAATTCTTTCTCGGATTATTCAACAGGACACAACTACTTTCCTGGCTATATGCCACGACGAATATTGAATTACATCTATTGAACACACACGATGAGAATTTGAAAACAAAATCTTCTGGAGTAGAGTGAATTGATTTCCCGTGTTCTCACAATTCTCTCAACTTGTCAAAGCTTTGGAATTTATGTCATGTAAGTTTGTGTACTGTCAGTTCCCGCTTTTTCCATCAATTTATTTGTGGTTGTGTCTGATTGACAGTGCTTGTCATAGTGTCCGTGCTTTAGTATGCGGGGGAGGTCGAAGCAGCGGTGTCGGGTAAATTTATTGGGAACTCTAGTTTCAGTAATATTATAGGGAGATGAAAATTGTGTATATCATGAAGAATGGCGTTGAAACAATAATTGCATAGACTTCAGGTTACTGATGACGATATGATATCCGAAATGAGTTTTACTCGAGTCATACAGTGTGACCCACTTCTAATGGAACCACCCCTGTATCTTACGTAATTGTTGGGTAAGGATCCTGAAATTTGCTGGAGCGAGAGATATACCAAAAATGCACTCTATGACCAAGTGGGGTCATCTTCAGTGATATACACTGCTCGCCAACAGCCATGAAACCACCCCAATTTCCGGAAAATGATGTTAGGAGTCAAAATAGCTCGAATATCACGTCGGATTCGGAATCAGGACGCCCAAGTTACTAACTATTCAAAGTTTCCCTAGAAGATTTTCAGTTCAGAAAAATCAAATTTTGTCTCACTTCTCATGGAAGAACCCCCGTATCTCACGTAATTATTGTGGTAGGGTTCTGAAATTTGCCGGAGGAAGTGAAAGTCCAAAGATAAAGTCAATTACGTGAGATACGGGGGTGCTTCCATAAAAAATGCGACAAAATTTTATTTTTCCGAACTATTTTCATAGACCTGAATCGCAGATTCGTGATTAGGTTTTCTGAATTCAGAATGTCTTTCCACGTCCTGTATGATGAATATCAATTTATCATACATCCAAAAACTGTAAAAATTCTTCATCGTTTCCTGCTACCAGTCTTTCATCTCTCCACAAAGTTCATGAAAACCAGTGTATACGTATTCCTCATTCATTGATGAAATGAACCTCTGGCTTACGTACTTCAATCCTTTCTTGTGTTACAATTCCTTGATTTTAGCCTACTTCGATAAACATAACATGGCATGGGTGAATCTCGCTAAGTTTAGGCTGGTGCCGTTCCAAAATTACATGCATCAATCTGACAAATATGACTGAATTGTGACCAATGAAAATAGGGACTATATTTTTCGATTTAGCCGCAAAAAGGTTGGTAGAACTGATGTTGATCATAAGTTATAGGAATCACACCATCTAACATGCAATATGTGAACCCCACGTCATCGTATGAAATTCAATCGTTTATATCTTTGATAAAAGTGAATGAGATTTTTTGTAATCCTGATTACCTGATTGAACGAAATTTATGAATCAAATCATACAGGAAACGATCAAGTAGTTTAGATGCCCGTTGAAATGACTAAGCAGTTGAATATTTCATAAATATATCAAGTGTATTTTCTTTAGGTACTCAAAGTTGAATCTAGAAATCAATAGAATCAAATCCAAATCCTAACTCGAATTATTCGCATTGCCTTCAAGACTAGTAAATGAAATCTGACACTGCACCCATCATTCCACCTGAAACCATCCAGATAGCACACAATCGCCTAAGGTTGTCCTCAATGTGTCGCAAAAAGCCTGGAGAGGACGTTCTATTTTTAACAACCTGAGAACATTATCAGGCGTAGATTTTGCAACGTAATTGCCCTAAATAAGTTCTTTCAGTGATCATATCAGAATCATCAAGTGACCCTTGATTATATTCATCATGCACTCATCAAACTGGTATTTCACAAAATGATTACGAGAAGAATCTTATTGCAATATGTTCAGAAAATAACAATTAATAACAAGGATTATAATCTGTTGATGATGCCATTTCTCCAAGAAATCAAGGAACAGAGGTATTTAAATCAAATCATTCATATTGCTGGACATGGAATATTAATACATTATGTTTCAGGAGGTTATTGAGAACAGAAACTTGATGATATCATCAGAACAGAAATGTCTCATTAGAAGATATTTTGGCTTATTCAGTATGTATAAAAGATTGTGTACATGCTTTAATTTTTAGTAGAATCAGCATCAAAGGAAGTATGTCCAGGCTTTAGAAATCACAAATGATAACAATTATGAAGAACTTGCAACAAAATTAGATAGATACCTGATTATATTTGCCTGAGATAGAAAAAGAACTAAGGTAAGTGAATCAAATCATAGATACTACTGAACTATTAATACATTACTCGTTTCAGAAGGTTATTGAAATCACAAACTTGATGATTTCATTAGAACAGATCAAGATGTTTCATTCAAAGATATTTTGGCTTCTTTGGAATCTGAAAAAACATTGTATATACAGGCATGAGTTTTTGGTAAATTCAGTTTAGTAAATCACATACACTTATTAATTGCACGAGATTTCTGCACGCTCTGTTATTAATTATACAAAATAAGTAATAAATTCACATATAGGTAGCTATAAACCATAAAAGGACAATACTTCATCAAATACAGATCAAATCCAACTTTTTATACAGGGTGGGTCACGGTGGATGGCCTATTAGAAGTATCTGGAGAACGAAAAGACAGAACATTCTGATAATTGGGATGCTCTGATAATTGAACATTCTTTATTCGACTAAAATGTTTTCATCGATACAGTGTTGCCACTTCTATCAGAAACAACTAGCAACTTTGTTATTTCAAATGTAACACCCTGTATTTCATTGCATTTTCAGATTCTTCCTGAGGAGCTGATTTCATCGATCCATCATACTTGGGGTCAAGCAGAAATGATTACAGAGATATAGGGTATTCAAAATCTAGATTTTTCAATTTTAAGATTTTTTTGTGTCGAAACTATTCATTATTGATCAAAACGGCGTACATGTCCCTATTTTAACTTCTGATTCACTATCTACTGGAATTTGATTGGAGAAAATACAGGGTGTTTCAGGATTCAGGATTCAGAATTCTGATCACCCTGTATCTGTTCCAATTAAATGTCAGTAGATAGTGGATCGAAAGTTAAGATAGGGACATGTAAACCGTTTTGATCGATAATGAATAGTTTCGACGCAAAAAAATCCCAATATTGAAAAATCTCGATTTTGAACACCCTATATCTCTGTAATCATTCCTGCTAGACCCCAAGTGTGATACATTGATGAAATCAGCTCTTTAGGAAGAATCTGAAAATGCAATAAAATACAGGGTGCTCCATTTAAAATAACGAAGTTGCTAGTTGTTTCTGATAGAAGTGGCAACACTGTAGCGATGAAAACATTTTAGACGAATAGAGAATGTTCAATTATCAGAGCATTCTGATTTTCAGGATGTTGTGTTCTTTCGTTCTCCAGATACTTCTAATAGGCCATCGACCGTGACCCACCCTGTATACCTCTGTTATAACAGTATGTTTTTTACGTTTACTTTTTCAATTTATTTGTATTTTCGTTGTTCATTTTTCCTTATCGTTCCCATAGTTCATGTACTCAATTCTTATTGATACCTATGTAACTGTATTTTGTGATATTTGGGTAATCTCAATTTGAGAATTGAGATTGTGATTATTTTCTTATGAGAATGTTTGTTTTGTTTGTTTATTTCGTTAGAAATAGGTTACATTTCTATTCACTAAAAGTACATGAAATTTTTGACGTCATAGGTTTATTTCATTATCCTTTTTTGGAATTTGTATAGCATGAAGTAAATCTGAATTTTTGACAAAGTATTTATCGAGGAATTCAAAATCGAACTGGCAACACTGGTCCGCGCGGATAATGAGTTGACAATAATAAATTGTATTATTTGCTGTTGTCAAATTATTTATTTACGAAATCCGATAGATTACACGTGTGAATAGGACCTCGGCCAAAAACGGTCTGTCGTGCCTGATTGCCTAGCCATGGCTAAAGCACGATGTTCTTTGAACATTATAGGGGTTCCATTTCGTGCGCTCCAAGCGATAAAAAAAATTTATACAGCTTTTCGTCTTCGCTACATGAATAACTATGGAAATTCCCGGCTCAAGACGTTCTCGAAAATTCATGAATTTCATACTTGGTATTTAACAAGAGAAGCCCTGTTATACAGGGTGTCTGTAAAAGGTTAGGATATGGCTCGACTGTGGACTCCTGGGATAAAAACAAGTTGATTTTGGCCAACTTACCTATATCCAGAATCGGCTTGTTGAGTTAGTAAGAGGAGTTGAAGTTTTTTTGAAAAAAAAATAATTTTGCTCATGAAAAGAGTAGGCTAAGATCGATTTCCATAATTTTTGGCATGACATGTTCTGTGACTGCAAGTCACGTTTTGAAATGTTTTTTTTTCATCATCAGTGACCTGCAAGTGTTTCAAACAACCATGTTAATTGGCGTACAAATTTGGTGATAACTTTCCAGAGGTCAGACTAGAAACTTCTAGTTCAGATATTTCCTTCAGAATAATTTTTTCCATCGTTTTGATTATTGATAAGTCTCGAGGTTCATTTACAAATGAATAATTCCTGATCTGAGGCATCTTATGCATCTTTTAGAAAAATAATCTGGTTGGGACATGGCTTGACTGTAGACTCCTGGGATAAAAATGAGTTGATTTTAGCCAATTCACCTATTTCCAAAATCGTTTTGTTGAGTTGGTACAAGGCGTTAAAGTTCTCACCTTAGGTCCTGAATAATTATCACTAAAATTGTAACGCGAGAGTTCTTGTAAAGCCCGCGAGGACAAGCAACATATCAGTTTGTTCACAATACGAATACATTGTAGCCATGATCAATAAACAGTCCGACTAATTCGATTAATTTTCAAAAATGAACAGGATGCATCAGATCAAAATAAACTATTCATTCGCAAATGAACCTCTAGTCTTATCAAAAATTAACACGATAAAAAAATTCTGAAGGGGATAACTTTCTGAAAAAAAAAACTCGAAATTTTCAATCGGCGTTATGGTTGTTTGAAGAACTTGTAGGCCACTGATGATGATCTAAAACATCTCAAAACGTGACTTATAGTCACAGAACAGGCCATGCCAAAAAATTATGAAAATGGATCTCAGCCTACTCTTTTTATGAGCAAAATAATTTTTTCCCAAAAAACTTCAACGCGTTGTACCAACTCAACGAGACGATTTTGGTTATAGGTACCTCGGCCTGAATAAACTTGTTTTTATCCCAGGAGTCCATCAACACCCGAGCCATGTCTCAACATTTTACAGACACCCTGTATATGTATGGTCTGTAGTATAACTTCTTTCACTACGTTAAGGAATAGCACTAATGTTGATGTACATATGTATGGAGACAGATGCATTAGGACCTGGAAAAATCCATTACCTACTAGGTCTACTAATTCTTGTTGAATCAAAACCGATTTACAGTCATTACGAATAGATGTATAATTCATGATGATGGGAAAATTCAACCATAATTTACTAGGAATCTTTCATAACCAACACACATACCTACCGTATACCGCCTTCATACTGCACTTGGAATGATAAAGTGTCATACAGCTTGTAACCCTACTAACCCTAGTGGGGAAACCCTGGCAAACTCAGATCGCGCTCTCGGCGAATTGTATAAACAGATTATCGGTTGCAGCTGGTTAAACATGGCTTCCTAATACTTTATGTAAATAATTCCAGTCGAGGAAATTCCTCTCTCGGAGAATGCTGGAAGGATTTGGTATTCAAATTGTAATATACGAACTTGTCATCGACATGTGCAGGCGTACATTTTGATATAATATCGGGTAATATTGTTCAAGACGATTTCGCAATGACGGATAGGAGATCACATCATTCCACTTCAAATACGATTCGTGATCAGAGAGGAAACGGTCCATCGTCAACTGATGTACTGGAAGAGAATGATCTTTAATGAAACATCAATATTTTTGTGACCTCTACAGGACTTCAACGATGGGAGATAGTACGTTGATGAAATTAGATGACAGAAGCGTATAATTTGAACATCTTCAATATGACGTCTTGCAAATTCAAAAAAGGTCAGCCGTTAGCCGTTCCTGATATATTTTGATGCAATGAAAATCACTGATTTCGTTTGTATTCATTTTCTTAGTAAATATCAAAGAAAATATATTGAAGTTTTGTGTAACCAGGTGATCTATCATAACAAAGAAGTTGAGAATGTCAGAAATGTTCTATCCTTATTGTTTTCAGACATTTACCATGCAACATTGGTTTTCCTCATAAACACAATATTTGCTCTTCATACCATTGAATGGAGCTTACAATTCTCTTCACAGCCATGTATATTATGTTGACATGTCTATATGAAACAGCACGAAAAATTTCCAAATGTGATAGGCCATGTTGATATAAGGAAACAAATGACCTATCAATATACAGGGTGTTTCTTAAGTACGTGTAGAGAATTCAGGAACATGTTGCTGACGTCAAAATAAGAGGAAATGTTTGTATAAAAATATGTCCGAAAGTTATTCGTTTCTGAGATACAAAGTGTCTTATTTTTGTATTTTGTTGAAAAATTTCAGAATAATTGTGATATTGAAATAAAATTTGATTTCCAGGAGTATTTTTCAATGACAATATCAAATTTTATGTTAGTTAGTCTCTTCCGTGGTGGTGGCACCACCTACATGTCTGTTGAATGTTTCAGTTATCACCACCCTGTATTGAGTTAGCCTTCTAGAGACCGAGGCGTTACTGGTGGCCCACCCTGTATACTAACCGACATAACCAAGTTGATTTACGGAACATACCCAAAATAGCTGGCGCTAGTTAGATTTCGCCGACAGGCGACTGCTGATAACCAATAACTTCCCAAAAATTGAACACCATACCATATGAGTAGCGATCATGTGGCGATTGATGCGAATATCGCTCTTAAAGGCGGATTATACAATAATGCACTAAATTTCCTCAACGTGACTCAGATTTATATCCTGAAAATGATATTCAAACAAAACAAATATTTCCAAACAACTAACTTATACAAGATGTCTAATGTCCTCACAGTGAGATTGTTATATGCTCACCAATGTGTATTGTTCATTCATAAAAACAGAAGTTCAGGAACGTATATTAACCACAAATATAACACACGTGGCGTGACAAGTGAAAAAATTAAGGTTGAAAAATCATAAAAATCTCAATGCCAACGATACCAATCATTCTTCGGTCCAAGATTTTACAACGCTGTTCCAAAAAAACTAACAGATATGAATCATAGAAAATTCAAAAATCATCTCCTAGATTATATCCAAGGCAACAGTGATGTTTCTTTGCGCTTTCCAGCGTAGTTTCATAATCAATATTAAATATATCTTTTGTTTTTCACCTACTTTAATTATAATGGTTTCTTTTTTTGATTCTACTCAGATCTACTGTTTCCTAATCTTCATTACTTGAAAGCTCGTAGCACATGAATCTACAAAAAAAATAAATCAATCAATGCCTAAGCTCATCACAAACTTCGGTTCAGAAGCTCATATATATTCTATCAATGAGATGTATTAGCTTTAGAATTGATTGAACTGAATTTGAATTTGAATTCGAATTTGAAAGGCCTCGTTATGAAGTGATATGCACGGATTCTTGAGCATTTCATAGTTGCGAACACTTGAAGAGTCGCCAGTAGTAGTTGATACGAATGTCCCTCTTCACAAGGCTATGCGTGCGAATATCTCAAACAGCTCGTAGTCGCGAGCACTTAAAGACCTCGCCAGAAGCAATTGATGCGAATTTCCCAATGTCCTCATCACAAAGCTATGTATGCGAATTTCTCAAACAGCTCATAATTGCGAGCACTTTCAGTTCTCGCCAGTGGCGATTGATGCGTATATCTCAAAGTGCTCGCCTGAGGGCATTGTATGAGAATTTCTGCGTGGGATATCTTTAAGACCTCGCTGAGCTCAGCCTAGGTTGCGGACAGTAGGTGGAGATATAGCGCTCTCGGCGATCTCTCAAAGAAGTTACAAAAGGTATCACAACTTCCTAGAAGGATATCTTCAAGATATCTTCAGGACCACTTTGTGCTGCCTGGGTTGAGATTCTAACGGTAACAATTACCCCTACCAAGAGGTTGAACAAAGGAGGCTGAAAATGTACATCAAAAAATGTCCCTCTCGAAGTTGAAATGAACCTGTCTGTTCGACCAGAGGGTTAAACCAAGAAGGCTGAAACCAATCATTTCAAGTGTCCTCTTCAATGATATAATTGACCTATCTCATCCATTTCCCATATTATTTACTGGAAGGAAGATTTTGAGAGTGGAGATTTTTCAAAAGGTCACCCTGTATAAGCCCGAAACATGTACTTTCGAGTAATCTTGATCACTCTCAATGAAATATGTGAAAATGACTTTGGGTTCTCATCCATGAATCACACTAGTATGCTGTATCCACTAAATTGGTGTCAGGTGTGGGATTCATGACACCTCTTCTATACAAAATTCAGGCCTGCAACATGGTCCGCCGGAGGAAAATGCTCGAAGGCTGTAATCTACAACGTGGATTACTTGTTATGCAGTGGCAATACTTCAGTCTCGCATATTACAGACACGGTTTAATGGGTGCTCCAGCAACACTTAATATCTGCGCCGGTAGTGACACTCGTGCATTATTAAATACTATATCAACCGACCGGTCTGTCGAGAATTGCTTGGCATACAGCGACCTCTGCGGGGAATGAGATTGAATATATAGATGGATCTTGAAAATGCTTATGCACTCAAGAAACGAAGCGTCTTAGTCTTAGTTCCCGAAATAACCATTAATACATAGTGTCCATGAATTCATTGTGAAACTGAGGGACAAGTGAGTATGATGTCATCTACCGTGAACATCTAAACTGCTCAACACTCGAAATGTGAAATTGAAATGTTTTAATCAATTCTGATTTATCACAACTTTCGACTCCTCTCAATCGATTTTCAATTTTGTTTCAGTTTCTGAACGTACGTTTCGATTACTATCAAACCTATGTGAATGATTCTTGCATCTCTTCAGAATGAGATTCTACAGGATGATAATCAAACCTGTGTGCAATTTTTGAGATATTCCAGATTCGTCCCATTTGAAAGGAAACAGTTCTAGAATATTAGGAATCAATTTTTTTTGTCAGGGTGATTGAGATCCTTCATGGACATCATATGGGTCGGATCCTCCCTATGATAGTGTGAGAGTCCCCTGGCTCTAGTCAGGGTATCCCCACTAAACACTCCACCACGTAGGTTCATCTGACCGATGTCTCCCACGACACCTATGCTTGAAGTCCCATTATATCTTCATTATCTCTTTACAAATCGTTCACTGGATGTGAGTGGAATACTTCTGATTCGCCGGCTGGTTGCCCAAAAATCATCTGCCTCTTGCGGTCCAGTTCCTCGCATCTACACATTATATGTGATACTGTTTCTGATTCCTTTCCGCATGGTCTTTAGCTCGGGCCACCATTTTACAGTCTCATTCTGATGAGTTCTCCTCTAGTGGCACATAGCCAGTCATGAGTCCTGTGACAGTTTTTATCTGCACTATATTCAAGTTGAGAAGGTCTGCAGATCGTTTATGACTTGGTTCATTGATGTATTGTTTTCCATGTCTGCTGCCTGGAATGTTTTCCCAGTAGCTCTCATATTTTGCCTGAATCCAGTATCTAACGGCCGCTCGCGCTGTACATTTAGGTTATCCGAGAATCTCACCTGGATCTGGCTCGTTGTTCGTCACCATTTTCATATCCAGCGATTTTTCAATTTCCTGATACCCATATTAGCTTGACGCGGTTTCGGTCTGCCAAAGTTCTAAGTTCCGTCTTGCAATCATATACCAGTCTAGATTAGATGTCACTTCCTGACATTCAACTGCCCCAAGTGCTGCTTGACTGTCTGACATATTGCAAACCTTCTCATTTTCCACAGCTTCCCTGTGTCAATTTTCTGCACATAGAAGGATTGCGTACAGCTCTGCTCGAAAAACTGAGGCATTATTTCTCAATGAGTAGGTGGGACTAGTCTACATATTAGATCTCTCCCTGCAATTCATTGCTGAGATCTTGATAATTCTATCTAGTTCGGTCTGGTATGGACACTTTGAATGAAGTGTCAAATATATAACGTTTCATACTGTCTGTAGGTTAATCGAGGAGGTGGTATATTCATTTTACTTGGTTCTTTGGGATTTTCTCTCCTCGTTTCTATAAAATAAAAGTATTCGTATTATTTCAATATATTTGTAGAGGGACAAATCAGATGATTTGCCCCAAAATGTCACTGCGTTTAACAAATTTTTCTATCAGGGAATCTAAAAGAAAAATCCAGTAGCTTGTCAGTGACAATTTTTTTAGAAAAATTTTTGAAGGAAAGAAATATAGATATATTATAAAAATATCGAATTTTTACTTATCTTTGGACGTTTCGGGACCGATTCTGCTCCCGTTCTCAACATGTAAATGCAAATTATTTTTCTTTGAAAGTTGTGCTGCGTATAGTTTGACACTTTTCAGTGTCATACTGATGTTGGCATATGAATGAGTGATTTGTCTACAAATGAGTTACAGGATGTTTTTATTAATTGATCTTGAATCTACCATTTTCATGTTCAGTTTTCAGTAGTGAATACCATGTTCAAGATCAATTAATGAAAACATCCTGTAACTCATTTGTAGACAAATCACTCATTCATATGCCAACATCAGTATGACACTGAAAAGTGTCAAACTATACGCAGCACAACTTTCAAAGAAAAATAATTTGCATTTACATGTTGAGAACGGGAGCAGAATCGGTCCCGAAACGTCCAAAGATAAGTACAAATTCGATATTTTTTCAAAAATCTATATTTCTTTCCTTCAAAAATTTTTTCAAACAAATTGTCACTGACAAGCTACTGGATTTTTCTTTCAGACTCCCTGATAGAAGAATTTGTTAAACGCAGTGACATTTTGGGGCAAATCATCTGATTTGTCCCTCTACAAATATATTGAAATAATACGAATACTTTTATTTTATAGAAACGAGGAGAGAAAATCCCAAAGAACCAAGTAAAATGAATATAACGTTTCAAAATGTGATATATCCTCATATTGAGTAACTATGTCCTTGGTCACTATTCTG
Organism: Phaedon cochleariae; assembly: GCA_918026855.4. Lineage (NCBI taxonomy): Eukaryota > Metazoa > Arthropoda > Insecta > Coleoptera > Chrysomelidae > Phaedon > Phaedon cochleariae. Next base: position 11,778,002 of record OU896710.1, on the reverse strand, counting down.
ACAATGCTCATGACAGGTATGCTCTGTTCCTATATTACATTTCCCAGTGTATTCGCAGTATGAAGGCTCCATGTCTCGCCTCTTCCTGTACTACCGCACTATTTACTGAAATATGAATATTTCAATAAGATGATGCATAATAATTTGATGCTCTCATTTGTATTTTGCTTGATCAACAAAATCATTGAAAACAGTTATGTCACTGAATTAATGAACAAAGATCATTGGAACCCCGAGTGGAAAGGTAGGTTCCATGTTAGTGAAGCGAATACCGCGCTCTCACTGCGACCCCAGATGGGTCTATCGTGGCTCACTCCAAGAGGTTACAGTTCACCGTACAATCCCATCTTTTCACAAGGTCAATGATTAAATCAGGTGAGATCTGTCTGAAATCGACAGGTTCTGAATTGGTAAAGCCAAATATTTCAAACCTCAGTCTCTCTAAGCATGGGCATGAACATAATATGTCTTCAGCCGTTTCGTCTTCCATACAGAAGAACCGACAGTCCGTTTGTTGGTTGAGACCCATCAGGTGATTTCTTAGTAAGAATTCTCAGGTTACCTTTGATCCATTTAAGGATATGCCTGGTTATAATTCTCGATGGTTTAGGCAGAATCGCCTTCGAAGGGGTTAATCCTGGTAATTCAGACCAGTACGTGAGTCTTCTCTCCTCCACCCAGTCCAAGATAGTAGTAGTACCTCAGTGCTTCGATGCTTCAATATCGATTCACGTCGAGGTATCGATCGTGGGTTCGAGACCCACGAACGCAGACTTTTTCTGATGGCCTAAGAAAGTGTTTGGGATCACACGTTAAAAGGTAAGACCCCCGTCATTCCTTGCTCGCACAAGACTTCCGAAGACTTCTGAGGGTTGCTCGTAAGGGGGCAACCGAATGACGGATAGAACAATTTTTTTTTTTTAGTTGTTTTGGTTCCACTCGCGGTGAACTCAAAGTATGAACACATATTCGGTTTCCTGTTTGGCGAGGATGCCGGCTTTCTCGTTGCCCTCCACCACCTGGTGTCTAGGTATCAACAGCAAAGTGACTCTGTTGATTGCACATAGGCATTCTAGGGACTCAATACAGCTCCCTGAAAGCTTGGAATTCATCTTGCTGGAGCTCAGTGCTTTGAGAGCAGCCTGACTGTCTGATACAAAACTGATGTTTTTGTTTACTCGATGTCTATTCGTCAACTCTCTAGTACACAGTTCAATTGCGAAGACCTCTGCCTGAGAGATGAAGCATACTCACCAAGATTGACAGAGATTTCCGTCGTCAGTTTTCTGCTGAACACACCAGCTCCAACTCCAAGAGGGGTTTTCGAATCATCTGTGTCTCTGGGAATTGTACTGATTCACTTACCTACTAGTATCACTTCAGAAATACGGCTTCGAAAGACTTTTCTGAGTAGTGAACATATCGGGAACCATTGCTAGGGTTTGGTGACTTTTTATTTTACACAGTATCCCGGAGTGGTGGAGCAGTTGCCTGCCTCTAATTTGATTTTTCAGTGACAGGAATCTGTTGGAAACTATTCTGGCTTCTCTCTCCAAGATGAGGTGAAGGGAAGTGAGGTTCAAGAGGTTTTCTATCGCTGCGGTTGAAGTACATGACATCGGCCCTGTGATGGCAAGGCATGCCAGCCGCTAAAGACCAGCAAGCTCTGTCCTGGTTGTCACTTGCAGACCTTTACTACCGAGCCATATGTGACCATTGGTTTAACCATTGTATGGTGAATCCAGTTAGTCTGTTCGGGGTTTATTCCCCATGATTTGCCGTATACTATCCTGAGGTTCCAGAGGAAGAAGCTGGCTTCGTTAATATTCGTTGTCATGAGGGCGTTCCAAGTGAGCCTTTTATATAAGGTGACTCCTAGATATTCCACCTCCGCTGCCAATGGAATGCTGAACGGGATGATTTTTGCGGGGGTTCACAGACATCTGCTCCCTCTCACACCATCTGTACACAGTATTGAGGGCTCTTTGTGGGCCGTTCAATATCGTCTCTTCAAATTTCCATCCCACTATCAGAACAAGATAATCTGCATAAAATTAAAAATCCACCCCCTGCATGGAAAGTCAACTAGAAATGACCACTTGAGGGTCAAAAGTACTGCGCCCTGTGGAAAACATTTCGCCGCTCTGAACCTGATCGACTCTTCATGCAGTGATGATAGGACGTACCGATTCCCAATCATGGTTTTGATCCAGTTGCACATTTGACTGCTGATTCCTCTACCTTGCATTGCCATATAGAGTGATTGTGGTAGGGCATTCTTGAACGCTCCTTCTATGTCTAGGAGAGCTGCCAGTGCACTTTCCTCATGATCTAAGGAATAGCTGATCTTACCTACAAGATTGATCAGTGCTGAATCCGTTGATTTGCATATTGATGGGGATTTAGGAGATGTTTCCCCAGATTCAGCTTTCTAGTATGCCTGTCTTGAAGTATTAATGTGATAGGATAGAGGTGAGGCTGATCAGTGGGAAGGATTCGGGTAGGGAGTGATTTGTCGTACCCGATCTATCTCCAACTCTCGCTGTTGACCAGCCTAGCGGAATATTGCTCCACGCAAAACGCAAAGCTCGGAATCATTCAACCAGGAGAGGTAGAAAAACTTCTGTACCCTTTTCATGAGGGAACAAGAAAAGCTCCGTCCTCTCCTGGAGACATAAATGGAAAGAAATAATTCACCTTCCATTCTACTGACTCTGGGGTGACCACCATTGAGGCATTCTCATAGGCCTCCTTTTGGTTGTATTATCGATCGAATTGGGAATTTGAATTTGCTGACGGTCCTCCAGAAGCAGACTGCCGTGAAAATGAGTCTGTAGAAGAATCTCTAACGTTTGCCTACCATAGTCCGTGAAAGAGTCATTCGGTCGCTCTATGGAACAGATCTCTCAGGTCGGATCTCCGGCAGTTTTCCTGATAGGCTATCAAAATGGCGGTTTGCCACACGTTCAATTGTACTATTGGTCTTTGTCGTGTACTCATATCAAATCGTATATGCCTATGATTTGAACATGAGGGCTCTGTGGATACTTGCCATATAACGATCTTTGTACTCATAAATTGTGTACTGATTGTTAAGTCTGAAACTTCTTCGCGAATTTTATTCACGGAAGTTGGCGCCAAGCCTACCTTATTTTTGACTAGCACTTCACCTATTATGAAATTATATAGGTACTCACCCCTTCCATTGATGTTGCTACTTCTCCAGTCCAAATGGTGGGCTTTTGCATCACATCCAATGATCAGTTACCTGTTCTTCCTCTTTCAGAAGGCGATAAACTCCCGTTCTGCTGCTGAAGGACAATGTTTCCTCAGGTCTCCCAGGAAGTCCACAGAGCAGACTACCATGTTTAAGCTGATGTTCCCATCCGGGACCGAGACCTGAGCTGCAGCCACATCAGGGATGCAGAATCCTGTTTACATAAAATAGTTGATTTTATTCCTGATGAGTACACAGTATCAGAGTATACAGGTCCTAGGTTTGCCACTTGTAATGCATGCAATCAAATTACCAGAGCAGTTTCTCAGGCCGCTAATCCAATGTTTGTTGGAAATCCATGGTTCCTGGATCAAAGTCATATCAAGTTGTTCACTGGCGAACCTCCTGCCACAAATGGAAGGGTCCCCTTCGACATGTTGGATGTTCGCCTGAAGGAACAACGTGTGGGTAGCCATCTTCCCCACACAGAGGAACGGCAAGGGGGATTGCTTTCCCCTCTTGCGTCAGGTTTTGGTCTACCCCGTTTTTCCGATGCCTCAACTCGAAGGAAGTTTCTCCCTTGCCTGTATTGGTCGTTTTGGTTTTGTCGAGAGTTTTTACAGAGGTCACCGAGCTCGCATTCTTCACCCTTTTGAGTCTTGTGATTCTGCCCGAAGACTCGTGCTCTGCTCCCGGTGCCGGATTTTTCTTCGTATTTTTGAACCGGAATTGCACGTGTCCAGAAGGTGGGCAGAAGTGTAGCCGCTTCAGTTCCTCAATGAATCCATCATTCTCCGTTAGTCTTGGCCGCCCTTTATTATCTGGAATGAAGGCAACGCAGATATGGGGTTCAGGTTAGTCACCCTCGTTCACCAGCTCGGCTGGAGGAGAAGTAGTTCAGGCCGCATAGTGCAGCTCTGGAACCGGACTCAAGGACCATCGTCCGGTAGTTTGTCTAAAGTGGCCATAACGGATCACTATAGTAATCAGAGTTGGTCGTTTCATAACTGAGCTTTTGGGTGCTCCAGGTGGATTATGTCCACCGTGACTCCCTGCGCGACAGTTGCAAACGACTTTTTTTTTTATTTGGGACAAGAGGAGGCAATCGTTTCCCGCCCTTCCTTTCATCCAGCTATTTCAGGATGCGATCCAAGGCAGTTTCTTATGGAACTCCGCTCTTGATCAATTCGCTTTTCTCGTTGCGTCGACAAATTTGTCCTTTTGGTCCAGGTCCAGAGAGGCCATCGCCTTGGTGACTTCTTCTTCTGTCGGGTCTTTTTTCTCAGAGATGAGAATGCCTGAAGGGTCGGAAGTAAACGCCATTGGTTCCTGTGCAAGAAGATTGCGCCCGTCGCCGATATCAGGTTTTTGTTTTCCGTTACTCATTTTGTTTCCACGAGTAGCTAGGGAAATTGGTCAGCTGCAGCAGAGCTTCGCATTACCGCAGCAAGGCAAGGTACTACAAGGAGGTCGCCTAGTATTCTAGAGGCTACGTGGGAGATAGCCGTTTTGTCCAGGCACAGCTCTCATACATGTTCGTATGCCCCTCGGCACGGGTCGCGGAGCCTGAAACGCGCGGTTAATTCGTATGGCTTGAAACAAATCATCCTCATCTATCTAGTTTGATCATGAGGAAAATGATATCAAAACCAAAGCTATAGTAATGATATAGACGCTGCTCTATATCATGTCCTTCGTTGATTCGCGGGTGCAATGTATTAAACACCTATCCTGCTTAGTAGGAATCTACCTATCACATTGAGGACATCCCCGCACAGTGGAACCTCGAGTAGTGGTATCATCATTTGGGGAAATCGATCGAGATGTTTTCTGGCGATAAAAGCATGTAGGTGAAAGTGTACTCACTATGTCAAGATGCTATAGAATCTGCTTTGGATCAAGTCACTAACATTCCTGGAATGTCCGGATTTTTAGAGCGTCGTGCTCCTTTTTCGTGATACAGGATGATATTATGAAGGCTAAGAAAAGATGAACAACTGACGAAAACAATTGTAAAAAAGAGATTGACGAGTATCAAGAATTGACGCTTTCTGCTTTGAAAATCTTCATGAGTAACTAACACTATGATGAGAATGAGAGAAGTGGTTCACATTGACAGGAGACGAAGAGTACATTATAGTGAATTGCATCCCAGTGTTCCATTTCCATGATTCTTTTCGAATATTACCAGTTGAAATCACATCAATCAATTCTCAAGTATCATTGAAATTAACCGTGGAGTGAAATGGAGAATAAAAAAGTCTAGAACACATGAATTTTGTATAAGTAGTTGGGCATAGGAAAGATAAAGAGCTCTATTGAGTGATATTTATATCAAGGTTTTCATAAAATTATTCGATGACATTATAAATTCCTATCCAAATTCCCAATTTCACCTATACTTGCTCAATCCGATACATATCAGAATACAAGGGTGGCCAATTATTTAGCTCATAATTTGACTGACATGATATCTTGGAACTTGGAAATTTTAGCAGAGACCAAACGGTTGAGAATGAAATTCAACAAAACAAATATACAGGGTGATTCACCATGAATGTCCCCCCTCTAGCTCACTTATTTTTGAACCGTTTTGAAAATTTGAAAGATAATCTGAAATGATTTTTCAGAAATTTTTTTCCCGTTACATCAGAAAATACAGGGTGCTCGGAACAAACGATCTACAGAGTACTAATTGATTTTTCAAAATGGAACACCCTGTATCTCATTGTATTTCTAGATTCTTCCTGAAGAGCTGATTTCATCAATGCATCACACTTGGGGTTTAGCGGGAATGATTACAGAGATATAAGGTGTTTAAAATCGAGATTTTTCAATTTTAGAATTTTTTTGTGCCGAAACTATTCATTATTAGTCAAAACGGCTCATATGTTCCCATCTCAACTTTTGATTTACCATCTAGTGAAATTCAATTGGAACATTTACAGGGTGGTTCAAGATTCAGAATCCTGGTCACCCTGTATCTGTTTCAATTATTAAATGTCAGTAGATAGTAAATCGAAAGTTAAGATACGGACATGAAAACCGCGTGACCGATAATGAATAGTTTCGTCACAAAAAAATCCTAAAGGTAAAAATCTCGATTTTGAACACCCTATATATATATCTGTAATCAGTCCCGCTAGACCCCAAGTGTGATGCATTGATCAAATCAGCTCTTCAGGAAGAATCTAAAAATACAATGAAAAATAGGGTGTTTCATTTAAAAAAATCAAATAGTACCCTGTAGATCGTTTGTTCCGAGCACCCTGTATTTTCTGATCTAGCAGAAAAAAAACTTTATCGAAAATCATTCAAGATGATATTTCAAATTTTGAAATCGGTTCAAAAATAACTGAGCTGGAGGGGGGCACATTTATGGTGAATCACCCTGTACAATATATGTTTATGATTGAATGAATGATGGAATTTGTATGTGGTATATGGAAATGAATATTGCATCCTCTTTATAATGAGATTCTACAAAACTTCAGTTTGAAATTGTCATATTGAAACATCATTATTTTCAGTAAATAATGCATGATTTGATGTTCGGATTTCTATTGGCTGTGTAGTGTGTATTATCATCATTTTAATTTCAGTACAAGTTTTCAATACATTTTTTCATGGTGTCATAACTGTTCTTTCAGGACCATCCTGTATCAATAAACATCGATCATTGATTTGATCACCGTTTGAAGCAGAATGATGAGAATGCACAGCCAATAAAAAATAATCATATCCCAATAATGAGAGTGACAATTCCTAATATTCGTGAGAACAGATAGTTTTCAACATAAAAAAATTACTCACAATAAGTAGTGAATGAAACGAAAATTCAGAAACTGAAATGAAATTGGAAATCAGCTGAGGCAGTCGAGAATTATAATGATTCAAAATTCACTATACAAGCATTAGTCAAATCAACACAATGAGAATGACATAGCTCTCTGTATAGAAGCTTTTTTACGCCTACTGAACTTTTGAGGGAGTTATATCCTGCTTGATGACTATTTTATTTTTGCTGAAAAAAAGTGTATGTTTCCAATTGTTATTTTCAATCAATGAACTAGAGCCAACAAGGATAACATCAAAGAACAATCTGCGTTCATAGAATTAATTAGTTTTTCCAGAGGAAAGGAGCTTCTAACTGTTTTCAACTGTTTTCGACTGTTTATCTGAATATATATGTAGGAACGAGGTTATTTTTAGCGGGAGCAAAACATTTTCTTTTTTATTGAACATCAGTTGAATGAATGGACTGGAATTTCCATCGGGATATATTGATTCATGACCCAAAATGAAGAATGTTGAATCAATTGTTAGCGAGAGCTTCACACGGTGATATCAAGATAACTTAGACTTGATATATTGATATATTTTTACTTCACGAGAGCCTCATTTATGTAATTGAAGCTTATAATGGTATTCGGTAAGAAAACTTCACACTAAAATATTATATTGCAAGTATACCTACATAATAGTATATGGTAAACTGTTGATAAATGCTTTCTGTTTATTGACTTATTGAATGAACTCGAAATAATCTGAAGTTGAATGTAATTGTCACATAACCTATGAACGTCAAACAATTTCCGTAATTTCAAGTTCAAGAAATTTGTCTAGTTGCTATGGTAACGATACGAAATACAGGCTTGAGATTGATCGAAAATGTTTGCTGTGATATTTTCAATGACTGATTGGGAACATTTCTCACGTAACATTCTCGACCAATTGAAAGCATATTTCACAAATTTCCGGATTCTTTTTCTCCTTCTTGTGGAAAAAAGCATGTAATTACACTAGAAATTGTTTGATGTTGATAGGTACAATGACTTTTACATTCAACTTCAGATTATGTCGAATGGTTGTGAACACAACTGACAATGAATAAATACAAAAAAATCAAAGTCATATCCATACAAAGTTCTTAGACATAGACAGCTACAGACCGGTTTCGGGCCTTTTGATTTTCATCAATGCAGGGCAGTCTCCAGCCAGCAGTCCCAAGACCGTCGACTGAGCGTAGCGTAGCAAAACTAGAATCAAGTCAGCATTATATTTCCCCCGAGGCGTCCTTCATAGACAATATGAAAGCAACGCCACGGGAGTGGCTGGTTGCCCGACTGGCGTAATTTCAACTACGAAATGGCCACAATGCTCAAAGTGAAATGGAATGTTGAATGAATACAAAAAGTAATTCAATGTTCTGCGTGGCATCAGCCAGGAAAGTTGTTGTTTTTCTCTCGAAATCTACCATTGTTTTCATTTCATGAACATTGTGGGGATATGACTTTGTGCTTTCTGTATTCGTTTAACATTTCATTCCACTTTGACCATTGTGGCTATTGAAAAGCAATCCTATGTTCAATACCTTATCTATATTAGAACAAAAAAGAGACAAATCAGTGATACTTATTGAAAAATTAATGTTTTTCATCTGAACACGATAAACACTTTGTGGGCGCCAGGCACAGTAAACCTAAGTGGGTACCCAGATAGCACAAATTCCTTTTGAGGCCCTTCTGAGGCGTTCACAATCATGTCCTCAGGACGTCGAGAGCGAGCCTGAGGACATTCTCAAGACGTCCTCCTGTTACCATTCTCTACATACTAATAACGTCTCAGAACATCCCTATAAAATCTTTTGAGACAACCTCAGGACATCATGGTAACAACTTGAGGCGGTTTTTGATGATGTTTCAAGGAGGTTCAAGATTTATGGGAGAATATTATTCGTATACAGAATGAGTAACTATAGTGTGTTCTCCTCCGATATTAGCCAAACCGTCAGATATATAAAATGAAAATTCAAGTTCAACAGTAATAGGGTTTCATAAGAACAATCACCTAAAGTTGTTTTCATATCTATAGGGTGTTCGAATTCCAAGATATCGGTTGATGATTGGTTTTTTTCAATGGAACACCTTGTATATTATTGCATTTTTGAGTTTTCCCTGAAGAGTTGATTCCATCAATGCATCACACTTGGTGTCTAGTGGGAATTATTACAGAGATATAGGATGTTGACAATTGAGATTCTTCAAATGTAGGATTTTTTGTGTCGAAACTATTCATTAATGGTCAAAACGGCTCACATGTTCCTGTCATACAACAGATACAATAAGCTGATCAGTATTCTGAATGTTAAACCACCCTCTATTTGTTCCGATTGAATGTCAGTAAATAGTAAATCGAAAGTTTATAAGGATATGTGAGCCGTTTTGACCAATATTGAATAGTTTCCACAAAAAAAATCCTAAAATTGAAAAATCTTGTTTTTGAACACCCTATATCTCTGTAATCATTCCCGCTAGACCCAAAGTGTGATGCATTGATGGAATCAGCTCTTCAGGGAGAACCTAAAAATGCAATAGTATACAGGGTGTCCCATTTGGAAAAAAACAATCATCAGTCAATATATCTTGGAATTCGAACACCCTATAGATATATATGAAAACAATCTAATGTGAAAGTTCTCATGAAACCCTATTACTGTTATACTTGAATTTTCTCTATTTATCTGATGGTTTGGCTAATATACAAGGATAACACACTATTGACTCACCTCTTGTATTATGCAAATGATAATTTCTTCAAAATAATATGAATCTCATGATATTTGCAAAATTTCCCTCTATTTATAATAGGTTCAAATGAAAAACCAAATGAAAAACTTACATTCTATTATTTATAACTAATTCTGAAAAATTTCAATTTCCTTTCCAAAGAAATGTATTTCAGCTTCTTGTTGAGCACTACTAGAAGTTATTGCCTATTGATAGTTATATTTCTCCATGTTGTTTTTGATTTCTGAACTCTGGACATTCCTGATGCAGAATAATCAACTGGAAGTTGAAGCCTTCATGCAATATTTTATAGATTCTGAAGAAGCAAAACTATCTTGGATTGAAAATATCATCAGGTTTGTGTTTTGCATGACCTTCTGAAACAAACAATGTATTAATATTTCATGTCCAGTACTTACTATCAATGATATGATTTATGTAGTTATAGAGGTACCAACCATTATTGAATCTACTGAAAGTTCAAGTCTGCATATGTACAATCTTTCATAATTTCCAAAGAAGCCATGTAAAATATCTTGGAATAAAATATCTCTGCTCTGATGATATCATTTTGTGTTATCAATATATAACCTCCTGAAACAAATAATGTACCTATCAATATTTCATGTTCCAGTCCCTACTATATCAATGATTTGATTTAGGTAGGTACCTACCTTTATTGAATATACTGAAAGTGCAAACATGCATATGCAATCTCACATAGATTTCGAAGAAGCCAAAATATCTTGGAATGAAACATATCTGCTCTGATGACATCATCAATCTTGTGTTCTCAATAACTTCATCTGAAACAAATAATTAACCTATTAACATTTCATGTCCAGTACCTACTATATCAATATGTTTAGCTTTCGAACTGAGGTTCTGCAACAAAAATTAATTATGGCAAGAAAGCGTCTTTCAAACTTGAAAGACGTGGCTACAAGCGCAAAACCTACGTTTTTTTTTCTGCAGGGTCACTTCTTCCGTAAATGAGAGACATGAAGAAAGGAGCGAGAACCTACTAAAAATTAATTAAAAACACTTATTTGTTGGTAAAACATTCATTCTGATATCAAATACATTAAATACTGCGAAAAAGTAATATGGCCCCTGGCGTGAGTCTGCCGATCATAGCTTGCAACGGAATGTGTGAAAAACAATAACTGAGTTATCATGGTGATGTCGATTCCATCAATGATATTCCTTACTGCGGCCATGATGTATTTCTATGGTTCTCTAGAGGTGAAGAGGTATTCTCAATGAAAAATCAAATATACTGGTCGAGCAAAAAATTTTGCAAGTATTTCGTGCGTAACTTGCTTTCATGGACCTAGGCGTGTTAATACTTACATACATAAGTGGAAAGCGGGTCACTTGAAACCAGTACCTTTCCTCCACTGTTCTCCATACCACGTGACTTGTCCCGTGATCTAGACTAGAGTCTCGAGATCATACCCGTGTGTTCACCGAACACGCCCGATCGTTTCCTAAGTGGTGGGGAGAAGTAAACGGGCAGCAGTAACTACGTTATGAATATTGGCGTTGGCGCGTGCCTGAATTATTTTGAAGTCAAATTTGTCAATTTAATGTACTTCGAAACGGAACAATAGTAGTTGTGCCTTCTTGTTTTACATATATTATAGGTAGACATCAAATCAATAAACATAGTGCTCTCGCCATCGGTATTTGCTGAACTTCGCTATGGGAAAAATGTTGAATATAACTATATTGGGATGAAGAATGATCTATACAGGGTGTATCTAAATAACACCGAAATAATTCAAGGGATGATTCCTTGTGATATAATATGATGAATAAAGGTCATATAAATATGTGTCCTAATCTTGCTTCGTTTTCGAGGTACAGGGTTACGTCCTGATTTCGAATCCGAAGTGATTTTCAACCTATCTTGCCTCCTAATATCATTTTCCGGAAATGTTGGTGGGTCCATGACCTGAGCAGTGTATTTCAATTTCACTGAAGATTACCTATCACTTTGGTCATAGTTGGTATATATATCTATCGCTCCTTAAAATTGAACAGTTACGTTAGATATACGGGTTGATTCCACTAAAAGTGACATGCACACTGTTTATATTTTTAAATACATCCAGTGGGATTGAATTTTATTTTATGTTGAATATTAGAGTGTGTTTTTCTATGTGATATATTTGTTTTGTTTATTCCAAATATATATATTTTTTTAGTAGGCATTACTAGTACTTCTTTAATATAATTCTGAAATCTGATCCACCCTGTATATTTGTTTCAATTAAATGGCATCAGTAGATATTAAATAGAATGTTAGGATAGGGACACATGTAAGCCATTTTGACAAATCAATATAGGTATTGTATAGTTTCGATACAAAAAAATCTCGATTTTTCACATTCTACATATAGGTATACCTTGAGCTTGATCAACGAAATCATAGCTCAATCAGAAGAATCGAAAAATGTAATAAAATATAAGGTGTTCCATTTTGAATAACAAAGCTGCTATACTACTACTACTAAACTAATAATAATTTCTAGTGAAGCAGATGAACATTATCGAAAATAATTTGAATAAAACGAGCGTCCTCGCCAATAAAACATAAGCATATAATATGTACATATAGTTTCATGATTTTCGATGAGTGGTTCGCTATTTACATGTAGGACTCGTCGTGACATAGCGAATTATTGCAAATCAAATCATCACTTTCATTATCTGATAGGTCGCAGAGTAGATCACTTATTGATGCCTATCAAATGTTTCTTATTTATCAGAAAGAAAAATGTTGAAATGTGATCAAGAAAACTGTTTGTGGCCCACCCCGTACTGCAAAAACAGAGACAGCATTGTATTGTATCATAGCTGCCTGCTTACGTCGTTGATTGATATATTACGCTTACGCTCTTACGTCTCGGCACCTCGGTCTCCCCACCGCGTAGGCACAGTGTAGGTAACGATCGGGCGTGTTCGGTGAACACACGGGTATGATCTCGAGACTCTAGTGTGATCTAGCGGGGAAGCGGAGACGCGGTGATGCTATGACATCATCATCGTCTTTCGTGATTTTTCTAAAGCATTCGACTACCTACGTTGATCATCGTTGTTGATTTGTTGGAAGATAATATAGAATGCGAATTCAGAAGCGTATACATTTCCTATCCCTCAAGTCATTATCCAAAATGTGTGCATTTTCACTTCTTAGTCTAATTCAACTGAGATGTAATTCCAAATATACCCATTCATTCTATTGACGATATATAGGGCTGGCTCAGCACAAACATCACCAAAGGACCGATACCTACAATCAATGCTGCTATATCATTTCGCAAGTAATTTTCGATTGAGCTTGAAGATCTGACCATCGTCTGTATATTGGATTGCTAGCTAGTCAACTGGAAATATCTTGAATTAACTGAGATATTCAATACCCAAGAGGCATTAATATGTTACTTAAATCGATGTAGAGGGATGTAGGTAATGTTCAGACGGCTCTTTCAGTAATGAAGGAAGCCATGTAAATCGGGATTTGCGAAATAACTGGGAGATTTCAGATTAAACGGGTGATTCATCAGGAATGGGGAGCCTCTGAACTATAGAATACAATTATTAACACTAAAATGAGAAGATTGAGTTCAACATGCCTCATAACATTGTTGCAGATACTGGGTCTTTAAGGAATGAATTTCATTATGAATTTTTTCATACCTTTGGGCAAACATTTAGTCCCACATCTCTAGTTATCCATCTTTCCTATCAAAAGAATTATTGTATGAATGCTAGGTGAGACTGACCGTTACCCTCGACTGTTATATCGGGGGTAACGGACTGGTGCAGTGAAAGGGCGCCCGACTCATGACCGCAAGACCGTGGGTTCGATTCCCAGCAAAAGCAAGGAACTTTTTTCAATATTCAATTTACGAATTGAATAATGTTGAGGTTTCGGAGCATCGGCTGGCGATAGTCCTGCACGATTCACAGTTGAGTTCCAATTAACAGTGCTGCTCCTGAAGTGGCGTATGAAGTTAGTAACAAAGCCTACCCTGAACACACAGGAAGAAATGATGATGATGTGGTTGTGAGCATTAGAGAAGAAATCGGACAGGATATGTAGGTGGGTTTGTGAAACTACCAGCTGAGCGTGAGAGCAGGCCAATGCTACTCAGTGGGCCTCCTCTAACGGGGTTAACGAGGCAGCTGGCCAATGCTTTCGAACCCCGAATAAAATTCGGGGTTCGAAACATATCACATATCTTCCCATTGTACCCAAATGAGTACACCATTGTTTTTTTCAGGTTATGTGAGGAATGATGAAAATTAAGTGTCAGGATAGTATACGCAACTGGAATACATACCTGGTCAGCTAATCTACTGAGCCAAATGAAAGTTTTCGACGGACGCAGTGCAAAAAGTAACTCTTGAAAACAAGAGATGAGTCAGCACTTGTGAACACAATCTCTCTAGTTGTCATGATCGACATTAACTCCATTTGTGAGTACATCTCGAAATTACGAGTTTCTTGTATACTGCAGTATACTACCACGACATTATTTTGTTGAAAAATCTCAATAGATGAGGATAGTAGACCATAATTAGCATTGTACTCAAATGAGTACAGTGGGAGGTAATGGGAATCAAGGAGGTGATACATTCATTGTAATCGATTATCTGGGGATTCATCTTCTGAAAGGAAAATTCAATAGCTTATCAGTGACACTTCGTTTGGGAATATGTTTGAAAAAAAAATGTATCTGCTCCCGTTCTGAACATGAAAAGGCTAAAATATGTTTCTCCGAAAGTTGTGTTCTTTTAGTAGTTTGATCATAACCATTCTAGATGACAACCTATAGTTAGGTAGTTAGTAGGCAAGCCTCGCGTACAAGGTCGCCTACTAGGTTTTCATTCAGATCGACAATGGTTTGACACTTCTCAGTGACATACTGATGAGTGATGATGTTATAGTATACAAATGAGTTACAGGATGTTTTCATTAATTTATCTTGAATCAACCATTTTCTTGTTCGTTTTCAGTAATGAATATCATGTTCTATCAATATCAACTGAACAGGAAGCTATGCTTCCGTCTCCGCCCAGAAAAATGCAAGCTGATCCCTTCATTTTCTTCTTTTGGTTGTTATCTTCCTCTTCTATGATTATAATATTATTCGACTCTTCCATATTATGTTGTCGATTTTCTGTGAGTATATGTTCAGTTAGCTTTGATTCATCGATTTGTGTCTTCTTGATGTTGTACTTGTGTTCTTTCATCCTCAAATATATTGAAATTATACTCATATTTTCATTTTATAGAAACGATGATGAAAAATCCCAAATAATCAATAATCCATTGCTTATCCCTTCACGTCTGATTCCCCAGATCTCATTTTATCTTTCACACATTTTGGTAATGTCAGCTCTTATGCATAAGGGTTGGTAATCCAACTCACCCCTACCGTAGGTATAGGTTGAAAGCTTGAAAGCTCACCAAATCAAGACCTTGGAATCAGGGTGAATTGGTTCGATGATAATATCACTGATTTGACACAAGTATTTTGAGTATCGAATTTGTAAGATTTTGTACAAATTATTATTCTCTTCAATATCGAGAAGTCTCATTAACGAAAATTATACTTTTTAATCAAACCCTCCATCTACACTGTAGCAAGCGAGAAATCACCCCGTCTGTCATCTTACAGCCGGTTTGTACAGGGTGTCCGGAAATTATGCGCAAAAAATCGAAGATGTGATAAAATAAGAAATTGATTCTTTATGTACATGGGTCCAAAAGTACATATTTTTTATCGAAAAAAATCGGTTTGTGTTTGATCATTTTGTTCAGAATGCCTTGAACCATTACATATCAAAAATTCAGCCACAGCTCAATTTACTAGAGATTGATACACCAGCCCTATTAAAGAATCGGGTGGTTTCCTATGTACACTAATAACATATCCTGATGAGCAAACTGTTACTTCATTATAATCAATCTGTTAAATTTTTATAGTTAGTGCACAGTATATAACCAACGAGTGGTCAGTTACTCATTTCAATCAAAGTGAAAGGGAATTGACATAATTTTTGAAGAGCATTGTGCGTACCGTGGAAGGATATAGGGGGAGGACATAGGTGTTTGAATTCTTTTCGAACTTTTCGAGGTTATAAGTTTTTGGGAATACTTCCATTGGCAAAGAAATTCAAAGCTTTGCAATTCTAGAAATGGAATCATTCGAATGTGGTGCAAAATGATATAGTATGCTCACTGTCAATTCAGCTGTCGAGTTTTTCTTCAATATGCACATATTCCAGAGGTACCAGAATTCCCATTTGTATCATTATTAGTGGGTAGGTATCATAGTTGTGCAGTGCAGTGCAATGCAGTTGTCCTATATACAGATGAATCTCCTACAATGAACATTTTAGTAGCAATCGTTTTCCTTAGTGTTGACTCTTTATACTGTTTGGAAGTCCAGAAGAAATATCAATTTCCAGTTGACTCATTCTGGGATAAAAAACATTCCTGTAGTTGAATGGACTTTTATTGAAATTTGAATCATCGTTTTAAGTAACTATCTGAAATTTGGAGTACAAATTCAATCAAAACTCAGGAAACTCCCCATGCATATTTTCATTATTAAGTTCTTAGTAAGAATCTAATATTTCAAAAGCAGAATTTCCGATCACAAAAAATTTTTAGTAACAATAGTATATTATTTAATGGGCAAAGACATGATAGTTATTTCCCACAAGAATCATTCAAGTGGAAAATTAGCAATCCGAGCGAGTTATACACTATACTTTTTTATGTCTGTAACAGATAATAGCAATTTTTTTATTTCTACGGCTTATAGAAATCTGATTTCCCCTTAAGTCAGGCTCATTCATTAGACAGAGCTATATATACTTGAAATTGACATTCCATGGTAGATCATATCTTGTTGAATAATGACACAATAAAGATATCAGATACGGAAACAAGATCAATGACATACAAAGTACCTCATTGATTTATCGAACACAAAAAAACGAACAATTTTGTGTTATAGCCGTAGAAAAAAACGTCTTTAAAAAGTCAATATAAGAATATTGTATGTCAGTTACATTTCCAGCTTCGAGAAACAAATCAAATAATGTCATATCATTCCCACAAAATTGACGGTTCTCGTTGTTTGTTTTCATTAATTCCCACACTATTATCTTAACGATTATTTCTCATGGTGGATTCCATTATCCAAAGCCCAGACAAACTTCGATGCGCTGTGCAGTCAACTCTAAGAGATTACGCCGTTTTCCAGTCTTTCGTTCTTTTATAATTCCGGTGATTATACGTACCCACTGGCGTAATTAGAATTGTCAACTTCAGGAACTACACCTGAACACTGCTCCAGAAGTCCTAAATTATCGACATAAATCTTCCAACTGACAACAGATGTTCCCTGTGTATCCCGCGTCGCATTGTCAAATTCAGATTTCGTTTCAGCTCACCATGGTAGAACAAAAGGTGGTCGTTAGTTGTTGGTTGCGATCATCAAGATTTATTTGTTCATTCGTTCAATGTCGGCAGTCGAATTTATAAATCAACATGAAGTGAATGCTGTGCTTGAGGAGAACAATGATTAAATTTCACCCTGGGGAGTAAGATGAATATCTCGTTATTCGAATGTTCAAATGATCTAATATACAGGCAACTGTCCCATAGAAGACTCACTCTTGAAATGAGGATTCCATCAACGCTTCCAATTATGATCAATCTATTCTCATGTTTCAAGTACTATTGAGAAATAGTATATTACGTAACAAGAGTTGTAAGTATCCCATTACGCAAGAAATGAAAAAGTTTATGCACGCAGCCGCGCATCGATTGCATCGCAATCATTTAAACTTTATTATAATAGTTGTTTATAACAATTGATTAACTGTTGTAAATCGACGGTGCCTTATTATTATTCAATGGTGATGACTGGTTATTTATAATCATAGGACTGCTCGGTACATCAGAAGACGAAGATTGATAATGCCCTATAGTGTTCGAAGAACAACGTTCGTACCTATAGGGGGGATAGGAAGAGGAGGTAGGTGTAGGACTTTTTTTAACTTCCGGGAATTATAAATTCTTGAGAATATCTCGGAAGGCAATGAATTCCAGAGCTTTTCTGTTCCTATAGAGGAACTACTTCTGATACAATGCTGTTCTGCACTAGGCCGAATAAATGCTACATACTTCCTCAAATCAAAGAAGATTCCTTCAGGCAGTGGTACTCGCTGAGCGATTTTTTTTGTTCTGGTTTCCACGAGAAGGGATATCCTATAATATTCAGAAAACATCGTGAGAACTGAGGGAAATAAGGTAGGAATTGGTGTCCTTCCTAATTTTCTGGAGGTTATATGCCTCGGGAAATACCTCCCTTGGCAATGTTTTCCAGAGCCCCGCTGTCCGTTGGATGAACGAGTCTTTGGAGATATATGTTCTGCAGGTCTCCAAAGTGACCACGAAGGGGTGCGAGGCCTCAACTCGACGGGTTAATCTCGCTGGGACTGCCAAGGGAGGAACAATTACTGTTAATATTTCAGAAGATCATCGCCCATGGAAATATTTATGAAATAGAGACAGATCGCCAACTTTTCTACGGAAATCCAGAGAAGTGAGTGAGTTTGTGAGGGAGGCATCACCCACGAGACGAATTGCCCTTTTTTGGACCGAATCCAACAGTTTCAGGGTATGTTTGGGTGCTGCACCCCAAGTATGGGAATATTATACCAGGGCAGGTGGGATCTGTGCGTCATAGATAATAAGCAGCTGACTGAATGTGGAATAGCTCCTGGTCTGAAACAGAAAACCAAGTTTTTGGGATGTACTTATAGCAATTGTTCTCACGTGATTTTTTTCAAGAAATGTTATTGCTAATAGCTAATACCAAGCATCGAAATGGATGTCTCCAATGGTATGGTTACTCCTGACGAGTTATGTTGGGCACAGTGAGATCGGCTTCCCTAGAGAAGAGCATGTGATTTTGTTTGCATTGGAATCTACCAAGGTATTGGAATCCCATTCGAGAATTGTTGCCAAGTCCATATTTATGTTGTCATTATTTCTCCCTCGTTCGTTTCTGATTTGTCTGGCTGGTATTGGAGCCCTGGAAGAGAAGGCGATATGGAGAGTACTATTATCCGCGAAGCTGTGTACTGTACATAAAGGTGATTCCAACAAATCGTTGATATGGAGTCGAAAATATTAAGTTACGTAACGAGTCCAGAAAATAAAATGACAACAGCCTAATCCGGAAAGAACGTACTTACCGAACTAGGCCAAAAAATGTTACTTCGGACGGTTGCAGAAAGAACATATTTCAAATTTTCCGAGTACAATTCTTTAAGAAATCAACGCACCACCAAAACGAAGCCAAAAGACGTTTTTTTGTTTTGAATAACATGTTATCTCCATGATATGCAAACAGTATTCGCATAAAAACCTTTTTTGTTATACATACCAGGTATAGCGATTATAGCGTGTGTAATTTCCAATAAATTTGTAACACTCTGTGGATTGTAATAGTTAGACTATTGAGTTAGAATTGGAATGATACTTCAGCCTTATATTTCTTCGATATTCCATTATTCTATCCACTCCATTATCTCCCTTTTCACTCGAGAAAAACCATTCCATATAGCGTAACATGATTTTGTGTCAAATTAAAATCCAAATCTGACAACCAGAAAACCAATCATAATGTGAAGTCACAAGTTAAACTGAACGAACAATTACGAGTGTCTTTGCCACGAGCACGTATAACTTCTTGGCAAAGACGGCCAAAGAGACATTATGTTATTTTGATCCAGGTTGTCCCAAATGTCCCAACATCACGTGCGCTGTGAAGCCACCGCTCATTTTGAGGTTTTTCTCTTGATTCCACCCCGTTGGAATTCCAAGATGATTCCAGGATGACTAGGCAGCTCCAGGAGACCTTCTTTTTTCAACTGTACCAACCAGGATTTGAAAGTTGGAGCTCACTGGCAGTAAAGGACAGATCAGCACCACATTCTCTGCAGACACATAAGGTCAGATCCATTTTGATTATCCTTTTGTTCCTGATGATGCAGTAGTGCACAGCACCAACCCTAACAACACGAGTACGTCCCAGGGACGTCCCAGGGACGTCCTTCATTTTCTACGAGGACGTTCCTGGGATATCCTGTGTCGGGACATGGTACATACTAGGGACGTCTCAGGGACATCCGCTTTCCGCGAAAAAAGCATTCTAGGGATGTCCTTCTGGTACGTCCCTGGGATGTACCAAGTACGAAGAAGGGATATCCCTAGGACGTCTCAAGGATATCCCAGGGACATCCCTTCGACAAAAGAGAACAAAATTTAGGTCAAGTACAGATTGAACCCGGGACCTTTGGCTTATAAGGCACGCACCTTACTCTATTGGCTATTGAGCCTCCTGAAGATTTATGTACTAAACAGATTAACAGATTCATAAACAGGAACTAACTACAGAAACCTGAATGAAAACAACTCTGTTAGGATTTGGGTATAATTATTATATCATTCTTGGGTGTTTAAAAATGAGGGGCATTATGCATGTACGATTTCTGTTTGCAAAAAATAGTAATTTCTCAAGAAGTTCTGGAACTTTATTCTTTATCTCCATTACGATTATTTTCTGGAATAAAAACAAACATTTAAAAAAAATGCAACTTAATACTTTGATGGAATTCAATGATTCTGATGTGAATGGATATCAAAATAGATATTCCAGGGACACGAATAGGATAACCTAGGGATGTACCGGACGGGATGTCCACTGAACAACCACTGCGCGACATCCCCTGGATGCCCCAATCATGTCCTTGTACCGCGGGACAGAAAAGGGACGTACCTAGGACATCCCTGTGTTGTTAGTGAAGTTACCATTCAAGTCTCACTACTTGTAACTACATATTCTGAATTTATATTCGAAATACCACTTAACTAAAAATATAAGGAGAATTCAGTCACTTCTGTGAACCGGAAATATACTCCTATATAGAAGGGGAGTACTTTGAGATATCTACAATTTTTGTTCTGCTCAGGCATTCAACTTATATGACACTGATGGGGTGATTTATCATTTTTCTGCACAATAAGGTGTTATTGAAAATTGCCTGTCAAATAAACCTCCTCTGAACAAGCTCAAGAATATATCTGGTACAGTTATTTGGTGTTTCATTAATTTCAAATTATATCTTCAGTATTGGATTCTCTTGGTTTTCCTACTATTGAAAACTGAGTGGCGCCTGGCAAACAAGGTCCCTAAGAAAACAAAGTAGCAAGAAAGGGCTATATTGTAATACCCTGCGAAGACGCTTCTTTTATTACCTACTTTCTCAAGAAGGTTGTAAAGTCATGTTTAGATTTTGTTAATTTTCAGTATACTGTGGAAAATACCAGGTGAATCACAACATCAGATGTAATTTCAACCAATATATATTCAATTCTATACTTTAACGAGAGATGACGTATTATTTACAGTGGCTTTCTTACTGATGTTTTCCCTGTGCAACTTTCAACATTAGTCCTCGGATACCAAAAATTTTTCCCTGTGTGGCATTTTCTACCTATAACTAAACTTCAGCTTTCTCGAAACAAATTTCTATATTTTACGTTACTGGGATGAGCTTACGTGAAGATCTCGAAATATTGGTCCCTGTGGATAAATATTTCGTTCACCATTTCCAAGTCCGTTCAAGCTGATGTTCAAGTTAACTCAACCGCTCACACTACCAGAGTTCATTTGAAGTACACTTCTCGTTCAGGCTCCTGAAGAGTCCTGATCTCGTCCATGAAAAAGCCTAGAAGTTCTTCTCTCACCAGTTATCAGCCCTGCGGTGTCTCCTACTCAAGGCTAATGTTGTTTATCATGATATGTCACTTCACAGAGGTCCTGTCAATGACACCATATATCCTCGTATCCATTCATCTTTAGTCACGGGTTTCCAGTGTTTCCACAACTGGGATCAGGTTGCCAGAATCTCCTTCGTCAATCTGTGATCACTTAAGCAGATGTCAACAAATTGCACCATCGTTGCACACAAACGTCTACGAAACTGTTTCATCAGAGTAATCAAAACAATTGAGTGGAAGATCAATTATTAGCGATTTAATCGTGAAACTAAACTCTGCCGTTCGAGAAACATATAACATGTATAAAAATACTGGTTGTATATCAATGCTGACGAAATAAAATCATTCATTTCATCTTCCCTAATAACAAAATTATGTCCCATGAATATCCTTAGGACGTGCTGTCGGGACATTCAGGACGTCCATTGGACGTCTGTGGGACGCACAGATGTCCCACTTGAGGACAAACTAGGGACGTCCTTGAGGGATGTCCTTGGGACAAATATCGAATACCTGAATCCTACAATATTCCTCATCAAGCACTACGGACAACCTATGAGAAACGCTGAGGAATATCAATTTGATGTCCATAGGATGTCCCAGGGACGTACGAGTTATTCTTGAATTTTGAATTTTTCTGGGTCCCTCTAGGACCAGATCTTGCATAACTGATGGGGACATCCACTTGAGTTGGTGGTTCGTAGAAGGTCCCCAATAGATCCTGAAAAGGTTTCCCAAGGATGTCCAATGGACTAACGTGATGGACATTGACGGGGAGTATTTATAGCCTACGAGCAATCATTCGTCGGCGAGGTGTAAGTTAACGTCCTCGCAGGGACAACATATTGAAAGTACCGACTGAGACGTCCGTTGTACGTTATTTCTATAGTTCTATAGGGCATTTGAATAGTACAGTTCATATACCAATCAGGACATCCGACGAGATATCCCAAATGGACATTCGAAGGATGCCCCTAAGGGACATTTCGATTGATATACGATCCTGGAAATATTAAGGGCGTCTGTGCAGAGATACTTGATGGGACATTATATAAGATCTGTAGTCATGTCAAAATATGTACTACTCGGGACGTCCGATGGATGTCCCTAAAAGAACGTCATATCCCATCAGGGACATGCCAAGGACGTCCTTGTATGGACATTCTACAATATGTACCGCGTGGGACGTCTGAGGGATAATATTTTTAGGACATTTGAAATGATGTTTTTGCTGGGACATTCCGTGGACGTCTTTGCTCGATCATTGTATGAGATGTACGGGATGGGACGTCCCGAGGACAGTCATTTTTGGTCCGGGACATTCGGAATTGAATTGTACCAAATAGGGACGTCCCTAGGACTTCGTGTGCTATTAGGGTTTATCATTATTATTAATATGTAATATTATTATTTCTGCTTCTGAATACCATGGCAACGGTTGCAACCAACAGACCCATAACGCCTGCTATTTCATATTAATTTCTATGATTTCTATAAGACCACACAAAGAAAGCAGCAAGGAACGTCAATAGATCAAATGAAGATAGCAATATTCAACAAACGTCAAAATATCAACAGATGTCATGCCTACCATGAGAAGGAAAATGATAAGAAAATGCTAGGAGCAATGAACCGACTCTCAAATCCGATTTTTCATTATAATAAGATATTTTTTCTATGAAAAACAGCATGTTGCATGCACCACGAGCGTTACTAGACGCTATAGGATCTATATAACGCACTTGGAACAACTATTATTTCACAATGAGATCCGCAAAATGATCCATGTGGGACTATAAAGTCACTCCTTCTTTCCAGAGCGAATTGAACAAATAATCAATTGGTCTACTTATCATTCAGATATCAATATAGCATGGGACTCAAGCTAATTAATCTCAAGAGGATTGTTCCAGTCCCAGGATTGAGTTGGTCCCGTGATAAACGAATCAGGCCATGTAGGAGCTTTGTGTCAAGGCAATGGATATTGAAAAAGGATCAGAGATAAAACCTAAACAATTATTGTTCGTGAATCTCGTGGAGGAGATTAACTGCCTTATTCGTGTTTTCGATTCTACCCCTTCATCATTCATTCTGGTGACGTAGGCGCGATCGCTTTCAACAAAATCTCTTTTTCCGTTTTCCTTTCCCTCACGGGCCACAGCCACCTTATTAAGAGTCCGTGAAGTTGGATCGGAGCAACAAGCTATATTTTATTAGCCGATGCCCTTCTCTGTCATTTTCTCGGCTTGCCTCCGAACGTATGGTCCTCTTGAGATAACAAGTTATTATCTTTCTGACCTCCATCATTCTCTCTTTCCAAAAACTTATGATTTCCACGACGATGGGCGTTTTCGGCTCCCGTATAAATGGAGATGATGTATTTCGGTGTTGAAAATGTTGGTGGATAATTCATTCATACATAATTCACTCTCAGTTGGGGACCAGCGAAGTGAGGATTCGATTATGAATATGAAATGGAGAATCGTTACTATCATGTTGGAGGCAAGAAGTATCATAGCCATCAATTAATGGCTTCATCGGTGAATACACAAGTATGAACTTGAACTATTTAACTTTAATACTATTCGTGAACACATGAAGATTATGCTTTGCCATCTCAATTCTTTCTGAGGTACTAACTACCATATTTTTCTTCGAGGTCGGTCGGAGAGTTTTTTTATTATTAGGTAGATGAGCAAGCAGATATTTCTCCGTTTCCTATATTCTATTATGAATCCTAATCTTATTTTCAAACGAGAATGATCATGGATGAGAACTATGGTGAGTTAATGTGTTTTTTCTCATGTATGGGATCTTGTTGGGAAGTTCTGAGATATATTTTGTTCATTGTCCTTTCATCAAGAAACCATCAGAAGTTTTTCAATAAACACCGTATTCATTGCAGGTTTGATCATTTGATGATGATTTTGTAAACACATTTCAATGTTACTTCAAATATACTGATGATTTTCATGATCAATAGTATTGTAATTCACACCAGACCAGTGCGAACTTCATCAGAAAATATTTCACATAACACACCAGAGTGGTCGTATTACTTCAAATCGATTACGAATTCACAAATCTCACCCGGAAATGTGCAGAAATAGTACCAAACACCGGTGCTCTACAAATTGGTGTGAATTAACAATGAAATATGCAGGACCTCTGAGGAAATTATTTGGTGTTAGCTAGTGTCAACTGGTGTTTCGGTATTTATCAGAATGTAGATTCCATTCAGAGAAGAGTTGTTGATAGTAGTTGAATCAGTTTCCAATTTTTGATTATTATAATAATCGTTCGAAATATAATCTCTCATTAGACATTTTGAGAAACAATTCTTTGAGCCCACCTCTAATCCGCCAAAACATATGACCTTCGAACAACGAATGAATTGAACCCAGCAGATCTCGAAGGAAAAATAGGAATATTTGAAAAAAAAAATAGATTTGACATTAATTGTCAAGAAACTCAAGTCACAAGTGAATCAAATCAGTGATTCCTGGCATTTTTTTACGTCCTGCTACAAGTACAGCACAGTCTAGATAATTACAATATCAGTAGAGGAAATTGATAGAAATAGGATTGAAAGAGTTTGAGCTGAAGAAGAAAGAAGAGCTAGGAGCACTGAACTTTCTACAGTTATTTTTCAGGAAGCGTCAATTCTATTCCAGAATGTTTCAATCTTATTCCAGAAAGCATCAATTGAGTTTCAGAATAGCCGATTGAATTTCACAAAGCGTTAATTGTATTTCTGAAGAGTCAATTCAATTTCAAAAAGTGTCAATTGGATATGGCGAATAGAAAAATAGTAAAATTTGAAAAAAAAACGATTTGATATGACTTGTCAAATAACTCAAGTCACAAAGTGAATCAAATCAGTGATTCCTGGCATTTTTCAACGTCCTGCTACAAGTACAGCACAGTCTGAATAATTACAATATCAGCAGAGGAAATTGATGAAAATAGGATTGAAAGAGTTTGAGCTGAAGAAGAAAGAAGAGCTAGAAGCACTGAACTTTCTACAGTTATTTTTCGGGAAGCGTCAATTCAATTTCAGAATGTTTCAATTTTATTCCAGAAAGCATCAATTGAATTTCAGAATAGCCGATTGAATTTCAGAAAGCATTAATTGTATTTCTGAAGAGTCAATTCAATTTCAGAAAGCGTCAATTGGATATGGCGAATGATTTCTAGGCAAGGCAAGTACTAATCTCAAATCAGCCGAGAAAGAGCTGAAGCAAGCATTAAAGAGTGGAAAGATAAAATAATAGGCGAAGTACTAAAAAAGAGACATATCACATGGCATTTTATTTCACCAGCTCCACCACACATGGGCGACAGCTGGGAGCGTTTGGTTAGATCTATAAAAACATCATTGCACGCAGTTTCAACAGAGACAGCACCAAAGAAGAGATATTGAAATCGTTGTTAGTAAAAGCCAAAAATATAGTAAATTCAAGACCATTAACTCATGTATCTTTCAATCCTATAAAGACATGGAATGCTGAACACCGGAACTTTCTTCTCTGAAAATAGGAATGGTTACACTAATTTATAAAATAGATGATCCTCTTCGCATGGATAATTATAGGCAGATCACTGTACCCAGCGTGATTTCTTAGCAAAAAATCTACAATGACAGCAGTACATTCCTATTATGAAAAACTTGTGGAAAACATTGAGGCAGGCGAATGTCCTGTTGGGATATTTTGCGATCTCAGCAGGGCTTTCGACTACGTCAATCATCATATATTACTTACAAAATTATACAGGTATGGTATAAGAGGAAATTCACATCAATGGATATCAAGTTACCTGTCACTAAGACAACAGTATGTAGTACTGAATAACACGGCATCGTACCGCTCGGATATTAACATTGGTGTGCCACAAGGCTCGGTATTGGGGCCAATACTTTTTATAATGTATATCAATGACCTGGATAAATTGCCAATACAAGGATCGATCACTATATATGCAGATGACACATCAATGATAATATCCGACAAATGCAATCTTGAACTTGCTACCAAATGTAATCAAGCTTTGCGATTGGTCAACGACTGGACCAGAGCAAATGGACTATTTCTCAATGACAAGAAAACGAATGCAATTAGATTTCACAATCGCCAAAAAAATTGTGATAAGATCATTTTACAAGTCAATGAATCTTCAGATCCAATTTCTACAGACACAAGTGATGTGAAATTTCTGGGGCTATATATCGACGAATGTCTTGATTGGCATAAAAACTCTGAAACATTGAAATCTAAACTCAACTCATTTTCATATCAATTCAGAAATCTGAAAAATGTTGTCAACAGGGTACAGTTATTGAATTTATATTATTGTCAGATTGACAGCCGACTTCGTTACGGCATTTGCTTTTGGGGTCTATCCAGTTCCGCACAAGATATTTTTATTGCGCAAAAACGCGTTGTTCGTTCTTTAGTAGGTGTGTCCAACAGAACAACATGTCGTGACATTTTTAGGGACCTGAAAATTCTGACACTACCGTCATTACTAATTCTAGAATCGTGTCTATATGTATTTCACAATGAAGAAAACTTTCACACGAACATTTCCCGCCACGGAGTAAATACTAGACAAAAATATGATCTTTATATCCCTTTCAGTAGGATGAATGTAACGAAAAATTCGCCCAATATCATGGCAGCAAAAATTTTTAACGCTCTACCTAATGAGATCAAACTATGTAAGACCTTAAATTGTTTCAAAAGATCCCTTAGAGTGTTTTTAGAGGAACATTCGTATTATTCTGTCGATGAATATTTTTCTCAAGTATTTTAATTCAAATCTTACGTTTTATACATACTGTTTTTCTTTTTGATTTTAATTATTACCTACTATCATATCATACTTATCAAGTGTAATATTATTTTACTATTGTTGTTTTACCTGTACTATTGTATTATCCATATTCATTTTTGTGTTGTTTTGTATTGTATTGTATTTAGATATAAGTTTACCCATTTGACTATTCCTATATAATTTTTTTGCAAATGTCTACTGGAAAATTAAATGAATAAATGAATAAATAAATGAATAAGTAAAATAATAGAAAGAGCTATGTATAATAGGTTGATAGCTTATCTTGACAAGTATAAAACTATCAAGGAATCACAAAACGGTTTTTACCCTGGTAGATCGACGGAAACTGCTATCTGTAAGTTCGTTGAATATATTTACAAACACCTGGACCAAAGAATGCTCGTGAGTGCTATTTTCTTCGACCTCACGAAAACTTTCGATTGCCTAGACCTAAACTATACTGAAAGCAAATTATTCTCATTAGGAATTCGTGGAAATATACTGGAATGGTTGATGTCATATCTAAAGCAGAGAAAAATCATCGTGAAGGTCGAAGGAGTTCGATCTGAAATGAACAATATTGATCTAGGCGTCCCACAAGGATCTATATTAGGTCCACTAATATTTCTCATGTTTATCAATGATTCACCTGATTATATTGAAACTGGCTGTCTGGTTTTATATGCCGATGACGTATCTGTACCGTTCTATAGTGAAAATCAACAAGAACTTGATAATAAATTCAACGAATTATACAGCAGATTCAGTGACTGGTGTTACACTAATCGAATAGTAAATGATACGAAAACCATCGTTATGCGATATTCCATCAAAAACAACCATGTGTCCAGAGCAATCAATATCAATAATACAATTAAAATGAATACTACTGAAAATACCAAATTCTTAGGAACATTCTTAGACTCAAATCTATCATTCAAAAACTGCATACATGATATCAGTAAAAAAATCAACAGAGGATTCTATACCATTCTACAGATAAAAAACATATTTAATAGACATCAGCTGATCAACATATTTTTGTTGTTCTAAAATTGTTCTATCCGTCATTCGGTTGCCACCTTACGGACAACCCTCAGAAGTCTTCGAGAGTCTTTCCAAACACTTTCTTGGGCCATCAGGAAAATTTCTGCAGTCGACGGGACTCGAACCCACGACCAGCAAGCGAATGCGGATTAGAATATGGACACTCTGTCCGCACGGCTACCTGGCCCCTATACTATGCAATAATATATCTCCATCTAACATTTAACATAGTTGTCTGGGAAATGCAGTTTCAGTCACAAAGAGGATTATACGACTAATATTTGGAATAAAACGTACTGATTCTTGCAAATCACATTTCATTGAAAACAAACTTCCTTCTGTGCCTTGTATATACATCATGAGATCTATATTACTAATAAAATCGAAACTCTAAAATTTTTCAACAAATAGCGATAACCACGAGTATATAATACGAAACACGGAAACCTCCTACAGATTCCATACCATAAAACAAGATTTTTCGAAAAAGATCCTCTTTGTGCAGGCATTCAGTTATATAATAAATTACCTACCACATGAGATTGTGAATGAAACTGATAACAACATCTTCAAAAATGAATTGAGAAAACACCTAGTAAGTAAATGCCTCTAAAGTGAACGAGTTTCTAGATGAATGAAAATGATATACTAGAATATTATCTTGTCGATAATTTTTTTCATGATTCTCCTGTACCTCTCACAATTTTGATTATCTACTCATGATGATTGTATTGTCAGCTTTTACCTGTGATATTTGTAATTTCACTTTATTTTATGTATCTATGTATCTTTTGTGATTATGTTTTATGACTTTTCCAATATCATGTAACAATGATCAAAATGGAATAAATATTTCATTTTTATTATTATTATTATCATTATTATTAATAGGGAAAAATGATAGGACGATGCAAATGTAGAACTACTCGAATTGGGTGAACAAGTTCTTGTCGTCGATAATAACGCATATGGTATCGTAACCAAACCATATATCCCGGAAGAGACGGACAAACCACTAGGGTTGTTGATGTGGAAACCATCAACAACACTATCTACAAGAGACCACTATCGAAGTTATGCAGACTGAAGATGGTTAACAACGAAGATCCAGTATGATTCAGTCACTTGTTGAATATTGTATGTAACATGAATACATTCTTTATATACTAATGACGAAGATCCTGTATGATTCAGTAATCATACGGGGGGGAGAATGTTGAATATTATATTCTACTTGTTGAAAATTATAAATCACATTATCACATCCTGTATATCAGTTTACCCTGTATACAGCATTGGTTGGTAATCAGTAGTTGAATCAACTCAACAAACATTGAACTACCGGGAGAATTCTGGTTTAGTACAGGTAAGTCTGGGGAAGTGACGATGCCAAGGAATTAGTAATGGGCCGATGATTTCCTTTTGCTAGGATCATCAGAAGAAAAAACGATGATGCTCTTGTGGTGTTGAGATGAGATGAAACTAGTTGAACACTTACAAGTTGTAGCTCTTTGCTGGCCAATATCCTGTTCACTTCTCTATCAACAATCAGCTGATCATTTGGATCATTATTATATGTCACTAGGTTGATAGCATTCGTTCAATTTTTCTTTGAGTTTGTTGTCGAATTATTGTGCACCTCAATTCCCCTGGTCGTTTATTCTCAATTGATAATGATAATATAGAAGACAGATTCCTATGATGATATTGAGTAAGTATCAATTTTCCTATCTAGTGTTTTGGATTCCATTATGAAATGCATGTGTCTGGTATCTCATAACGTCACATACCCAATGATCTTATATAATTGGAGTGGCTCTGCCTCCAGAAGCATAACTTCAACTCTTTCGTTGCTATCAAAAGTAATATTGGGTTATGTGAACCTATCTCTATAGGTCGCGTGCACCATGACCGACCCTGGAGGTGAAACATTTGAAACACAACCTCACTTTTCCTATTTGTTCACAAAGCAATCAATGGATTCAAGTAGTTTTTCGAAATATTTCGGCATATAAATATTGTATTTTTTTTTGGCTATTCATTGATGCAAGCATGCCATTACATTGTGCTGTTGTACGATGCACAAAACATGCAGTGGAGACAAAGAGATTTAATTTTTCAGGTAAAAAGAGATCTCACGTAGTTTTCGTTAAGAAATTTTATTACTTCTTAGACCTCCTTCTGCCACCTTCTATACGGTAATAAGATTCAAATACTGCTAATAGAATGGAAATGTCTACAACATACACGATTATATTTCGTTTTGTTGCATGAATCCAATCTTCTTGACTTCTTCTAGAAACGTCGTAGATATGTATATTAGCTACTTTTGCGAAGGAATTCCAATGAGAATTGACGAAAAATTTTGAAATGAAGAATATATATATGTGAGTGACGGTGGTGACTACACAGAAAAAAAAATGAACCTGATATCAATCACTTCTAATGTTTGACTACATATTCATTACTATGACGTTTTTTCCATCAGTAAAATGCCGAGAGCCGAAATGGAAATAATGAATTTCAGTGACTGGTCAAGCAATCATTTAGTTGGTGTAACGATCTAGACCATTATCATAATGTAGTTATATCATGAAAGTAATTAGAAAAGTAATCTATATTATGAAATTGTAACGCTTTCAACTTTCTATGGAAAATTGAAAAGTCACTGCACCGTTAGCGTTGTTGTCTAGAGAGCATGGAGGTCGGGGTTAACAATTCATCATGTAATTTATTTAAATTCATAAGTTTCCAAAAAAAAGAGGAGAGGAAAACTTACCCAGGCGCCACTTGACTTGAAGTACTTAGGATATTTGGCCTTGTCCAAGTCAAGAAAACAAGATCAAATTAAATTTGAAAAGTTCTTCACAATACAAAGAAATTATATATATTTGAATTTTCATAATGTCAAACCAATGTCAATCAACTCAGGAAGAGGGGGAATGTATAGAAATTATATTCACCCAGATATTTACATATATTTACAAAAAAACAATCAATTAACAAGTATCTGACCTGAAGCCTTGTTGAACCGACAAAATCACCCTGTATATGACAGACTGAAATTTAGCTGAATAATATGTGGGGATATTCAAACATTTATACTACCTTCTCACCATGGTAACTCACCTGAGTAAATCATAATTGACAAGTTAAAGAATACTGTCAACAATCATAAGTAATGTTGTGTATGAAATATTATTCTCAAAATAACATTGAGGATGATGATCATGGCATTCGCACAGTACTGAGCGAAGGCTGTACAGCTTTGAGAGTAAATTCACATTTCACAGTCTAGGCGTTGAAGTTAATAATATGGTTCCAGGTGAGGCAAATGTGAAAGCTAAGTTATGTAAAAGAAAATGACAACAAAATATCATTAAAAAGGTTATATCTGGCCTTGTTATTGGTGATCCATTCCAATTCCAGAATTCATCAGTCCAGACAGCTCCACAGGTTCAGTTCAGCAAGAAAGAAAAATTACTTCTACCCTGGGTACAAACTTAACAGGACCCTTCCTTATTGAGTTATCTTCTCATTGAGAAGCCGTAGGGCATTACTACCACCCGGGATGGAAATACTGGCAACAGCTAGGGGTTGATAATACTGCCCTTATAAATAGTTTCCCAGCAAAAAGAAACTACATCTGTAAGTAACCAGGACACTGGCTACTGGTTAAAAATAGCTTGGACGTAGTCCCACCTAAAACCCTAAATAACAAAAATGTTATTTCTCTGACATTCATGCAGAGAATGTCTACTTACCCCTTAAAGAGGGTTTCATACAAAAATTAACAGGAAAACATGATATTATTCCCCATATGATGTGAAATTATGAAATTTGGCTTCACCAACTGTAAATAATGGAAAAGAAATTCATAAAGAGATTTTATGGGAATTTGAATGGAAAAGAACAGACTTACGATTCACAAAAAAAAAGCCGGCACGTGTTTGAAGTTTCTGGATGCCTGGAGCACTGGAAGTTTCACACTCGGTTTATGATCACCTCGTTTAATGGCTGGAGACAAGTCCCAAAATCAGGGGAAACTGTTCATGGGAAAAACAGGCACTAATCCCGAAAATATCGGTTCGAAGCCTTGTGTAATTTCACCACAAGCTCCTGGAAGCCTATAGAAGCCAATCGAACTCCATCGAAATCAATCGAAGCTTTTCCCCTTCACCCCGAAACCTGTGAGGAAGCTGTTTACAGACATCGCTGTCAACGCGATGGTCGTGCCATCTATGAATCAGATTCTTTCCACTCATTTTCCTAGGATTTGGAAAGACTTCGGAAAATAACAACTAGTGCTGGTGAAAAACGAAACGGGAGATGCTTTCTGAATCCTGGAATACAGGTGATATTAACAACAGAAACTGGACACAGATAAATACTGATTTTATACTGATTTTATCCCACTGAATTTGGTAAGTACAACAGCTGAATATTGATATTTTCTAATTGTTTATTTTAGGTACTTTATAACAGACCAGGCTGACAGTTTGAAATCTCCAATCAGGAATAGATGGAAATTGACAGATCGACCAAAAGATTCACCTCAAACATACTAATTTGGAAGGAAATTGAGAATTTCATTTCCTAACCTGTAATTGAGACTATGATGATGCTTTCTCAAATTCACACTACATCGGTTGCAAAACATGTTCAGGTATATTATATAATTATTATTTGTATTCTTGAAGTTTAATAAACAATTGAAAAGATGATTTTTGTCTAATTCCTTGATTTTTTCTCTGAGTTCGACTAGCGCCATCACTGAGCGAATAGCGAAACTAAGAGTTAGGTCTAGCTGTAATATAAAGTACTATTCTGCACTACCAAATGTATCGATTCCTGCTTTATATGAGTGTAGGTGTGTTCCAGAGTTGAAAGTAGTGTACGTTAGAGGGCACTGGGTGCTCTGAGCATTTGCGAATGTTACAAAATATACATCAGAACAATGTAAGATATACATTAAATGAATGACTATACCTAGTGATCAATATTGTGTACCCTTGATCATCATGACGCATTGTGATGATGCATATTTTAATTGAGCTATGCTCAACAAGCATAACATCAACGACTCATTCATATTTGGTTGATCCATCGGAGTTTCATTCTCATTGCTAGAAAACATTGACAATAGATGAAAATATATAGTTCATTATAATAATAACTGCGTTCATCACCTAATGTATTCAGTTTATTGTGTGAATGCCTTAGAGCATTGAGACAATGCTACAGAATAATTGGTTAATGAAGCTTCATTATAACAATACACTGCGTCCATTACCTGATGTATTTGGTAATTCTGTTAATGTCTGAGAGTATTGAGTCAGGCTGAAAAAATCATGGGTTGATGAAACTTACATTATAACAATACACTGCGTCCATCTTCTGATGCGTTTGGTCATTCTGTTAATGTCTGAAATCATTGAGTCAATGCTAGAACAATCATCGTTTGATAAATGTTTATTTACATCTTCACCTCTTCGACGCATCCTATTTCCGCTATTCAGTTTAGTTATTATTTACTTATGTCTTTGCTTATACGAAAATGTATGTACATTGTAATGGCAAGAATGCAGGGTTGCGACGAAGTTTCTGTTATGTTTTTGTATCCGGTAGATTCTTGTGTTGCCTTTGGTTAGAATACTAGGTTGTCAAGTTAGTAGGTATATATAATAATTATTATCATATGACTTATTGAAAAATGGGACACATTTTCAAAATCATAGTCGGTTACACTCAAAATTTCATTCAGCAGATTTTATTCGATAATAATACATCTGAACGATACACAGTGAAAAAAAAATTACACCAGTTCACACCAGCTAACACCCTTGGGTGTCCCCTGAGGTCCTGATCATTTTGGTGGAATTAACTCTGATATTTTCAACACCATCATAGGGTTTCATTCGTTCTTACATACAGTCAAGAACTACACTAGAGTATCTAGGGCTAATTTGATCGAATCGTGTTATTCAACACCAGAGTGGTGACTGTACAATCATTTGGTGATTATTTTGACAATGTATCTGTTGCGTTTTTGCTTTTACTGATGATATTATGATAATATGTGAATATTTGTCGGATACTCTTCTGTTGTGAAAACACACTTATCGAGTGTTATCACGCTGAGAAGCAGTGTTTTCTTGTATGCATCTGAGTGTTGAATAACACGACTCTGATATACTAACATTAGTATTCAGTGTATAAAACGATCCAATGTAGTGGGAATTGTGACTTAAAAAACATCTCTGAGCTGATACTATTTGTAAGCTGTCAAGAAACGTGCGTCGAAGGAGCGCTAGTGTCACCATCTATCAAGAAATCCACTAAATATTTTTCTGTGCACAAAATTTCTACTTTGATATTCAATTTTATGTTCAATTTGGTTCGATATAAGTACTCTATATCGCTTCGCAATATAAAAATCATCATATATAATTTATGAATCAGCTTAAAATTTATTTAATGCATTATTTTCACGAAATCATCCGTTCTTATTGTCACCTATCAATCTGGATACCAGAATTCTTGGATGATGATATACCTACACAATGTCTATCCATTCTTCAATGAGTTCAGGTTTTTCAGTGGGTAATTTCATAATCAGCAAACATTATTTATTCACATGGGAGAATGCAAGACGATGATGCCCCAAATCTCATAATTCATACACGGTTCTGATTTGTTTGTGATTGGTGAGGGTGTAACTAGGTGATAATTTCATATAATAAGTGTATTTTTTGCGGTAACTTGGATGATACCATTATCGAAAGTAATTACTTTTCATCCTGTTGGTGTTTCTCTCGAATGGATATTTCAGAACTCCTCTAAATTACCACATCCGTGTAATTTTTCACTATGACTGTGTGAATTGACACCACTGTACACGGTATTATCAAATTTCTAATAATATCGGTATGAAATTGCTAATCAAGTGTTGATTCAATCGGAGTTATTTCTGAAATCCACTCGGTTGAAATTACACCCGGAAATTTTTCACTGTGTACGGAATAACAAGAGACCTTTTCCCCTTTTCAAGAAACCGTAGTTCCCTTAGGAGATATTTTCCGACTCATGTTTATTGAAACTTTTTTTCCTATTTCTGGACGTAGAAATCGCTGGTGGAGTCTGGCAGGCTGATTTCGGGACACCCTGTATAATGATATATAAATATACGAATAATGTACCTGAATCATTTCAGTTCCCGAGGAAGATGCAGAGGCGACAGTAAGATCGCTCAATTTCGACAATTTATCCTCGGAGGAATTCGATCATCGCTGAAAGGCCTGTAGCAAGTATAGGTTGAATGAAATGAATACCCTAGACTACTTCTATAATATTTCAGAAAAATGGTCATTCTATAAATAACCATCAGGATTCAGACTGGTAAGTTGAATCGCATCATTATAATTATTATAATCAAATTATGATATATTTCACTTCTAGATAGATATGGACTTCATACCATGAAGAAACTACCAATCAGGACACGAAATACAAAATCGAAAACACAGCATATTATTATTCAGTGTCCAATCAACTGCCGAAATACAAAATCGAAAACATAATGATTTCTATTATCAACATGAATATTTCAACCAATCAAAAACGTGTATTTTGAATTGAGTGGAGTAATCGAGAAAACATGAATCAATTTGTAATTCATGTTATCTAAACCAACATTTACCTTCAGTTTTTTTATTTCTTCAAGAATGAAAAAGTTGGAAGGGCGTTCAATTTAAGAGGCGCACCCTGTATAGGATGCTTTTAGGTTGATGTTTGTTGTTATTATATCGATGTCTGCGAACATTAAACGAATACGGACAGTTGATTAAACGATGTTACAAAAGTCATTATGGGAATGGCTAAAAAATAATGTCCAGGTGATTGAATCATTGGCCTGGGTTCATCGATATGATCACTGCTAGTGATTGGTCGATGTACTGAAAACATTAGTACAATGCTTGATATTCATGTACTCATGGGATTGTATCGATGGAAATGATGATTGACTAATACACAATTGTCATTAGAAGAATGTATTTCGTTTTATAACTCAGATGATCAAATTATTGCCTAAAGGATTGATATAGTCACTTGAACGTCAGGCAATCATTAACAATATATCAAATCAATGAATTCGAGCATCGGTCGAAAATTGATGTCGAAATACATTTACACGATCATTTTTTTATCAAATGTACGTACCTTTTTGGTTCTGCGTATAGTACTTTTAAATCAAAATGAACCTTCCTGAGAACTGTATTCTTCGTCGAACGCTGCATTTTTTGTGCATTACAACAGCACAAGGTGATGGCACAGATTAACAAACCTTAGTGATGGCATGATTGAATTGAAGAATAGCCGGAAAACACGATTCGTATGCAGAAATAATTGTGAAAAGCTGTTCCAATGCTTTGTAAACATATAAGAAAAGTGAGCTTGAGTTTCAATCTTTTACCTCCAGGTCGCTCATCTGACAGATCTTGCATAACCTCCAGAAGTTCAAAAAACATTCGAATACCTATACACGATGTTCGTTGAACATAATAGGAATTTCTTCACGTGAGCTCCAAGAGATGAAAAAAATAAAATCTGTTCCTGGACAAATTAAAATTATTGTCTAGTATTCATCAACTACACCCGAAGAAACACATGAGTTGTCTACAAAGAAACACTTTGGTTGAAAGATTTAAAACTATCACATGAAACCTAAAGACTGGAGTAGAAAGAGTATGTTGATGAAAGAAGGAAGGGGGTAATATTGAATCGAATAAAAGATGTGGCTACCTTTATATTCATTGTAATACTTGAGTGAAACACTAGTGCGAAGAATCAAAGTCATTTGAAAACCAGAAATGAATTGTGAGACAAAGAATGTAGGTGTGTCGATGAAAGATATATTTTCTCAAACAAAGATGAACCCACCTACCGACTAACCTATCTGAAACTGAATGAACTCCATATCACCAACTGTTCATCGGGAATATCTGATGAAAATCAATAAACTTAATTTGAACGTATCTAAAATTGATGACATGATAATAACATCCGAATATAAACACAAGTCCTTGAACTTTGATGATCTGAGTTTGATGATGAACAATAAGAGAATTGAAATAACCAAAACTGTGAAGTATTTGGGCTTTCAGCTAGACAATACCTTATCATTTGAAGATCATTAATATCTTAAAAACTATATTTCTTTCCAAGAATTGCAAGTATTTCAATGAAAGCTAAAATCACTGTCTATAAGACCATTATCCAACCACATTTGGCCAATTGTGCAAAAATTTTAAATACATTCAATCTCAACAGACTATTCCAGCTGCAAAAGCTCCAAAATCAGAAACAGCGTATATTAAATTGAGGTAAAACCGTTGACCTCAATTGATGTTATGCTGGATACACTACAATGGCTCACTGTTTCCTGAAGGTTATACTTTTTCAGTATGGTCATCTATACAATTTCGAATATTCTGGATCCTTTCTATTTCAAGAAATATAATTCTCTGTGCAGAAGTTCACACATAGTTCACGCGGGATAGGAATAATCTAAATATCACCAGAACAAATGATTCTAATACCAGTGGTTTTTTTTCTTGGGCCTCAATGAATACAACAAGTTGCCTGAATCGCTGAAAAATAGTTCAGTCACAAAAAGTTTTTAATAGGGATCACAGACATTGATGAACAACTTTTTTTCGAGAACTATACCACCCTGTATCTCAAAAGTAAAGACCTTTAGGTCATACGTTTATATGAAATTTTCTTCTAAGAATGAACTCAAGTATCGCCTCCTCAAATATTGAGATTCAATTAGGAAACTCTTTGTATACCTAGCATTTCATTGTAATACTTTTCTGCAAAAAACAACAGTGCGGTTTCAAGTCATATCTTCATAGTCCAAAAATGATATAGGAGAATAAGTGTCTGCATTGTCCCTTGTCTATTTCAATTAAAATTAGTTTGAGATACACAGGATCGAAATAGTTGCTGGTTATGCTCTTATTCTCAATAATGAAAAACGCAACAGTATCTGATCTGATGAAATAGTATATTACCCACCAAGGTGGGAAGTGATTCATTCCTGTCGTGAGATTAGTCAGTTAACCGAGAACAATATTACATATTGCTTTTCCCAAGATAGCGGAAAACGCAGAGGAGTAGTGATGACAAAAACTCAGGGTTTTCACTCTTTAACCATTCAGAACAACAAATAAAAAAATCAGGACTACCCGATTTAATGAATGGTTGCAATCCTTTTTGCCCCTCTAGCGACTGGAGTAACTCGTGAGCAATTTGAATCAATCCGTACTTCACAGGGTGGAAAAAAACGGAAATAAATAGTTGAAGTTAGCATAGCTGGACTTCGTTTCGTTACAGACATCTGTATTTGATAAAAAATGGCCCACACTCTGAAGCACTCCGTAACTCAGTTTACCATAATACTATACATCAGGACCATTCAAATTGGATTACAGAGGATCAAACGTTTCACTCTTGATGCCACTGCCTTTGTAGTCAGTTCCTAAGTGGACATGTGTCTCTCCATCTCCATTTTTCAATAGTATATTCAAGCTCACTGTCTGGAAATCTCTTACCTTGATAAATGATACGCTTTGATTATCTGAGTGCCCTTATCCCAATCACCCAAATTACATCTTCAAGAAGTCTCTGTGACGTTTATTCCCACTATGAAGACGTACAGGATGAATGTTTATATTATACTCGATAGCTATCTCAGTTGATATTGGTCTTACAGCAGAAATGAAGAATTTTTCGTGGGAATTCAGAATCTATCAATAGCAAATGCAAAAATGCATCGTAAAAGTACACATTTTATATTAACTGATATTTTTCCAAAGAAACAGCGTACATTTCATTTTGCTTATCGATAGAGTTGTTCCTTTTGATCTAAAATATTGATACTTACTTTTGAGGTTGTCTTTATTAGTTCCCGAAAAATTTTAAGGTAGCGCTGTAGAGCGCTAGAAATCGCAGCATTGTCGTCTGTCGTTATACACCTGCATTAGATCTATACCAAGATATCTATATTTTTGAAAATTGACAAAAGGTAACCCCAATGAATTAAACATGGTGTCCCAGCATATCGTTCTTTCACTCCGGGAGGTGACTAGGTGATTTTGCAGATGGAAATGAGGAAAAATGCATTGCATTTTGTTATCATTGATCCTAGAATCACAAAATTGTGTATTTCGATGTGATTCGATCTCACAAAACAAAACGTTTCGTGGTACGGAAAACATGATTTAATATACAGGAAGGTGTGAAACTCGTAACTGATGCTTCAAAAAATGAAATCTACTTCTATCTTTGTGAAGCGACAGGAAAGGGACACAGACAAGATCCAAGCATTCTTCTTCAATTATATTTGTTATCAATAATCCTAGAATCACGAAAATGTGTACTTCAGAGTGATTCGATTTTACAAAACGTTGTGTAGTACGGAAGACATGATAAATATACAGGAAGGTGTGAAACTCGTACCGATGCTGAAATAATTATTTATGTATCAAGTAGGCGTTTATGGCCTGTGGCGTGAATAATGGTCCGATGGCGCTAGCCGAGGGCCATTACACGCTGCGGACGATACAAATGAGTATTGGTATGTAGTTAACAGGGTGTTTCAGAGTTGAGGAGACAAAAGCCAAGGGGAGATTACTCCCAACGAAATATAAAAAAATTTCACATGAATAATGGTCCGAAAATGCTTCGTTCCCGAGATATAATAATGTGCAATAAATAAATAATAATAATATTCATTCACTCAATAATTGAAGTAATACATTGTTGTCACACATATTCATCTGAAGCAAATAAATTGAACTATCCCACATAAGGCGAACCTTGAACGTGAGTTGCAAAAGCATAAGCTATAAACATATATTCCTATAAGAGAGAATACATGTATATAAATAGACAAAAAAGAAAAACAAAGTTATACTGGTGATGGTGAACATATAATAGATAATAATAATAAGGAGAATAAGAATGAGAAAGTGAAATGAAAATGGCAATATCATTTGTATATATTATACTATAAAACATATTATTATTATAAATCTCTTGTATTTCAGTTTGTTTTTGTTTGACGAAATGAAAATTATCCATAGGTACTGAACGCTGTTTTGAAGAGCGTTCTTTCTGTACATGCCGCCACTGATGATGATCATCACTCAGGAGTAATATACGTTTTTC
This sequence comes from Phaedon cochleariae, assembly GCA_918026855.4. Classification (NCBI taxonomy): domain Eukaryota; kingdom Metazoa; phylum Arthropoda; class Insecta; order Coleoptera; family Chrysomelidae; genus Phaedon; species Phaedon cochleariae. The sequence continues at coordinate 11,737,219 of OU896710.1, read as the reverse complement.
AAGTCGACGTATTGATAAACTTGAAAATCCTCCCACGGGAGGTTATATTTTTTTCCTCCCGTAGGAGTGAATTTGACAGGTTTGTGTCCTCAAATGAGGGAGCCAACGCTAATCTTCTATGCAGTCGTGAGTAGATGAAAATATAAATATCATTTTTCTACAACCGCTTAACAAAGTTGCCTGTGACGCATTCAAATACCAACACAAAATTGACGTTTTCCCAGAAATGTCATTCTTTGACAGCATCTGCGCCCATGAGCAGAAATATTGAAAAAACACTCGCATGTCGCTGTAACCTATACTTGAAAACCCGCAATTCTTTCATGATGGAAAATAGTGACAGTGAACTATCAAACACACCTCCTGAGAGAGTGCGAAAGTTGTAACTTTGAATCCCGGAAAAATCAAGGAAGAAATATGAATTACAATATGATACATTCATAAAATGGTGCCACTCCAAGAATGTGAATAAGTATTCAGAAAACGTTTCACTGGCTTATTTTGGTGAAAAGTCAAAGACTTTAAAGTCATCAACTCTTTGGTCCATATATTCGATGATACGTGCATGCTTGAATGTAAAAATAATATCGAAATCAATAAGTATCCTAAACTTATCGCATTTCTCAAGATATGACGTACCGATTTGCAATCATGGTTTTGATCAGTTGCATATTTGACTGCTGATTCCTCTACATTGCATTGCCATGTAGAGTGATTGTGGTAGGGCGTTATTGAACGCTCCTTTTATGTCTTGGAAAGCTGCCAGCGCAATTTCCTTATGATTCAAGGAATGGCTGATCTTTCCTACAAGCTTGTACAGTGGTAAATCCGTTGATTTGTCTGTTTGGTAGGCATATTGATGGGGATTTAGGGGAGGCTTCCTTAGATTCCCCTCTCTAATATGCCTGTCTAGAATTATTTCTAGAGTTTCTAGTAGGAACGAGGTAAGGCTGATCGGTCGGAAGGATTTGGATAGGTAACGATTCGCCGTACCCGATTTGTGTATATACACAACCATCGCTGTTGACCAGCCTAGCGGAATGTAGCTCCACGCCAAACTCGCTCTTATTGATTTAACCAGGAGAGGTGGTAAAACTTCTCTACCCTTTTGTAAGAGGGCAGGAAAAACTCCGTCCTCTCCCGGAGACTTGAATGGGGAGAAACAATTCACCGCCCATTCCACTGACTCTGGGGTGACCACCACTGAGGCATTCTTCCAGTCCTCCTTTTTTTGGTCGTATTATCGATCCCATTGGAAGTAGAATCTGCTGACGGTCCTCCAGGAGCGGGCTGCCGGGAAAGTGAGTCTGTAGAAGAACCTCTAACGTTTGCCTACCAGAGTCCGTAAAAAAGCCATCCGGTCGTTTTATCGAGCCGATCTCTTGGGTCGGATCTCTGGCGAGAGCCTTGTGAATTCTTATGCTGGCAGGTACATCTGATATACTCTGACAGAACCTCCTCCAAGAATCTCTTTTGGCTCTCCTTATTTCTTTGTTACAAGCCGTTAGAGATGTGCGGTAAGTGTGTCAGCACCCTGCATCTTTAGCTCGATTGAAGAGACGTCGAACTTCTTGTCTTTTTTTGTCCAGGCTCTTGCTCCACCAAGGTGTAACTCTATGGTCTTTCTTCTCCTTTAGTGGGTAGTTTTCCTGATAGGCCGTTAGAATTGCGGTTGCTATACGCTCACTCGCGACTTCGATTTCGGCACTATTTTTAATAGTACTGATTCTGGGATCTAGGTGCTTCTGGAGAGATTCACAGTACCCATTCCAGTCTGTGCACTTAGGATCACGAAATTGTACTTTTGGTCGGTGTCCTGTTCTCACATCAAATCGTATATGTCTATGATCTGAACATGAGGGCTCCGTTGATACTTGCCAGTTAACGATCTTCGTACTCATAAATTGTGTACTGATTGTTAAGTCTAAAACCTCTCCGCGAATTCTGTTCACGAAAGTTGGCTCCAAGTCTACGTTATTATTACGACTAGCCTTTCACCTATTATATAGTTATATAGGTACTCACCTCTTTCATTGATGTTGCTACTTCCCCAGTCCAAATGGTGGGCATTTGCATCACATCCAATGATCAGTTGCCTGTTTTTCCTCTTGCAGAAGGCGATTAGCTCTCGCACTGCTGCTGGAGGAGGATGTTCCCTCAGGTCGCCCGGGAAGTATGCAGAGCAGACTACTATACGTCTCAGCTGCTGTCCCCCACCGGGACCGAGAGCTGAGCTGTAACCATATCAGGGGTGCAGAAACCTGTTAACATAAAATAGTTGATGTTATTGCTGATAAGTATACAAGTCCTAGGTTTGCCACCTGTAGTGCATGCAATAATCAACTTACCAGAGCAGTTTCTCAGGCCGTTAATCCGGCCTCTGTTGGAAATTCAGGGTTCCTCGATCAAAGCCACATCAAGTTTTTGACAGGCGAACCTCCTGCCAAGGACGAAAGAGGCCGCTTTGGAATTGTGATGCTAAGGAGTTTCTATCTATAAGTATGCATTTGAGAATCAGAATTTGACATTTGGTTCTTCTAGATGATGGATTTTAAATTGGAAAGCATGAAATATATATAATTTTATTTAATATTGTGAAATTCATTGTATATTATATACCTACTAGATCTTTTGTTTTTCTTCAAAGGTCATTTTGACGTCTTATGGCTTTGATATTACGACGTCATTGTAGGGTCTCTGAGACGTCATTTTAGTACGGCCACTTCGTCAGTCCGTAACACAGTTATTATCCTCCTCAAATCACGATGAAACGGTATGATCCAAGTGATGAAGTTCAACAACAAATACAAGTAATATCATGAAAATACTCAGAATGAAATGTACCTGTACCTATTCAAATCACAAGAAATTATGTGAACAAACAACACAGTCAATTCCGCCATCTTGTCTTGAGAAAGTGCCTACAACGATCGACCCCCGATCACCTTGCCAATAGTCGTAGAAGTCGAATTCTTTGATTTTATCTATACCAAATTATCAGGTATAAAAAGTATGCTTTCAATAGTTCAATAAATAAACTTTATACAATTGTAAAATCACAAAATCCTGTTTCTGCCGAGATTTCTGCTTATTTCCCATGGAGAATCGTTTCGCGGTATGTCCACACGCACTTCTGGCCCCGATAGTATAGGGATAAGTTTATCAGTTCAGTAGTAATAAAGTCCATTGTCGATGGGTTGAAACGTTGATGAGTTGGCTCGTTGACGAGTTGAATGGTTGATGAGTTGGGTCGTCGATGAGTTGAGTGGTTGATAAGTTGGGTCAATGATGAGCTGGGTCGTTGACGAGTTGGGTCGTTGATGAGTCGGGTCGTTGATGAGTTGGTGCGTTGATGAGTTGTATCGTTGATGAGTTGTATCGTTGATGAGTTGGGTCGTTGATGAGTTGGGTCATTAATGAGTTGGGTCGTTGTTGGGTTGTTTCGTTGATGAGTTGATTCGTTGATGAGTTGGGTCGTTGGTGAGTTCTGTGTTGATGAAATAGGTACGTTGATGAGTTGGATCGTTGATGAGTTGAGTCGTTGACCAGTTGGGTCGTTGACGAATCTGGTGTTAATGAAATGGATACGTTGATGAATTTGGCCATTGATGAATTGGGTATTGATGAAAAGGACGCGTGGAGAAGTTGGGTCGTTGATGAGTTCGATCGATGATTAGATTAGATTTAGAATGGGGCCTTCGGGCTATCTGCCTCCACACCGCGACCTTTTCAGATCTATTGTGTCTGCCCTCAAAATCGATTAGAGTTCTTCGGCTAGCCCCGTCTTCTCTATGAGACTCCATAGGCTAGCTTTCAGATCCCCTGTGTATCTCTGGGCTTCTGGTTTTTCCTCACCCAGCGTAAGGAACCTTAGTCTTGACAAGCCCTCACAGTGGCAAAGTATGTGTACTGCTGTTTCCTCCTCTTCCTGACAGAACCTGCACAGCAGTTCTTCAGTCAGACCTATCGTACTCATGTGTTTGTTGAGCCTACAATGCCCTGTGAGAAGTCCCACTAGTATTCTAGTTGAACTTCGTTTCTGGCTTAGTAGATATTCTGTGAATGTTGGCGATGGTTTTTTAATAAACTCTTTTGCCTGTCTCATTCCTGGCGATTTGTTCCACCAATCTTGAGATTTGGTTTGCATCCATGATTTGATACTAGTCTTTTGTATAGCTTTCGCAATACCACAGAAGGGTTCTGGGCCATTCAGAGCTTTGTTTGCTCCTGCTCGGGCAAGTGAGTCTGCCTCTTCATCGCCCTCGTACCCTGTATGTGCTGGTACCCATGCTAGAGTCAGTCTGTTCTGACTGCCCAGTGCATTTAGGGTTTCTAAGCAGTCCCATACTAGTTTTGAGTTAACTTGCATAGAGTTGACTGCTTTGATTGCCGCCTGGCTATCTGAATAGATTGCAATGGTTTTGCCTTTAAACTCTTGCCTTATCAATTCTTTCACGCAATGATGTATTGCAATAATTTCTGCCTGAAACACCGTCGCGTATTTACCTAAGCTCAGTGAGATTCTTGTCTTTGGCTTGGCCCCATAAATACCAGCTCCTGATCCAAACTCAGTTTTGGAGCCGTCCGTATAGACAGCAATGTCTGCATTGATAGGAGGTCCTTCCTTCCATGCCTCTCTGTCCGTTATACTTATTTTAAAAGTTTTTTCAAAGCTATATTTAGGAATTATGCCATCCGTTGGCATTCCCATGATGGGGTCGCTTTCCAACTCTTCATATAGCTTTCTATAGTCTTTACCGTGCGCGTTGCTTATGGGTGCTTGACCCCTTGACAATCTACTCACGACTGCTCTGGCTTCGCCTTGAATATATATTTGTAGTGGTGGTAGGTTCAAGAGGACCTCTAAAGCGGCTGTTGGAGTGGTTTTCATTGCACCAGTGGCACTCAGGCAAGCTTGCCTTTGAATAGCACTGAGCCTTCGAATCACTCCAGCCTGTTGTGTCTTTGGCCACCAAACTACTGACCCATATGCTATCATAGGCCTGATGACGCTGGCATAGAGCCATGTGGTCATTTTTGGTTGCAGTCCCCAATTTTTTCCGCACATTCGTCTGCACAGATTGAAGGCTACTGTACTTTTTTGAACAATTTTTTGTAGGTGTTGATTCCATGTTAACTTATGGTCAAAGATGACTCCTAAGTATTTTGCCTCTAGGGCGAACGGAATTTCTACCCCGTTGAGTACTGGTGACTTTAATCCTTCCAGTACTCTCTTTTTCGTGAAATTCACTATAGTGGTTTTATGAGGGTTCACGGTGAGTTCCTCCTCTTTACACCAATTGTCAATTATGTTTAGAGCGATTTGATGAGTTGGGTATTGATGAATTTGGTGTGTCGATGAGTTGAGTCGTTGATCAGCTCGGTCGTTGGTAAGTTGGGTCGTTGATGAGATGGGTCTTTGATGAGTTGGATCGTTGATGAGTTGGATTGTTGGTGAGTTGGTGCGTTGATGCGTTGATGAGTTGATGAGTTGATGAGTTGATGAGTTGATGAGTTGTATTATTGATGAGCTGTATCGTTGATGAGTTATTTCGTTGATGAGCTGTATCGTTGATGAGTTATTTCGTTGATGAGTTGGGTAGTTGATGAGTTGGGTGTTGATGAAATGGGTCCGTTAATGAGTTGGGTATCGTTGAAATGGGAGTTGGTGAGTTGTCCGTTGATGAGCTGGGGTCGACCCGTCTTTGTGCATTGTACAACAGCACAATGTGATAGCATGAGCGAATTGATAAATAGCCAAAAAATACGATTCCTATGCCAAAATAATTGTGAAAAACTATTTCAATCACTTGTAAACAAATAAGAAAAGTGAGGTTGTGTTTCAATGTTGTGCCTCCAGGGTCGGTCATCTGAAAGTTCTTGCACGCAATCCATATTAGATTAGACTCCAACTCCATCAGAATACTCATGGCACACTCAGATGGAAAATCAAAAATGAAATTAAAATAAATATTGAAGTTTGAAATGTCGCTCAGGTGGTACACCATTGGATACATAAATCAATGCAGAATTAGAAAGTGCAATAATATACAGGGTGTTCCATTTGAGAATCAAAAGTTATCATCGTTAGCAAGTTGATTGGTCATCCCAAATTCCAATCACTTATCCCTAAAACTATGGAGGAAAAAGGGGATGTACCATGATCCTGTCACACCCGGTATGTATATCACGGTTTATAATTTTTTTCACCTATTTCTGAGCATATTACTACATTTAGTCCATATGTCTCTATGAAATTCTATATATAGGTGCAAGGTGTGACAAATAGACATTCTAAGTAAGGACGAAATAATTTTCAAGTGAATATGTGCAGGGTGTCCCACCTAAATGTGCCAACCCCGTTTATTATCGTAATTCTCAACATATTTTGCTCATTCAAAAACTTTCCTGGAATATCTTTTCACAAATTTCTTGAATCTGTGCTTACTAATTCCCTTCATCAACAAAATACAGGGTGGCTCAGAAAACTTTTCTTTTTACAAATGAGATATTTTTTTATTTATATATTCTTTTCCATAATTCGATGGAGCTCGTCAATCCGAATTCAAGAATATACCGTCTATATATTATCATCGAATTGAACATAGGAAACAACCGCAGATCAAAAAAATATAATCAATATGTGGTCAACAGAGAAGTAATAATGCCTGGTAGTCAGACATCAACAACAATAATGATATTCAGCTATAATAAGTTTTTTATATAGATCCTCCATTATTTAGGATTCAAATATTTCATCTTTCGATTAAATTTTCCACGATATTTTTATAGCAATTGGAATGAATCAAAATATTTATTTGTTCTTTAAGTAACTCCTGGAGGTTTTTTTCATTATCAATATCCTGATCATAGAATTTTTGCTTCAAAGTCCCCCAAAGGAAGAAATCAAGTGGATTGAGGTCCGGATGATTATGATGCATGTTATTGTTCATCCGCTTCCATCTTCACTATAACTTCCTTCTTTGAATAGTTGCTTTCTGGCTGTCTGAAGTTTTAATCCAAAAGATGAAGATTTCAGCTTGTTGTTTGGATGTATTGCTAGACAGCAACCATCAGATTGATTGACAACGTCAAATTTATATAGCTATATACTGGGTATACATATTGTTACTTCTCAAGGATTGAATCTCTGTTAGTGAACGAAGAGTTTTACTCTTACGATTATTGCGATTATTTCATTCATCTGAAAATTCACGCTATTGATTGGTTGTAACAGCTGTATTGATAATCGAAAACACTATGTTATCGATTTTGTATTTCGGCACCTGATTGGCTACTTACTGTTTGAGTTTTTGTAGCATGACAGCAGGATATAAATGCTGTCATAATATATTCGTGTTCAGGGAATAAAAACACTACACTTCTATTCAAAACCCAATAGGCACTATCACAATTTGAATTGTTCTCACAATTATTATAAGACAATTCCAAATAATCATTGATTGAGCATGATTCGCATGATATAACCTAATATAGGAATAATTTTTCAACCACGACTGACGTGACATCTCTACATCTCTCTCTTCTCACTCCCTATGATGTACGCTGCTTTATCCATTCAACGCTTTAATGTATTGTTAGTTGCATAACATCCCTAGTACCTTCGATCGCGAGTGAAGAGGAAGAGTGAATGCGGGATCACGATTGCGGGAAACTCAATTGAGAAGCATCTGAGGCGATCCATCTTACAGTGGAGTGAAGGCAATAGGACAGTACAAAATTCTTACAGTCGACTCCACCAAAGCTATAGTTTATTGTAAGCAATCTTACAGGGACATGTTTCGAAGCTTCAAAGCTTCATCATCAGCATTATTGTTACATAGGAGTACTAAAGTGAGAGAAAAAAGAACAATGTCAGATAAACTCCTCAACAATGATAGGTCTAAAAAACTCACCTGTTCTGGAGGAAAAAAGTTATGTTTATATATAATTCATATTGGTGAAAATATTTTTAAAAATTATGAAAATGTTGAATGGGGACCGCAATTATTGCGGAACCCCTTTTTTAGGGAACTTTAAATAACATGATAATAAGTATTTTGGAGCAAATAGAAAAATTATTTTCTGTTCATACCAAACTCTCAAAAGACAAGGAAAACGAAAAGTCAAAAATCAAAAGAATTGCATGACTTTGACATGAAGTGACAGAGGTGACGTGGAACAATAAAAAGGGTAGAGATGGGGAGAGTATAGTGAAATCAAGATGGGAGCAATAACAATTTTATGGTTCATGGAACTATTGGTAAACTTTAGGCATTGGATCAGTCCTATCAGATGGAATTGAATAATTTTTGTTATTAGGTATTGATAAATGTAAGACAATTGAAAAGTTTAGAACAGTCAAAATGAGTCTGTTCATTGATACAAGTCATTTTCTCGGGATTCTTAAAGGCCTTATGAATTTCAAAATTTTCAAGTAAGTTGAGTTTTTTACTTTCATGACAAAAGTGTAAGAATTTAAGGTTCGAATTTGGATCGAAGGAATGTTTTTCATTGACTATGTGATTTGGGAATACTGAATTGGTATTGATGAAATCTTTTTCAGAATTAATATCCATGATTCGTACATGTTCTGTGATTCTAGTTCTGAATTTGCGACCTGTCTGACCGATATAACATACCTTACAATTAGGTTCAGAGCATGTCAATAAATAAACGCCAGAGACTTAACGCCTCAAAATACCGTGCGTTCCAAAAAGTATGTTTGGAAACAATTCACAGAATTTTGTGAACAGCGAAATCATCAGCTAAACGAAAATACATCTGATGAAAGACTTACCAATATTCTCACAGAATGGGCATTTAATATGCGGAAAACCGATGGCAGTGAGTATAAGGACATGGTAGTGAAAACTATTTGGAATAATACAGCTAAATTACTCCAAGAAAAATACTATCATGAATACAATCGAAAATTTGATCCATTCAAAGATATAACATTCGAAGTTGCTAGAAATGCCAAAAATACTAAAAGAAAACAACTACAAAATATTCCGGAAAAACGAAAAAAGTCATGTGTTTCATTTACATCGGAAGAATTGACACAAATTATCCAGAGTTGGGATGAAAATACTCCGAATGGATTACAAAGGAAACTGTGTCATATTATAGCAGTGGAATTAGCTTGGCGGGGCGGTGAAGCATGCCGATGTTTGATTCATTATTTCAAGGAAGAAATAAATAACAAGGGAACACCAACTGGAGGACTGGAATATAACCCTATATTCGCGAAAACCGCACAAGGTGGATCAAAAAATATTGCAGAAAGTGAATGGCTTGTGTCAAATAAAGAAAATCAAGAAAATTGTCCAGTTCGTTTATTCAAGAATTTGATGTCAAACAGGGGAGAGAACATTAAAACTGATCGACTATTTTTGACAGTTAATGGTAATTGGAATAAAGATCATAAAAGTCCTTGGTTTAAAAATATGCCAATGGGTATAAATGAAATAAGTAAATGGACCAAATTGTCAGCTGAAAAGATCGGTTTAGATACAAAAAACGTGAAAATATCAAACCATTCAAACAGATCTACAGCTGTGAGTCAATTGGCAAGTTCTGGAATTGGGGAACAACAGATAATAAAAGTTACTGGGCACAGTAGTTCAATGTCATTGAAACCATATTTACAACTGAGCAAAGAACATCATGCTGATATAATATCAAACCTCAGAAAAGAAGATTATATGGATATATCCACGACGATTGCATCTAGTAGCAGTAATGATGAATGTCACTATGTCAAAATAAATAATTGCAATGACTGTACATTCAATATAAATATTAACAATAAATAGGTAGTGAAAATGGTTTATTTTCCATTCATGAAATAATCTTGACAAATACAACACGTGTAATTGATGATTATCGAAAATTCCTTCTCTTTTTCGAAACAAATTGTGTTGCTTTTAGGCAACCACACTCGCGCTATGCGCTCGTGTGGTTTCCAAGCAACACAATTTGTTTCTCAAAATCGAAGGAATTTGTGTTTCGATAATCATCAATACACTTGTTGTATTACAAGCGATAATCGTACGGTAATTTTAATATGTCGATTATACACATAAACATTGCGCTTCTCTTGAAAACTGAATCTATGAGTAACATATGAATTGTAGTTTGTTGAAATCCAGTCATTACTTGTGACTCGGGAAATTAACCACTAGTGCATGAAATTTTGTATGTATCACGTACGTGAAATGCGTTTATAGCCTTCGGTGTGTGATGGCCCTCGGCTAACGCCATCGGGTCATTATTCACGCCGCAGGTCATAAACGCCTACTTTACGCCCTTGATATATAAATAACATTTTGAATCGCCTATACTATTTGTTTGCCTTTGTCGCCGTAGATGGAGTTTTTGATAGTCGACCGGCTTGACTGACTGGTCGTTAGTGTCACGAGACTAATCACAATGACAAATACAAATGGTTTCGACCGGTCGCTTGTACACAAAAACCTCTTGAATCTCACTGATCATTTTATAATATACCAATAATAACACATTACCTGGAATCTTGAAAACCAGATAAATTAGGAATCATCTATTTTTTTTGCAATTGCATTACCTCGTTGGTCCCAGCACTGGGACCAAACGCACCATAAGACGAAACTTGTGCGGGGTTGGGTATGCATAGAAACACAAACATCCATGGCCTAACTAGGATTCGAACCTATGTTTCGGTGGGAGTCCCCATACGAACTCAGCGCCATCACGCTCTCGACCACCGAGCCGCCTAATATGAGTCATTGAATGTATCGAGACAGATTTTGTTGAATGAAACAATCATTTTGAACTGTAAACAGGGTGTTTTTGGAATAAGTACATATAATCAGCACATGGATATGATACAGTCTAACGAATATTCCCATGATATCAGATTTTTCCTAACTTTTTTGATTAACAAGGAATTCCATCCTGAAAATTGAACAAAAAACTTTTTTCCTAACTCTTTTGATTAACAAGAAATTCCATCCTGAAAATTGAACAACAAACGGAAAAAAAATCAAGTATGCCACTTTGAAACAATTCAAATGATTGAAATCCGCGTGAATGTGCTTTCCGCATGAACATTTTAACAAAGGTGAAGTGTGAAACTTTGGGTGCAAAAAATATAGTCTAACCTCAAATTTCATTTTGATCCCCATATTTTTTTATCGGTGCCACTCGATAGTATAGGTCGAGCTTACTCAAGGCTTGAAATATTTGCATTAACTTCAATGCCATTCTGTATATCAGAAATAATACTCTTGTGAATCATCTAGTGATGTAATGCTAGTTTTGTTGTAATATAAGTAGTTCAAGTCAGTCAATTTTGAAGACTGTGGATACCCCTTCCCATTTTTTGAATAATTCGATTGTTTTGAGGTTATATGCTGTATATCATTGAACCGTATCGACCATCAAAAAGCCCGGGCGAACTGATGGTCTTGGATTGGTCGGCATTGGTCTTCAATAAAAAACGTTACCGGAAAACGCGGTTATTTTTCTTATCGCTTGGAGCGCACGAAAGGGAATCCCTATAATGTTCAAAGAACATCGTGCGTTCCTAGGGAGGATAGGGACAGGAGGTAGGTATTGGAATTTTTCTGAACTTTTGGAGATTATATGTTGTTGGGAATACTTCCACAGGCAATGAATTCCAGAGCCTAGCCGTTCTATGGATGAAGGAGTCTTGATAAAGTGCTGTTCGACATCTTTCGAGGTTGACAACGAGAGGATGTGCTGACTGGGCTTGTCTAGTTCGTCTGATTGGTATTGCTAGTGAAGGGATGATAGTCGAGATTTCCGAAGAACATTTCCCGTGTAAGTATCGATAGAAAAGTGAAAGGTCGCCGACCTTTCTACGGTGTTCCAATGATGTCAAAGAGTGGGTGAGTGTGGCGTCACCCACCAGGCGAATGGTTCTTCTCCGGATGGAATCTAAGAGCATCAGCGTATGTTTTGGTGTTGAACCCCATATGTGGGAACAGTATTCTAGAACAGGCCGTATCTGCGCTTATACTCTGCATATTCAGGTAATTTTGCCATAAGGTCGTGAAAAATCTGAAAAAAATTTCGATTTCTCAACTGTTAACCCATTAACGACTAACGGTCCCATATGGGACCAATAAATATCTATATCGCTAAACGCTCCGCCTCGCAAATGCAAAATTCGCTTGTCAAACAAAGTGTCACTTTTGATCCTAATAAAACCGTCTACTATTCATGTAACAGAGCATCAAAAATATTCAATATGCCAAGGAAACAACAGACATTTAGATACATAATAGGTTCATCAACGTCATACTGGTAAATATTATAGTGCTCCAACTGAGCTGAGTGAATAGATGAGAGGCAGCTTGTGGACCTCATATTGCCTGATGTGTGCTAAATATGGGGTGTCTCTTCACCCATCTGAGTTCCACTGTTTTTTTTTGTTCCAATTTAATTCGTTTTCATGAATTATTGAATTTTTATTAGATTCGTTGAAGATGAAGACTAGATATGGGGTTCATCACATGTTGGACACATCAAAACGCATTTTATACTTATGGATGGATGGCAGTATCTTATATATGAAGAATCAACTTTGCCAAAAATTGAATTTATATATATATATATATACTTCACAACACATGGCAAAGTAACCACAAGTTGTGTGGATACTTTGTCAACTTCAAAATTTAAAAATAAAATACTCCCTCCATAACCACTTCAGATAAAATCTATTAGTCGAATAAAGGAAGAGCCACAATTGAACAAACTCCTGAGGCGAATACATATCATTCACCGTTCAATAATTATTCGCGAAATAACCGATATTTTTGGCAAAGTAACAAAGTTTTACGGTACCATTTGGAGTTCGGTCAATGTGGTCATCAATCAAAAACCGTGTGGTCGAACTGGTCGAAGTGTGGTCCAAGTGGTCGCGATCGGTCGGCAATAGAAAACTCTCAATCGTCACTCGTCAGTCGAGATTAGACCTTCCGAATCACGGCGATGCGGTGTTGCATTGCACACAGATAAAATTTCTTGATTCAATGCGGAACAGCATTCATTCAACCATATGGCGCTCTTGAATAGGTCCAACCAAATATTTGTTTGATTTTTCTACAGAACTTTCTTGACTCATTCATGAAAGGAATTGATTCGAATGAATACAGTTCTCAACACACCAAATGGACCACTCATAATTTGACTCTATTTCGAAGACCTGTATTTTTTTAAAAAATTGACCGATCTTCATGCGGTTTTCGATATCAGATGTGATATTACATCGGCTTTAAAGAGAGCTAGAACACTAAAGTGGAACCATTACACTATGGTCTACATTTCCAATGCTGCCAGAACTCGAGAAATTTTTTTCTGATCAAAAGTCAGTCATATTATGATACACTGGGACCTCATCTCGGAACTTTTTCGTGATTTCTCCTTAATTGGCCATTGGAACAAAAATTCGATTTTTTTTCGAAAGTCTTGCATTTCTTGATTTTCTTCTCTAGAACTCCACTTGAGCTGACTATTGGGAAGAACTGTTCTCATGTTTTATGGAGGATAATGAAAGACGAAAAAAGCACTTTTTTGGATTATACAGGATGATAAGAAACTAGGACAAAATCTCATTTCAGTGAAAAAAATCAAAAATGGTGACTAAAACTATGGCCCATTCGATCCAGTATATTCAGAAACGGCCTTCTTGATATCCATTATTCATATTAGACCATTAACTCGAGACGTTTTCGAAAATTCGCCTCTAAATGAAATACAGGATGAAAATTTCCAATTCAAACTTGTTTCCTGATATTGATTAGTGATTCACGCGAGACCAACGAGACGAGACTTTCATAAAGTCTCGTCTCGTCTCGCCGAAGAAATATGAAGTCTTGTCTCGAGTCTCGTCTCGCAGCCTCTAGTCTCGTCTTGTCTCGCGTCTCGTACGAGAGTCTCGAAAATGTATTGCAATTTCGTCATGCATGCATAATCTTGTTCCAGTCTAGTACGGGATATTTAACTTTACCTACTTTTTAGGAATAACGTAGAAGTAGGAAGAGAAAACTACAACCAAAATAACATTATTTATTGAAAAGTAAGTACAAAACAAAAACTTCAATCCAACATTATTTTACTCATTTGAGAAATAGGTATCTAAGAAAAAAACCTTTATCAGTCAGATCAGCCTTCACGATCGCAAATGTTTTTGTTTCTCACCATTCATTTTCCGATGTTCTCTTATAACGCAGCACGTGAGAATAGTCTTTCCGGACTGAAGTATAGCAGGTATGCAGATCTCGTGCCATCAAACTTAGAATGGGATATTAAGAAGAATAGTACGTTTTCGTTTCACGCATTACGTCGTTTTACAACAATCATGGATCGTATTTTCAAAGTATTTTTGAATGAAATGTTTTGTCTATTTGTGCTAAATAGAATGAATTCTTTCTAAATATGTTGTATTATGAATGAAATTCTCAAGTCTGCAGTGGGCACGCAGAAGTATTTAACTGCAAGACTCTCGCACGAGACACGAGAAGTCTTGCACGAGACTCGAGACGAGACCAATAAAAGTCTCGTCTCGTCTTGTCCGAGTCTCGTCTCGAGTCTTGTCTCGAAAACGAGACGAGACCATGCGAGACTCTCGCAAACGAGACTCTCGCGGGAACCACTAATATTGATGGTTTCCAATATTTATTGCCCAAGTCTGAGACACAGAGTATTGTTGTTCAATGTACTGAGTGTTCTGCAACTTATCTGACAAATTTCAACCACAACTACGATATTACATAAGAAGTCTATCACAAAAAAAAATTATAAAAGTAAAACGAGATGAAAAATGAAATTTGTAACACTTTATATCCACTGAAACTATTCTGAAAGGGCTCCATTGGCGAAATATGACATTATTGAATTCTTCAGCATTATGAAGATCCAACTAGAAAGTCCTATATCCTAAATTTCAGTACTTGGTAGGCCTCCCCGATTCAACAAAACCTCATGAAATCGGTTTGACATAGATTTTATGAGGTTGTTGATGAAGTCTATTGATATTGCCGCCCATTCTGGATAAGGTTGTCATTATTTTGGGGTGCCTCGCCTTCTCGATAGGTCAAGTTTCATTCGGCTCCACACATGTTCAATCAAATTCAGATCTGGAGATAATGCTGATCACCACATTCTTCTAACATTATTGTTTTCTAGAGTTCGCAGTTTGTCAGATAAGTTGTGGAACACTCAGTATATTGAACAACAATGCTCTGTGTCTCATACTTGGGCAATTAATATTGAAAATCCGTTGATAAAATGATGAGAATCATCGATATCAGGAAACAAGTTTGAATTGAAAATTTTCACCCTGTATTGTCCTATTTTCTTATCACCCTTTTCGAATAGTTTTAGTTGATATAAAGTGTTACAAATTTTATTTTCCATCGCGTTTCACTTCTATTAAATTTTTTTGTGATAGACTTCTCATGTAATATTGTAGTTGTAAAACACTCAGTATATTGAACAACAATTCTCTGTTTCTCATACTTGGGCAATAAATATTGAAAATCATCGATATCAGGAAACAAGTTTGAATTGAAAAATTTCATCCTGTATTTCACTTAGAGGCGAATTTTCGAAAACATCTCGAGTTAGTAGTCTAATATAAATGATGGATATCGAGAAGGCCGTTTCTGAATATACTGGATCGAATGGGCCATAGTTTCAGTAACCATTTTTGATTTTTTTTACTGAAATGAGATTTTGTCCTAGTTTCTTATCATCCTGTATAATCCAAAAAAGTGCTTTTTTCGTCTTTCATCATCCTCCATAAAACATGAGAACAGTTCTTCCCAATAGTCAGCTCAAGTGGAGTTCTAGAGAAAAAAATCAAGAAATGCAAGACTTTCGAAAAAAAATCGAATTTTTGTTCCAATGGCCAATTAAGGAGAAATCACGAAAATGTCCCGAGATGAGGTCCCAGTGTATCATAATATGACTGACTTTTGATCAGAAAAAAAATTCTCGAGTTCTGGCAGCATTGGAAATGTAGACCATAGTGTAATGGTTCTACTTCACACCCTGTGTAAGTTTTGTTCTGCGGACTTTTTCAGAGTGTTCTAGCTCTCTTTAAAGCCGATGTAATATCACATCTGATATCGAAAACCGCATGAAGATCGGTCAATTTTTTAAAAAAATACAGGTCTTCGAAATAGAGTCAAATTATGAGTGGTCCATTTGGTGTGTTGAGAACTGTATTTCTTCATCATCACAGTACGTATCGGTCGAAGAAAGAATTAATAAGTTTGAAACAAGAAAATCATTCTATTGTCAAGTTAATCTCCCATCATAGTTAAATAATTTTGTTCTTGAATCAAGAAATTTCGAGCTTGTCACAAGGAGATGTTGTCTTATTATAATGAGTGAAAATTTTTTCAGAAGATCCTCATTCTCTTGTGCCAAGAGATTGTCATTCTGAAGAAAATCAAAATACAGCTTACTATTAGAGTATTGATGGTCTCATCATGAAAGGAATAAAATAAATCAACAGAAGGCTTCATTATCAAAACTTGGGTAATCCTATTATAATATAACAAAAATGAAAACATGGAAAACAAAAATGAAAACATACATATACATATAGTAAAATCATCAAATACTGATGTCTGTAGCTTAATCTAGGAGGTGGAAAATTCATTTTTCTAAATTTTTGTGATTTGCTGTCCTCGTCTTCTTCTCCAGAATGTCACTGTGCTTGCATGTTGAACCCCGAGAACCTAGAGAGAAGAGAAAAATCATCATTTCAAAAATGTCTAGCGTATTTTGCATCAGAGTGGCTCGTTAAATGGGAATCATCAACCGTATACTATAGAACTTGCTACAGAAGACACAACATTTTCATTCAGCACATCAGCCAGGCATTGTCGAAAACAAACGAAATTTCAAGACAATCAGATATTTCCTGGTTACAAGAAATTCTGCGATCGACAAAAGAGCAAGTATAAAAGTTATTAGGTATGTGAAAACATGAAGGAAGGGGATATATTAACCATTGGTTCAATCATCATTCTAATCAGGAATGGACAATTACATACCTTGGCGACTGGTCAAATCGCCACTGCTGAACAAATAAGGTTTTCAATATAAGATTACGTTGAAATAAGAAGGGAAAACACCTCAGTTCAACCATGTTACAAAAACATACAGAGTTCAGAGTTCGTTTCTGTTCGAAATTGATACCTAACTATTCCTGCACGTATTTAACTCACCCTCGCAAAGTGTTCTCAAATGTTGAATGCTGCATTTCTGTAGAGATGATACCACACCATTATTATCCATGACTCAGCACACTTGATTCTTGAACACTTCACCATTGAAAAACAAAAAATTTTTGCACCGTCTCATTGAGAAACAACAGCGACAACGGCGAATGGCGGCTAACGACTAACAAGTCGAATGAGCGCAGGCGTTCAGTTGTCTCCCACCGTTGTACATCACTGCAAGCCTTTTAGCGACAAGCAGAGAGGACCCCGCACATTTAGTACGTAAAATGGCTTTCGGCTAAATTTTCTGAAAATTTGATATGTTTAAGACATTATCGTCCTCATCACACAGTCCAATTCACAGATCGATCCTATGACCAGTTTTCGAGCTACAGGGTGCCAAACATTAGATTTTGGCTGTTTAGAATATTTTGCATCAATTTGAATTATATGTGCTCTAAGTCGTGATTATTCTTCAGTAGGAATGAACTCTTCACGTCTAATATCTACCTCATGAATCCCTCTATTCGGTTAGAGAATAATATCACATATAGAGTATTGCATTCCATCATGACAAGGTAATATTCTTGGGAAAAGACAAATATTGAAAACATCAGAATTTTGATTTTTACTCAATCACTGAAAACTTGAAAACAAACGGCTAGAATCGGCCAATTATGTGACACAGTATGGGTCTTGATCATAAACATGAGGATTCATATGATTACCTCTGATACCATGTCCGGTTGGCCATATATAGGGTGATGACAATTTGAAAGCTTATAGAATTGATGTAACTCAGGTACAAAATGAGATACATTTCTATAATATATGAAGTGGAAAATGAAATGTCTCATGAAATAACCCACCCCCACCAAGACCCTGATGAGTCACAACCACCCCAACGCATATCATCTCAATAGTAGCCCCTACTTATTGTGATACCTCATTGAATAGCTTGGTGAAAATACATTTCAGTGGTATTATTCATATCTCGAACTGGGTGAACTAATAAAAAATATTCATCACCTATATCATTCTGCTGGGGTGCCGTATTAATTCCGTAACTTTTTGTAGTATGGGAAAAAATCGTTATTATCGAGCATTATATAAATAACCATAAAAGTGGAATTGCTTATGTGAACAGTTGGCTAGTGAAGCGAGAGAAAACTAAAATCTACAGAATGTTCTAGTAACCTAACCTAACCTAACCTAACCTAACCTAACCTAACCTAACCTAACCTGAGCTGGTCAGACGGACGGATTGTCAAAAGCTGCTGATAGATATTTTTCACATTGTGGCTCACATTCTGGCGAGATGGTCGTATTGAGACAAGTTGTCAGATACCATAATATGACATCAAGCATTGCTATAGATGAACTGATAGGCAAAAGCCATGAATGATAGTACATAATGGGTCGCACTGTTGATGGCGATTTCCGAAAATATTGTTGTTTGGGTCTTCGCTGGAATTCAGCAGAGATCGTTCACTATCTATATCTGCTTGAAGACTATATATATTCCATCCATGCGGTTATTTTTGCATATTGTTATGTGCATTACAAACTGTTCTGGAGTCTGAATGGAGCTGAGTGATATTTCTGCATTGGTAATCAGTATTCCTATTGTTTTGGAAAAAACTATTGAGATCGATATGCGTTGGGGTGGTTGTGACTCATCAGAGGGGCTTGGTGGGGGTGGGTTATTTCATGAGACATTTCATTTTCCACTTCATATATAATAGAAATGTATCTCATTTTGTACCTGAGTTACATCAATTCTATAAGCTTTCAAATTGTCATCACCCTATATATGGCCAACCGGACATGGTATCAGAGGTAATCATATGAATCCTCATGTTTATGATCAAGACCCATACTGTGTCACATAATTGGCCGATTCTAGCCGTTTGTGTTCAAGTTTTCAGTGACTGAGTAAAAATCAAAATTCTGATGTTTTCAATATTTGTCTTTTCCCAAGAATATTACCTTGTCATGATGGAATGCAATACTCTGTATGTGATATTATCCTCTAACCGAATAGAGGGATTCATGAGGTAGATATTAGACGTGAAGAGTTCATTCCTACTGAAGAATAATCACGACTTAGAGCACATATAATTCAAATTGATGCAAAATATTCTAAACAGCCAAAATCTAATGTTTGACACCCTATAGCTCGAAAACTGGTCATAGGATCGATCTGTAAATTGGACTGTGTGATAAGGACGATAATGTCTTAAACATATCAAATTTTCAGAAAATTTAGCCGAAAGCCATTTTACGTACTAAATGTGCGGGGTCCTTTTCTTGAACCAACATAAATTGGAATTCATGTCACTTGTAGTAGCAGTTTTCTTGAATGACGAAATATACTGTTTATGTTGAGCAAATTCACATCAAGAAATTTCAGGAAACGAAGCAAGCAAGCAAATTGATTTAAGATAAGTGTATATTGCTCCATTCGAATGAAAAATCATTGTACGAAGCAATTTACTTTCAAGAAAATGGAATTGTTCGATTGAAGAAATCCTTTTTATCTGTGCATCAGAGTTCATTGACCTTAATTGCTCAGTATCAAGCAAATATTTAGGTACATCAACATCAGTTACCAGAAGATGCTGCCAAAGTTCAGAAGTCAACCGCCACCTGAAATCCATCACCAAGTCAATCAACCACCTCACTAACCCTAGTAGCTGAATGGAAGAACGCTAAATTGCTGTTGCTGGCCAAGCAGTTGTCAGGAATTCTTCTCATGAGATTCTCACTTTGCGGTAATCTCAGAGTCGGTCAGAATTTTAGTCATCCGATAAACATCGAAATATTTTGTATATATTCTTCAATTTCGGTTCGTGTGATTTTGAATAAATTGTTTTCAGAAAATTGTTTTCAAAAAAGTACTTTGAGATCCCGAATAGTTAATTTACTCATTCTCCCTGATTCGGGTCAATTTTGGACTATCAGGGTGCGACTCATTTCCAACTTGACAAATATTGGTTCAGCAGTTCGAAGCAAGTTTTACGATTTATCAGGAAACATCAGAAATTTGGCAACACTGTCTACAGAATTATACCTACCCCGAATCGGACAGAATACACGTCATAAAGTGTAGATGAGAAGAGTGTGGCTAAATTCACACTAATAAACTCTTATTTGCACATTGTAGCAAATCATTTATACCTGTTAGATCATTTATCGTTGATTTTCAATAATAATTTATAACAATGACTAACAGAAAATGTGAACAAGAGTATATCGAGAGAGTGGAAAGCTGCGTAATTAGTTTGAAATCTGAACTGAACAACCCTCCAGTGTCGTTGGCAGTGAAAGATGAAAGTGCACTCGAGGAGGCCAATCGGAATATCGACGGAGCAAGCCAAAAGTTGAATTGCTTGAAAACTGGAGCCATTATCTTAGGTGATATGATCCTCATTCTAGCATATAATTTTGACTAATAACATTTCAAATTTCATATGTTCAATAGGGGCATGTGGCGGGGCACTTGTTGGCGCTAAATTTGGCCTTTCGTTTGGACCATTCTATGCTCTGGCTTGTGCGATAGCCGGGGCTGTATACGGGGGATTCATTGGTGCTGGCATTGCCTACATTCTGATCGATGTGCTCAAGCTTTTGGAAAAAGCACAAATTCAATGGAAAACAGCCTACGGAATTAGACGTATCGGATGCTCTTAATTAAGTGGTCGAGATTTTTTATTCACTTGTGAATCATTTATGTAATGCATCAATTGTATCAAAAGAACAAGTCAATATGCACCTGAATTTTGATATTAGAATAAATCCGAACTCTTAGCTTGTCAGTATTTATTAATTCGAGTTACATTCACAGTTTTGATTCGCCCTGCTCCTTTTCTGATTGTTCCTGTTCTGATGAATTCTTGATAAGTGACATGTTGTGTCTGTCATTGAATCGCTGGTGTATTTCATCCAGCATTATATTGAGAGTTTCCAGTGATTTCTTGAACATGCTCAAATCCCCGCTGAACCACATATAAGGCCCAAACTGCTTTCGGACCCACTTATTCATCTCGGTTGACCAATCTTTGGTCCTGATGAACTTTTCCATCTCGACAATTAGCTGTTCGGCGTCATTAGTGAGCTTTCGAATATTGTAATCTTCAACTTGATCAAGTTTCGAGTTTTCGGGTGGATTGTTGATCATTTTCATCAAATTTCGCCATTTGTCCTTCAAATTCTGGTAGTATTGCAATTCGTCTTTGGTCAGTATTGTATCCCTAAAATAGTTGATATTTGTTGAATCATTCTGCACGATATCACACTGGGAATTGATTAAGTGAGTACGCATAATACAAGGTGTGAATCCTCGGGAGATTTCAAGGAGAAAAGTTCATATCAACATATATTTCCTGAATCTCTCAGTTTTTGAGCTATAGGGAGTTGAAATTTCGAGTGCAATGTGAGTTTTCATCATAGTTTTTCATCACTCATAGATATTTTCATGAAATTTTGTACACACTTCTTCATCATTGGGGAGCATTTCTTGACATTACAGATTTTCCAAAATTTCACAAGTTACATCTGTACTGACAATTATTGAAGAAGAAAATGTTACGCCTCTTATTATTCTAGGAATCCATTCATTTTTTAAATCCTCATTCTTTTTGAGCAAACGTTTTGGTCCCTTGACTCACTTTCATACGACGTACTGTTTTTGCGTAAAAATATCAAAATCAAGGAGTGGAAACACATAATTTCTCGGGACGAAAAATAATTTTTTACTTCCACTAGTGATGCTCACGTAGGCCTGATAGTGAATTTTTTTATTTGAAAGAAACCCTACGCTTATTCTAAAAATATTAACACCCTATACCTCAAAACCAAGAGGTTCAGGAAGATTTTCTCCTTGAAATCACCCGAGAATTCACACCCTGTATTATCGGCACACAATTGATTATCAACAGTCTGTATTTTAGGATTGATTCAACCTGAATCTGAAGAATAATGAAATAATAGTTTATTACCTTGCAGTCTCATTCTTCCTGTCTTTTGGTCCTCCTAACCCAATTCCAGTGTTAATAATTGGGCTATCCATCAGAAAGAACGCAAAGTAGGTAGGTACTCCAAGATAATACCAATAAGAGCAGTTACAAATACAAATTCTGGTCGTTTATCAATTATTGCTGTTTCAACTGTTTATACTTCCCACTGATGATATCACCTTCTTATCTAGTTTGTTTAGGAAATGCGAAAAATGTGAATAACAAGTCATAGCAGTTCCAGTGGCGGCAGTGTCTATCCAAGAATTGTCGAGAAATGAAACTATAGATTGATCGCTATTTATCTTTTCTTAGCGATTTTTAGTACTGCATATATTTTTTTCTGTGATCATGGCAATCCATCCCGTCTTTTTCATTTGTACCTACCTAGTGAGTGAAACACGAACCATGAACAGATCTATGCGAAACCTTTGAGTATTCACACTATAATCAAGGGCGAAACGTACAGGAATCTATTTTTTACTTCTATATGAGTGAATAACATTGGTTACGTGATAGTTCACTCTACAAGTAAATCTATTCTTACGCACAACTGTGCGTTATTAGTATAGTTTTAGAACAAGAAAACACATGATGTTCATATCGCACGAAAACGAAGTTTGAACTCGATGTCGTAGGCGGACTGCACAGTAGAAAATCGACGGGATATTTGACACCAAAATAACACCCGGCGGTGTCTATATCCATACACACCATTTTTGTGTCGATTTAACAACAGTGTGCAGTGTTCAATTCACACTGTGATGGTGAATATATTTTTCACCAATAGTTGTTGATATTTGTCTACCGATGGTGTCGATTTGACTTCCTGAAGGTGTGAAAACTCACTTTATATGGTGTATAAAGAGCACCTAATGGTGTTATTTTTTCACCAAATAATATTCAATTTTACCATACAGGGTATCAATATTTGACACCGAGTTTGACACTAAAGAGAGTATACAACCATAAAAAATGATGAATCTCACACCATGGAATGTGGAATTATTTTACACCAGATAGAGTGTGAAACTATGGATTCATTTTGTTCATTGGCTGTAAAATAAAATATACCTTCAAACACCAACATAGCATGTTTTTGAATAAGCAGTGCTTTATTATTCAGGTAGGAATGCATGCTCTCAGAAAAAACTTGAAGTTCAAATAATCTGGTTTGCAGTAATGCTCTGATTTTTTCTCGACAAATCAATAAAAATTGTGCCAATTGTGCACAAAATACAGTAGTTGTTTTTAAACGATGACATCATGATTATTATGAAATGATTCGAGTTAACCTACACAGTAAAAAATTCGACGGTGTAATTTTCTACACCCTAGAGTTGTTCAAACATTTTTCACCGAATAGTGTTAACTCTGACACCATTGACAGTGGTCGACCTGAAAAACTCCGTTTTATATGGTTCTACACTTGCCCAAAGACATTTTCAAAATTGAACACCGTCATATGGAGTCGTATAGGTCGTACGATTAGGATACCTACTAAATTATCGGTCGTCCGAGTCGGTGAATCGCCAATAATTCTGGTAATACTGGTAACAGGTTAGTTTGTTATACCTTAAATCGATTCAATAGCTAGTGAAGTGTGATATATAATGTCGGTGTTCATAAAAATAGAATACCGAAACATTCAAAAATGGATGATGATAGGTTAGGTACCTACTGGTACATTTGTGGTGTTTAATTCCAAAATGTATTATCCCATTCCCGAAAACTGAAAATCTCATTGCGAATATATACATAGAGAATCGAATTTTTTATTCGGTAATTGTTATTGATCTATTCCAGAGATATATAGAGTGATGTCCTAATCCTATCTGTTTAATCATAATATTTGGTTGAGGTAGAGGTATATAGTCAGTTAGGAGTCAGCGCGAACTGTGATTGGTGTTCATCATATCTCTTCAATCTAGGTGAATATGGATATATTTCATATCCATTCAGTTTACTGAAACAGCATATACCTGTACATTGTGTCGATTGTACGGAAAACTGACAATCGCCTTACATATGAGAGTAGAAACTAGTAGATTGTACAACAAGAGTGGATATGGTGTTTATATATCACGAAGACGAAGTTTGAGCACGACGCGTGAAATATGTTCACTGCTCACAACACGCAATACGTAGGTAATTAACCTTTTTCTACGGCTATAACATAAAATTGCTCTTGTTTCACTGTATTCGATACATCAATGAGGTACTTTGTATGTCATCAGTTTCATTTCTGTATCTGATATCACAATGACTCCATTGTGTTATTATTTCAAGAAAATCTCATCGCTCATGGAATGTCAGATTGCAAGCAATGAGAGCTCTGCCTAATGAATGAGCATCACTTCAGAGGAAATCAGATGACTACAAGACGAAGAAATCCTTCGAATGTCCCTTAGGGATATCCGTCGGATGTCCTAATTGGTACATGAACTGTACTCTTCCAATGTCCTAAAAATAACGTCCTACGGACGACCCAGTCTGTACTTTCAATATTTTGTACCTGCGAGGACGTTAACTTACACCTTGCCGACGAAAGATTGCTCATAGGTTATAAGTACTCCTCGTCAATGTCCTTCACGTGAGTCCATTGGACATCCTTGAGAAACTTTTTGAGGACCTTCTACGGACCATCAACTCAACTGGATGTCCTAATCATTTATGCAAGATCTGGTCCTAGAGGGACCCAGAAAAATTAAAATTCAAGAATAATTCGTACGTCTCTGGGACATCCTATGGACATCCAATCGATATCCCTAAGCGTTGCTGATATGTTGTCCTATGGATGTCCTAAGGATGTCCTCTGTAGTGCTTGATGAGGAATACTCTAGGTTTCAGGTATTCGATAGTTGTCCCAGGGACATCCCTCAAGGACGTTTCTAGTTGGTCCTCAAATGGGACATTTGTGCGTCCCACAGACGTCCAATGGATGTCCACGGTACCAAATTCGAACGTCCTATGGACATCCTGAATGTCCTGACAGGACGTCCTAAGGATATCCATGGGACATAAGTGTGTTATTAGGGATCAATCCTCTATTTCTGATAGATAGATAGATAGATAGATAGATAGTTTATTTAACCATGTTATGTTATATATACATGTATGGCAGGTCATCGTTGGATATACCAATAACTTAAACTCTAATGTAAATAGGTACTATATAAATAAGAAGCAGCGAGTGAAAAGACAAAGACAAAATAATGCCTACAAAATATTCTTTGAAACATATACATCAAGTGATCACTAACACACAAATGAAAAAAAATACATTGACAATGAAGGTGAGCATCTTACATCTTTTCACAATTCAAGTATTCTTGAATAGAGAAGTAGCAGTGTGATTTGAGGATTGATTTCACTCGATTCTTGAAAAGGTGTGAATTCATTGTTTTTATTGAATCGGGAAGTTTGTTGTATAGTTGTAGATTGGGTGAATTTTTCTGGGAGGTAGTCAGTTTATATTTGGCGGTCTCAGTAGATCTGCATTCCTTGTGTTGTGGTTGTGGATGTCAGAATGAGTTTTGAAGGACCATTTATTTTTATGTATATCTAGCACAGAATAGTAGATGAATAAACACGGTAAAGGCAATATATTGAATTTTGTGAACAAAGGTTTACATGAGGAATCATAAGCAGCATTAGCAACAATTGATTACGAGAATATTTCTGATTGCCATTTCAATCAGAATATGGAATGAATTTTCTGGATTGAATACTTACTGCAGAAAACAGAGAACACACCACACAACTGAAGAATCACGTAATATGAGGATTATATTTGAATTGTGATTCAGAAAGTATAAGATGTAATTCAGAAAGTATAAGATGTAATTCAGAAAGTATGATTCATTATTCCAAATTTTTTGGGATTTTCTCTCCTCGTTTCTATAAAATAAAAATATGAATATTATTTCAATATACGTGTAGTGAGGACAAATCAGATGATTTGCCCCGAAATGTCACTGCGTTTAAAGAATTTTCCTATCAGAGAGCCTAAAAGAAAAATTCACTAGCTTGTCAGTGACAATTTGTATTGAAAAATTTTTGGAGAAGAGGAATAAAGGTGAATAGAAAAAAAAAATCAGTGACATTTTGGGGCAAATCATCTGATTTGTCCTTACTACACGTATATTGAAATAATATTCATATTTTTATTTTATAGAAACGAGGAGAGAAAATCACAAAAAATTTGAAATAATGAATGTACCACCTCCTCGATTAACCTACAGACAGTATTCAGAAAGTATGAATTGTAATTCAGAATAGTTACCTGTAATTCAGAAAGTACCTATAACTTGAAATTCAGATTAGTTAATTGTAATTCAGAATGCGTTATATGTAATTCAGATTAGTGAAATGTAATTCAGAAAGTGTAACTTGTGATTCAGAATAGTGGAATGTAATACAGAAACCATCAATTATAATTCAGAAAGCATCAATTGTAATCCAGAAAGCATCAATTGTAATTCAGAAAGCATAACTTGTAATTTAGAAAGTATCACTTATGATTCAGAAACTAGAAACAACCGGTATGCATCCATTCTCCTTGAGTTCCGGGTGTTGGAGAACAACAACTTGTTTATCTATATAGAACAGAATATTGACCAGGCCAAAGATACAATTATTGTAGGAGGTGATTGTGCTGGGCTGCACAAATATCACCATTCACCATGCTGCAGCTCTGGCATTTCAAGATATGCCCGTTTGTCGATAAATATAAAATATTGATGTTTACCACACAATGAACCATTCGTTGATTTTTATTCCCTACCCTTATTTAAGTCCATAGTATCCATGAATTACAAGTGATACTTTCTGAATTACAAATTACGCTTTATGAATTACAATTGGAAGAGGTGTAGATGAAACAAGGATTTGAGGATGAAGATGACAGTCGATATTAACGTCAGGAAGTCAGGTTGACAATGTATAGTTCTGTGTCTGTGTCTTCTCCTCTTTTTTGTATTCCTAGGAACTGAGACATTACACTGTTGCCCGTGCCACAGAATAATCTGGGATTGAATAAAATCGCGGTCATTATTAAGAATACTAGGATATTTTTAATGGTACTGAAGCATCTTGCAAGTATATATAATTATCAAATAAGTGATTATTATACAAGTCAAACTATATTGTATTATGTGAATGTGAATACCATTGTCATTGGTCATAATGAATCTCATTAGGTTATTACTAGTTACAAATCTGGCAGCGTCGAAATATGTGGTCCTACTTTTCATGCGAAAACCAGAGTTTGGAAACGTCATCGTTTTCGAAGTCGCCTAATTTAATTATCGCGATGATTCTACACCTTTTCCAGATGTATTTCAGAAAGCGTCAATTGTAATTCAGATTCCTCAAATGGAATTCAGGAAACGTCAGTTGTAATTCGGATTAGTCAATTGAAATTCAGAAAATATCAATTGTAATTCAGATTCGTCTACTGAAATTTAGAAAATATCAGTTGTAATTCAGATTTCCCAGTTGAAATTCAGAATGCATCAATTGAAATTCAGATATTGTCATTTGTAATTCAGAATGTGTCAATTGTAATTCAGACTACGTAATTTGTAATTCAGATAAGTTACTTGAATTTCAGAAAAAATCAGTTGAAATTCAGATATCTTCAATTGTAATTCAGATTAGTTAATTGGAATTCAGACAGTAGTTGTTGTTCACCGCGAAATCAAATAAGTAATTATATTATGTGGGATACAACAACACACGTTTGTTTTCATTACACTCATTCATAATACAATAACTACATATAAGCAAGTAATGTATGAAAACGAACAATATCGGAATTGAATTGAGACATAGCAGGTGAAAATCAAGATGGCTACAAAAATAAAAATATCCATCATTCAGCGACCTACGGGCATATTTTCTAAAGTCAAAGCAGCAGCATGGTGAATCGTGGTATGCTGTGCTGCTCGAGCACAGTCTCCTCCAACAATTCATACAGTTGTCTTTGAAGTTCATTCTATGAGATGATGTATAATGTATAATTATTTGAAGTTAGAATATTCATTCCCAGGACAATAGGATATACACATTAGGTATAGGTACTTGTGATAATGATGGATTGTAAGTAGGTATGCATGCAAACGCAACACTGTTCCATATTTCCGAATTACAAATGAAGTTTTCTGAATTACAATTGATATTTTCTGAATTTCAATTGACTAATCTGAATTACAATTGATATTTTCTTAAATTCAATGGACTAATCTGAATTACAAATGATGCTTTCTGAATTTCAATCAACTATTCTGAATTACAAATGACATAGTCTGAATTACAATTGACCCATTCTGAATTACAAATGATACATTCTGAATTATAAATAACGCTTTCTGAATTTCAATTGACGCTTTCTGAATTCTAACTGACGATTTCTGAATTTCAGTTGATCAATCTGAATTACAAATGACGCATTCTGAATATCAATTGACAATTCTGAATTACATTTGATATTTTCTGAATTTCAATTAACTAATCTGAATAACAAATGATATTGTCTGAATTGCATATGACGCTTTCTGAATTACTATTGGAAAAGGTCAAAAGGTGTAGATAACGAATGATGTGGCGTAAATTCGACTAAGGTGTTCAATCCCATTGTTACACTATAGATACATATATCATGACTCATAGTTTTATATATCATATGATTTTCACATGATTGTATTTATACTATAGGTTTCCTAAAACTCTTTTGGGTCCTTGGTCTTATGATGATCATGAAATTATTTTTCAACTTCCAGTTTCCCCGAGCATGACGAATTGTGACTCTTGTAAAACACCTTGTATTTCCACATATTCTCATAAGCTCATCGAACGAGGAAATATTCATAATGATTTCGAGAATGAAAGCTTATACAGGGTGATTGATTGAAACCGTTCACAAGATGTTTCTGGCGACTCAGGCATCAGATCGATTCGAAAGTTGTAGATATAACTAATACATATAAACAAACCTGCTTCATATCTGAAATCTGAATATCTGAAATAATTGTAGAGATGTGGTGTTGACCTATCTCACTTGAGTTCTAGCGGAAATTATTACCAAGATAAAGGGTGTGAAAAAACGAGAATTTCAGTTTTTAGTAATACTTTGTGTCGACTAACTATTCATCATTTGGCCAAAAGAGCTCTCATGTCGCTATATCAAATTTTGATGTACTATAAATTGCTATCTGATTCAAACAGATACAGGGTGGTGCAGAATTCAGAAATCTGATCACACTGTATCTGTTCCGATTGAATATCAATTGATAGTGAATCGAGAAATAATATGGGAATATGAAAGCTGTTTCGAATAATGAAAAGTAGTTTCGACAGAAAATATTGAATAAGGGTCGAAAAACCTCGATTTTTCACACTCTGTTATCAGTTCCGCTAGACCTCAAGTGTGATAACTCAATGAAATCAGCTTCGCAGGAAGAATCTGAAAATAGTATATGCATTTAATATAGTAGTGTTTGAAATCACACAAGTCTCCTGGAGATTTCTGAGGGTTGCTCGTAAGGAGGCAACCGAAAGACGGATAGAACAATTTCACAACTTTTTTTTTACAGGGTGTTCTGTTTGAATCATCAAAATTTCTACTTGTTTCTGGTACAAGCGGCAACACCGCATAATCAGAATTATTTCAGATGGATAGAGCAGGTTTTTTTATGTAATATTCTCAACTTTCAAAACGATCCGTTGCCTGGTTTGCGAGGACCGTGTAATGAAAAGTTTCAATCAATCACCTTGTATATATGAAGTCAAAAGGATAACGTGTATTTTGCAATACTCAAGAAGGTTAATATGATCATGAAACAATGATGGAATTGAAGTCAGTTCATCTGTAAGTATGATAATTTTCAACTTTGAAACTACAATATTCAAATTTGATTTTTTGATACAAATTAAAATTATTGGTCGATCCCAGGCCATCATCTACTCATTGTTCATGATATGTTTATTTTTGTTGATGTATGTACCTACCTACTGAAAAATATCTCACTACATCAATTTGAAACAAATATTGGTAAACGTTTAGTAGTTGAAACACCTGAATGTTTTGCTGATGCATGAGTTTCAATCAAATGTGTATTTCTTGTTGATTTTAAGTTTGAGAAGAATCGCATATTCCGTTGAGTTTCCCTCATCATAATATGAGCCTGTATACCCGCCTCAAATTTCAACGAGTCGCCACTGACTGTTTCTGATGAATCATTGTTATTGGTGGTTATTTCATTCGACTTGAATATGAGCAATAAAAATAAACATTGGAGCCAGATTAGAGATGATCATCAGGGTTGCCAAATCGGCATCTCGGTCAGAATGTACCTACGAGAGAAAATCACCAAAAATGTACTAGTTTACCAAAAAGCTACTAGATTGAAATCCCGGTGGTAGATAGATGAAACATAGAGAAATAAAATATTATTGAACATATAATATATGAAGAGCTTCTTGAATTAAGTGAATAACAAAAATGAAATGATCGCATTGCATATCACTATGTAGTAGTACAGTTCGATATTATAATGTCATATATTTGCAACATTCGCATATACAGGGTCGTGTTATCGAAGTAGATACAAATATTTCGCGAGCCTATTCATAAGTGTCCTAAAATTCACCCCCTACAAGTAACAGACATCGGAAATTGACAGTTGTCGAAAGTTCGACAGGAGGCATTATATTGGGTGTTGCAGTGGTATTAATTGGGTGAATGAGTGTTGATTACAATAAAAAAGACTTTTTCTATTGCTTTTCGATCACTCGATGAAAAACCTTGTGAGAAATAGGATTATTGACTTCATGCCAGTTCAGGAATATCTTGAAACCATTGTCGCATCGTTATTGTATGAATTGGTCAGAAAAATCCAGAAGGGCCTCCTTGCGCCCCCTTGGATTGCCGTATCTGAAAAATCATGAAATCAGTTTGAGATATCGAGCAGAGCAATCAATCCAAATGTAGAATTTGTGTTCAGCATAGCATATGAGACGATTTCACCAAATTCTCAACATTTCTAAAAAAAATGTTTTTCCTCTGTTGAAGTTGTCAATGATTTCAACACAATATGAATCCATTTTCTAGGATGTATTCCGTAGTATAAGGTGGCAAAATACGTTGAATGTGGCTTGCATAATTTTAAAATCGGAAGAACCTAAAAATGAAAAACATCGATTTCCAACATCCTGTATGAGGAATATGGAAAATTACAAAACCGTTTCGAGATATTGGCTTGAACGTTCGGAAGAAACGCCGCTTAATAGAAAAATAAAAAGAATTTCCTGGAATACGGAAGAGTTTGAAATTTTTCATTTTTGTAATACTTTTTTCTAACACTTAGTGTACAATGAAAGAAACACCCCCGACGATTTTTGAACGAGGAATCTTGAACAGGAAGAGCGCATCTTCCAAGCACTGCGTTCCGATTGAAAATCATTCATTATCTAAAAAGATACACAGTAAAAAACCGCTTCGAGTGAAATCCGTAGAGTATGTTTTTAGAGTTAAAATACTCTGACAAACCCACTCTAATACTGCAATCAACTCTATTACTACACTTCTCGCAGATTATCTCTTTTGAAACTAATTCTAGATTGAATTTTCACTATTCTCGTATTGAATTCACTCTATATTCCTGAAATTTCAATAAAATATCAATTCAGATAACTCAATTCGCTAACAATTGGAATTGAATTCATAATAGTGTTCACTGACACTAGTGAACTTGAATATTCCTCTCTTGTCGATTAAATTGACACTCTATCATTGTTCAATTCAATCTATATACGATGAAATATCAATCTATACAGTTTCAGATCGTTCGGTCAACTAGATAGTGAAATAAGTAATACAGATTATAGTGTCGATGATATAATGAACATATTAGCTTCAAGTAGCTTTTTTACTATACCCGCGTAGTGAGAAATTTTTGACATTGAGTTATGAACATATTTCCGTATACCTATCTCAGTTATTTTTCGTTTTTTCCGTTTCGAATTATTGTTTCGAAAGATTTATGAAACAGATATAGGTTAACTGATTAGTCTAGTGGGACTCGAGTCATTTTTCAAATATCAAACGATTAGAATATTATAAAGTCACACTACTTCTCATCCGTCAATTCTCGCCACTGCATAAAGGTGGCGCTGTGGAAACTTCGCCGCTGAACGTCTGTCGGGGGCCTATAAATACTGTGACATGTGGAAGAATGGTTAATTTAACTTGGATGAAATATCAACAGGAAGTAGTGACTAGTTTACTCAACTAGTGTTCTATATCAAATCTAAAATGATGAATGAATAATGATAACTCCTTATTAGCACCTGAACAAATAGTAGTGTCAATTTGAACAATGCAGGAGCAATTTGACATCCACGTAGAGTAAAAATTTCAATCAATTCCCGGTGGATCCGACACTGTTTATAGTGTGGAATCTACTCTCTACTATTATATTACAACTCTGATCTTTTGTGCCTGTGTAATAATCGGTTATTGAATTTCACTCTAAAGTGATGATATTGACACTAGCTTGGGTCTTGAGTGGAATATTCACTCTCGAAATTGTTTCTTTCAACTCTATTTTTGTGTTTATTCAATATATTTAGAGAAATAAATAGAGTAAATTTCAATGTGCTTGCATTGAAAATTTACACTAATTGAATTGAAAAAATCACACTATAATATACAAAACTATAGAGTTAAATCATTCACTCTAATGCTTAGTGGTCCTCCTGGGAACAGGTATAGTGTTAAATTTCACTCTATTTTTTTTACTGTGTATGGCAGTTTGAGAATTGTCGAAAATTTCAGTGGTCTACTTGTTTCTTTGAGCACTTTATATGGCGCTCTTGAATAGGTCCAACCAAATATCTGTTTGATTTTTCTACAGAACTTTCTTGACTCATTCATAAGAGAAAATCTTGATTCGAATAAAAATTTCTCTATCATCACAGTACGTATTGGTCGAAGAAAGAATTAATTAATTAGTTTGAAACAAGAACATTCTTTTATTATCAACTTAATCTATCATCATATTTCAACAATTTTGTTCTTATAAATCAAGAAATTTTGAGCTTGTTATGGAATGATCATATCTCATCATAATGAATGGAAATTTTTTCAGAGATCCTTATTGTCTTGTGCCAAGAGATTAACCTTTTTGGAGTAAATCACGATATAGCTATATAGCTTACTATTGAGTATTAAATAACATTAATTCTTACAGTTGGTGAACAAAAGGCTTTATTATCAAAATCTGGTATAACATAACCAAAAATTCAAACATGTATGATATGAATGGAGACACGATATACGTATAGTAAATTCATCAAATACTATGTGCAGTTTAATCTAGGAGGTGGAATATTTATTTTTCTAGATTTTTGTGATTTGCTGTCGTCGTCTTCTTCCCCAGAATATCACTGAAATGGCTTGAATGTTGAACCACGAAAACCTAGAGTGAAGAGTAAAATCATTATTTAGAAAATGTTTTGTGTGTTTTGCAGAGTGGCTCATTGTTAAATTGGAATAATTAACCATATACTTATAGAAATCAAACGAAATTTCAAGTCAACCAGATATTTTCTGGTTACAAGAAATTTTGCGTTTGACAAAAGGAATGTATAAGACATGTTTATATAGCTATGTGAAAACACGAAGGAAGAAGACATATCATTATTGATTCAATCGTTCTAATCAGGAATAGAGTAAAAAATATACAAAGAATGGACAATAACCTTTCAAATCGTCACTGCTGTTGTGGAGGTTATAGCTACAATCAACATGCGTTGACAGTGATTTGTAGTTATGGTTTCAGTTATGATTGAAATCAAGGTTCTGAACATATTCCCGATAAAATAAGAAATGAAAAACACCTGACTAGGTACAACTATGTTACAAAAATATACAAAGTTCTTGCTCCCGCAGATTGTCCTCAAATATGGAATGCCGCATTGCTGTGAAGATGATACCACACCACTATTATCAATGACTCAGCACATCTGATTTTTGAATACTTCACCATTGAGAAACAATGGTGCTTTGCATCGTCTTCAGAAGAAACAACAGCGGCAATGTCTAATGGCGGCTAACGACTGAGGAGTCGAATGGGCGCAGGCGCACCGCTGTTTATACGTCACTGCAAGTCTTTTAGACAAGCAGAGATTTTCTTGATCCAATATGAATTGGAATTTATGTCACTTGTAGACGCTGTTTTCTTGAATGAAGAAATATACTGTTTATGTTGAGCAAATTCATATCAAGCAATTTCAATAAACGAAGCTAGCAAGCCAGACAAGTGAATATTGCTCCATTCAGATGAAAAATTCGATGTCAAGATAATGGGTTCGTTTCATTGATGCAATCCTTTTTATCTGTGTTGCTCAAAAAATGGAGTAACACTGATTCCACAGAGGTGAATGAGGTTTGCCTGCAGTTCTTATAGCTTGAAGGAGATGCATTCCAGGTTAAATGATCATGGGAAGAAAGTCCTATTTTGACCTCAGTAATAAGTCCTTGAAATATTCGTTTCAATTTATTTCGATAACACCCTGAATAATCACAGTTTTGATTTTCAGCATAGTTTTTGTGCTCAGTTAGAGTCTAAAGAATATGAATATTGATCATGGATTATGTTATGTTTCTGAAATATGACAAGAGACGACCGATTTTACTCAAAGATGCCCCCTTTTCAGGGCAAACGCACATGTCACTCAAATGCACATAATAAAAGCTCAAGTTAATCAAAACGCCAAAGGTGATCTCTTATTGACTTGTGCTTATGCTCAATACTGAAATTTCTGTATAAACACTCTCATTTAATTAATATTTACAGTGGTTCATCGAAAAATACGCACCCGAGTTTTCTCCGTTGTAATGAAATCAATGAAAAATTGCTGGGATAGTTTCATTCTAATTTGACGATTATATAGTATTATGTTTAACGAGCACGAAGTAGGGATAGTCATTTCCCACGAGTATGAAGTTCGCCAGCATGAGTCGTAGGCGACTATGATGCAAACAATACGAGTGCGAAATTAGCATGTCGTGCGAGTTATACATTCTACTTTTTCTGCGACTTCAACATTTAATAGCGAAATGTTTCAACAACTATTTTTGGGTACTTCATTAAATTTGATATTTCATGGAAGACGTGATTCATTGGATGATGATAGCTATAGCGATTATAAGAGAGATATCGACTTTTTTTTATACCTATTATACAGGCTGATTCATAGTGGATGGCACATTAGATGTTTCTGAAGAATGGGAAGTAGGATTATTTTGAAAATTTTGTGTCTCGTGTAATCAGTTATCTTCTATCGATCTAATATATCCTCAGCTCTGTGGCGTTGCCCCTCCTTTCGAAAAGTAGCCAGAATTCAGAATTTTGAACAACTTTTACTGTGAAGTGATGAATGAGAAAACTTGAAACCATTCGCAAAAAGATGAATTTAATCTCATTGATGAAGAAGTAAAGTGTTCGATATTTTTGATAAACATATATCTCTTCTAAAAAAATTTTTCACCAACGGGGTGTCACTGAATAGTAAGAAATTTCTCTCTCAGGTAGTTATCTAATAGCGAAATTTGAAACGCAGTGATGTCTTGGATTAAATCCTCTATAGGTCCTCACTATATATACAGGATGTCCCAATATTCTTAGGACACAGCGCTATACTACGTGTAGTAGGGGTTGAAATAAGTTATTAGACCCAATTCATTTATGTGCCAAAATGTACCGTTTGTTCGAAGAGTTCGAAGTTTACATGAGAAAACACATTTAAAAAGCATTCGTACCCATTTGTACTAGGAATATCTTGGAATATGTGTCAGCACCATTTATGAAAATATTTCTTTTCATCAGAACTATGCGAAATACTAAATTTTTATGAGTATAACCATATACCGAGATACAGGCAGTCATATATCAATTTTGAATAATCATTCGCTCGTCCATAAAAATTTAGCTTTCCAGTATATTTTTTTAAAAGTGAGCATGGAGCTTATACTTGGGACGTTGAAACTATCGACCTATCAGGCAAAATCGAAATCCAGGTTTAGCTTCAGGAAGAATTCATATTTATTCGAATTATGAAAAAAACACACTGTATTCAAGAATTCACAAAATTAATCGAAACAATCGTGAAGAGGACATTTTGTTTTCCCGCCACATATTATCATGGTAACAGTTTCTAACGGAATGTTGAAAGCGGTTTCGAGTTATTAACACAGTTTTAACAATAATTATAAGGACTGTGAGATTCGTCTAATATGGGTATATTCAGAACCACCTCGGAAACTCCTATCAAAAATTGAAATTTTTATTATTTATTATCTCAGGTGATGACAATCTTATAATTATTATTTTATTCACTCCTTTGGACAAAGAAGCTGCACCTAAGCACTGGTTAGTGCTTGTTTTGTGCTATCCTTCTTTGCCATCCGAGCATCTAAATCTACAAATTCTTGATAATATATAGCACATTGTTCAGTAGATATGAATATTGATTATCATTATTGACTGATATTGTTGAAGCTGAGAAGAGGTAGTTAAGCACTTGTATTTTATCAGAGGCTATGAACTTTTTCAAAATGACTTTAAATTTTCTAAGTATTGGTATCTCCTTTATATAAACCGTTAGTAAATTATAAAATTTTGGACCGAAATAGAAAATTGTTCTTTGTGTGTGCGTTTTTTTGTAAAGAGGCAAATTGACACCTAAATTTTTATTGAAACGAGTTGGTTTCTTTTTCTCAATGTAATATTTATTTTTATTTGTGTACATCCAAATTAGAGTATGATAGATATAGATATTTTTGTTATATATAATAATTTTGTTTCCTTGTGAAGTTGATCTGATGAAAATAATTTATTTTTCTTGAAGATTATTTTAAAAATTGTGTTCTGCATTGATTGAACACTACTCAGAATATTATTGAACATCCCTCCCCATACCGATATGCAGTATTTGATCACTGATTCCGCTATAGGGCATGATAGACAATCATTAAATTTTTTTGTTCAGAATATCTCTAAGTGTGTAGAATTTGTAGGTTAATTGTCTCATTCTTCTGATGATAAAAGTGGCATGGTCATCCCATCTCAAATGTTGATCTATACTATCACCCCAAGGTATTTTATTTTTGTTTCTTCATCTATTGTTGGGCAGGTACATGCAATTGGATTCGTGCATTCATGATTATGTATTTTCATTCTGCCTATTTCTGGTGAGTCACTTTGTAATAAAGAAAATGGCAAGAATTTTATTTTTGCTGTGTTTAGTGTTAATTCATTGAGATTCAACCATAACTGAATATCTTTCAATCCGCTCTCTGCTGCTTTATATACATTCTGCCAAGTTTTTCCAGAATAAATATTTCGCTTTGCCTGTGGGACACTCTGTATGTGTTCAGAGGATCTTACAAATTCTCATAATGAAAATAACTCATACTATACTTATAGGGAAATGTCGGCGAACTTTCTGTTGCAATGAGTTATTCAATTGGGAACGAAATAAAATCCATAATATTCATGTTTCTGATATTGAGTAGTATTATTATAAGTGAATTCCTATGAACTATCTTATCTCCTCACGGTAAATATAAATGGAGTTAGGTAATAGTTCAGTTGAGTGTATTTCTATGAACCCATTATTAGAGTCTTCTATTGCTTGATCAATCTCTTCCACATCAAGCATATGGGCTGGTGAAAACATATTTTTTATATACAGCGAATCGGAAGTTGTTAATATTTTCCATCAGATCTTGATGAAATGTTGCTTCACCTCTGAAATAATTCCGATTTGCTTCTAACTTTGATCACTCTGTGTGTGATTCAGGCAGGTTAGGAATTTAAGGAGCACGTTATAGGAGATGGATAGGTTCGGAGGTTGATTGAGAAAAGAGTCGACCATTGACAAATTCCAAACTTCACAGAACTGCTAAAGCCAATCAACTGGTAAAGAAGAAAAGTGTTTCGTTGAATCACGTTCCAACTACCAACGCTGACATATCCAACTTTTCTTGGCACATTCGCTCATTTCATAATTTTTCGAGTCAAAACGGTCAAAACTTGAAAACGTTGGAATTATGCGGTAGGCGTATTAATCATTCCAGAATTACGTCAATTGACAGGTTGCTGAGGGGCAAACATTGTAGTTTGTCAAGATTTGTCATATGAAACCAGAATTAGTGGGATCATTTTCCTTGGAATCCGAGTTGGAACCTGAAAGAATTTCATGAATTTGTTTGGTGAAACTGCTATTATATTGTGGATGTGGCAGGAATGGCCAGGGCTATGCTCATCAAAGGTAACCTAACAGATAATTTGTGTACCTCTCAAGAAACCATGTCAAAATCACGTGCTCTAGAATGGTCAATTCTATAGCGTACTAGACATCCTGAAGTACTAAATCTAGTACGAAAGTACTAGGTCTGGCAACGCTGGATATGAGTGGATTGAATGATTTCCAGTACAACATTTCAAATAATAATTCAGCGCTTTCTATCTGGTTCGTTGCCTGGTTCGTGATATTAGGTGGATACAAAAGGTAGAATACCTTGATACATGACGATGAAATGAAGGTATATTCAAATATGTTTAATGCCACTAAATTTTCTTCATTTCAGACCCTCAAGAAAATGACTCCCGAAGAGCAAGAGTACTTCGATAATGTGCAAAGACAATTTGACGCACTGAATAACCTCATAGAAAATCCACCAGCATCGTTAAAGCCGAAAGATCCTGATGCATTGTCAAATGCAAGAAGCGATCTCAAACAAGTAGGAGATAAACTGGCGAGCTTGAAAGCTGGTGCTGCGTTAGGTAACATAACCCGATTACTTACATACCTAAAGTGGTGAAATAATTGAAGAACTTCAACTTTTAATCTCCCTAGCAGCAGAAGTAATACCGATAATTTTTTTGAGGTCACGCATGTGTTTGTTGATAGAAAATTATACCGAAGCGAAGGCGTGGGATATTTTTGGTCAACAAAAACATGAGTAATACCGATAAGAAGAAAATCGAGAATTCATTATGCTGCGTGGAGGATTTGGTTAGAAAATTTCATAAATTGATAACATCTGATATAACATGTCTACATAGTTTCAAATGAAACTGAAAAATATATATATATCCGATGGGGTAGTAAAAATATGACGTACCATATTTTCACAATAGAATTTGATTGTACGTGTTAGTAACCAATAAGGTTTATTACTGAAACTTCAGGAACATTCAAAAATATGAATTCGTAACATCTGACATTTTTGACAGATAAATTGTCACTCATGAATTCCATTGAGTTTATATAGAAAACAGTATCTTACTTAAATACGTGTTAAAATTTCAGGAGCATGTTGCTGTCATTTAAATAAGAAGAAAAAGTTTTTATAAACGTATGTCCCCAAGTTATTCATCCTGAGATACGAAGTGTCAAATTTTGATTGTTATTCCGGGTTTTTGTGAATGAATTCCAAAATAATCGTGATATTCGTGTAAGATACCAAATTTCACTTTGATATCACGTCCATTTCTGAATTCAAACTTTGACACTTTGTGATTTTACGTAACCTCAAGAAACACCCAGTAGATATATTGTCAAAAACGAAAATTATCTGAGAAAAGGTTTGGTCTCATCACCCTCATCGAAGTTCGAAGCCTATTTTCTATAATTTTCATTTCTGAAAATGAGCGTTCTCCAGTGCAATTCGATGTTAACAAAACCAAATACTTTCTCATTACAATTTCAATGTTTGGGAATGTGATTCTTGACTTTCATCAGCAACACTCTTTCATGGGATAATCATATTAGATCCATCGCAAAATCTGCTTCACAAAAACTCGAATTCTTGTTCTGTGCGATAAGCTATTTTACACCTCAACAGCTTATTCTCATGATCTTCAAAGCGCAGATACGGCCTGTTCTAGAATACTGTTCCCACATATGGGGTTCAGCATCAAAACATGCGCTGATGCTCTTAGATTCCATCCAGAGAAGAGCCATTCGCCTGGTGGGTGACGCCACACTCACTCACTCTTTGACATCATTGGAACACCGTAGAAAGGTCGGCGACCTTTCACTTTTCTATCGAATACTTCCACGAAAAATGTTCGTCGGAAATCTCTGCTATCATCCCTTCACTAGCAATACCAGTCAGACGAATTAGACGAGCCCAGTCAGCACATCCTTACGTTGTCAACCTCGAAAGATGTCGAACAGCACTTTATCAAAACTCCTTCATCCATAGAACGGCTAGGCTCTGGAATTCATTGCCTGAGGAAATATTCCCAACAACATATAATCTCCAGAAGTTCAAAAAAAATTCCCATATCTGCCTCCTGACCCTATCCTCCCTATAGGAACGCACGATAAAAAAAATTAATATACCTCAGTGGATTGATTTTTTTCCATAGTCCTATATTTGATGTAAACGCAAAAACGAACACCCACCCTCTGAGGCTACGGACAAGTAGCACAATTGGGGCAATTGTCTCAGCCATTTATTTATTTATTTATTTATTTAATGAAAATGGGATACAAACAGGCAGAAGCCCAAAACTGCATCTACTAGTTACGCAGAATACTCTGATGCTTACATTTTACAAAGTTAATATCACAATAATATTAAACATTCAGTACCTAAAAATAAAACAAAAATATATTCCGAATTCAGATCAATCAGACAAAAATATGGTTTCTAATGAGTGCCCTGAACTGATTCAATGATGTACAATGTATATCTACATTGCTGCAGTATTTATTAAAATTATCACTCATTCTACTCATTGGCGAGTTCAGTCCCAAATTGGTATGACAAAAATTGACATTCAAAAATATTTTAAGTCTTGTGGGTCTAGATGGTACATGGAATGATATGAGCGATAACAACATAGAAGAACTAAAATGATTCCTCATTATTTTATAGATGAATAATAAATCAGACATAATTCTACGTTGCTCCAAGGTTATAAGTCCAAAAGAGCGTCTGGTTTGGTTAATACTCTCTACAACGAATGAATTGTTCACTCTAAAGTTCAGAAATCTCACAAAATTATTTTGAACTCTCTCCAATCGGACTTTGTGGTTGGTATAATAAGGACTCCAAATGACACTTGCAAAACATAATCGGCTATATACGTAGGCATAATATAATGTTTTGATTGAATTTTGAGACCGAAAATATTTACAAGTTCTTTTTATAAAACCTAACATTCTATTGCATTTGTTAGTAACATAATCAATATGCATTGCAAAACTCAATTTGGAATCGAAAATAACTCCAAGGTCCTTAATATAAGATACTTTTTCCAAATGGGTACCATTCAGATTATAATCAAATGTAATAGGGTTCTGATTCCTAGCAAAGCTTATATTGCAACATTTCCTTGAGTTCAAAAATAATCTATTCTTTTTACAATACACATCTAACCTATCGAGATCGTTCTGGAGTTTCATACAATCGTCCAACGACATAATTCTTGTGAAAAGTTTCAGGTCATCAGCATACAACAAAAATTTAGAATCATGGAAGAATTGATCGATGTCATTAATGAAAATAATGAATAATAAAGGTCCAAGATTTGACCCTTGGGGCACCCCCGAGGTAACTATAATCGGGATACTCTATCGATATGGTAGTAAATGGCAACAGTTTGCTTATCAGGGCCACTTTGACAAATTGATATTAGTGAACACAATACATATAATTAAATCATTTTTCAATATTTGAGAATTATATAATCATGTTTCTAGAAATTACAAAGGGTAAAACAACGAACTTAACTTTTTCATGAAAAATATTGAAGTTAAAGTTGTTCACTTAAGTGTTTACGCGATGAAAGTCGAAAGATTTATTTTTTCTATTGTGGGAGCCTCTTTTCTGTGGAGGCCCCAACCCGCGATTTTACTAAATATAAACTATTGCAGCACAAGACACGCCCCCTACTACGGCATTGCAAAATATAATCGAGCCCAGCACAATCCTGCAAAATCTAATCTTTGACAGCACAACGTAGCTGATTCATATAAATAAATCGATTGAAAAAGTAGCACATACCACGTTATATCTCATCTTCAAAGTACTTTACTTAGGCAAAACTCAGAGACTATTTATCCTCAACGAACTAACCTATCCCTGATTGCGATATTTTTGAGGAAGGAAAACCGAATGGAGTGTAGAAACACATTGATTAATAATATATTTCAAAAGTTGAGTTCTTCAACAAAATTGAATAAAATGAGACTGTTTATCCTAAACGCACTAACCTATTTGACTTCAAATATTTTATGAAAAAGGAAAACCAGAATGAAGTGAAAAAACATTGGTGAAAAAAAAAAGTTGCAAAAAAAAGTTCGAGTTCACAGCGATTCGAACCATGAACCTTCAGACTGAGAGTCGACAGCGCTAACCAGTAGACCATTTGGGTGTATGAATTTACTGCGTACAAGAGATTGACAACGAGAAAGCTTCAGTTCTTGCGTTGGAGCACAGTATGAGATAATAATATGACGTATTATGGTGGGCGTGGTTTGTGCTAGCGTGCAGTATATTTAGGAAAATCGCGCCCCGGTTGCATGAAAAAAAATAAAATAATGAAAGAGTTGGAATACACATATACAGTGTCATTCATAAATTCAGCATCATATGGGAAACACTTTTATTAATGGCTTATTTTGAAATTCGAGTTGCACGTCAAGTTTTGCTTCAAAAAAGATGAAAAATGGCCTACTCAATCGGGGTCACGTGACTTTCGCTACATGTGAAGAGTGACATTTTTTCAAATTAATCGCTTGAAGTATTAGGCTTATTTGTTCGAATATCGAAAAAGTTTACATGAAAAAGTTGTTTCTATTTCAATTTTACATATGTGACTCGGATTTTATCCTTCTATTACATTTTTTAGATTTCGATATTTTTTGAAAATTTTCGAAATTTCTGTAATATTAGAAAAATTGTAAATTCGATAAAACTTCTTCATACCAGTAGCTCCATCATGCTACTAACTTTCAATTACTAATTATTACTAATTATCGACAAAAATATGATTTTCTTCAGAAAATGATAATCTCCGCTTCAAAATTCTGTTATGTTTGATGCAAACATAACATCAAAATGCTGTTATGTTTGAGTCAAGCATTTAGAAACGAAATTCATTTGAATTTAGTTCTTCGTTTCTAAATGCTTGACGATATATCAACTTTGCATCAAACGTAACAGAATTTGGAAGCGGGCGTATTATCATTATCTGAAGAAAATCTTATTTCTGTCCATAATCAGTGATAATAAGTAATTGAAAGTAAGAAGCATGAAAAAGCTACTGGTATGAAGTAGTTTCGTGGAATTAACAATTCTTCAAATGTTACAGAAATTTTGAAAAATTAAAAAAAAAACTGAAAATCGTAAAGTTGCAATAGAAGAATCAAATTCGAGAAGCATGTGTAAAATTAAAATAAAAACAACTTTTTCAAGTAAACTTCTTCGATATTCGAACAAATAATAAGCCTACTTTCAGCGATCAATTTGAAAAAATGTCACTATTGACATGTTACGAAAGTCACGTGACCCCGATTGAGTAGGCCATTTTTTATCTTTTTTGAAGCAAAACTCAACGTCCCACTCGAATTCCAAAATAAGACATTAATAAAAGTTTTTCCCATATGATGCCGACTTTATGAATGACACTGGAATATACTATGATACTGATACTGAAAAATTATCCGAAGTAGCAACTCTATAACAGCCCCCGTAGTTCTCCTCTTAAAAGTCATCAGGCAGAGATGGAAATATTTGGCAACGCTACGCTGTATCAGCGGCATGTTTCGCGACATCTATCTATTCGGGGAATACCAGGACACAGAAATATTGCAGTTTTGCACTTCGCGCTGTTATACATTTGCAGATATCATTGTGTTAGATTTGCTATGATAATATTGTGTTTTCCGTCGACCTCGTATTAACGACTAAGTTTAATGTATATGAAATCGTTCATTATTGACCAATGAACGATTTGTCTATTAATACACGATTGTTTTATAGGCAACCAAACATACACCGCGAGCATTCATTGTATATGCTATAACTTACGGAATCTGCATTTAAATCGAAAATATGGATTTCATCCACGATTTTCCGTTAACGGGTTCGCATTCCAAGTTTCTGACACGATATTAATCCCTGTTTT
The DNA here is from genome assembly GCA_918026855.4 of Phaedon cochleariae. Lineage (NCBI taxonomy): Eukaryota > Metazoa > Arthropoda > Insecta > Coleoptera > Chrysomelidae > Phaedon > Phaedon cochleariae. The sequence goes on along the minus strand of OU896710.1, from coordinate 11,692,744 downwards.
CTAACACAAGGAATTTATTTCCTATGTTGATCATTTCGACAAATGTCAAATGTGTCTAATGTCAGTAACAAGGCTACTGGGTGATTCTTAGCAGTTTCCGGATGGATGATGATTTGGCGAACCAAGTTTTCTTCATTGCAAGAGAAATGAGAAATATAGTCGACGGAAAAATTTTGTAACCAACTTGTTTATTGAAAGGCGATTAATGATCTCGAACATTAACGCACTCGCTTCGCTCGCACGTTAAAATATCTCGATCATTAATCGCCCTCATTAATACACTAGTTGGTTAAATAACTATTTCCGTCGATCTCGTATTAACGACTAAGTTTAATGTATATGAAATCGTTCATTAATGACCCCTATTAATGGACGATTTGTCTATTAATGCACGATTGTTTCATAGGCAACCATGCAAACATACAGCGCGTGCATTCCTTGTTTATGCTATTACTAGCGGAATCTGCATTTAAATCGAAAATATGGATTTCATCGACGATTTTCCGTTAACGGGTTCGCATTCCAAGTTTCTGACACGATATTAATCCCTGTTTTCTAACACAAGGAATTTATTTCCTATGTTGATCATTTCGACAAATGTCAAATGTGTCTAATGTCAGTAACAAGGCTACTGGGTGATTCTTAGCAGTTTCCGGATGGATGATGATTTGGCGAACCAAGTTTTCTTCATTGCAAGAGAAATGAGAAATATAGTCGACGGAAAAATTTTGTAACCAACTTGTATATTAAAAGGCGATTAATGATCTCGAACATTAACGCACTCGCTTCGCTCGCACGTTAAAATATCTCGATCATTAATCGCCCTCATTAATACACTAGTTGGTTAAATAACTATTTTTTCGTGTTTTTTTAATAAGCGGCCTAAATAATAAATCAAGTGCAGCTGAATATCGGAAGAAAGCTAGAAATAAGGCAGAACAACAGCAAAGCAGTTACTAACTGTTCAGTGTTCAGGAGAAAGATCTTTCTCGACACTATAAAGAGAATTGAAAATTATTATTATTAGATTCCAAACTGAGCGACTTAGCCTTTAATGACAATAGAATCAGACCTTCAAGAGCATGTTGCTGACGTCAAAATGAGAAGAAAAGTTCGTATGGATATATGTCCGAAAGTTATTCATTCTGGAGATACAGAGTGTCAAAGTTCAATTCTTATTTTTGGTTTTTGTTAATAAATTTCAAAATTGTGAATGAAAATCTGGAGTCTATGGGTATTTTTCAATGACAATATCAAATTTTATGTTAGTTTGTCTCTTTCGTGGCAGTGGCGCCACCTACATGTCTTTTGAGTCTTTTGAAAAGTCATAACTATTTTGTGCGTACCTGTATAACGTGTCAAACAAAGTAAAATGATAGAGTTCTAGAACACTTTTGTGTAAAAAGTATATTCTTGGTAGAGGTCGCTGCGAGCAACAGTATTCGAGTTATTGGGATTCGAATTAATCAATGCATTCGAATTATTTCCATGTGGCTCGTAAGTCGCCTCTAGTAAATATCAGGGATGATACGCCAGTGCATTGTTCTTCTTTCATTCAATATTCTCTTTCATTCAACATTGGAATGTAGGCAAAATACGATTCTTACTTCTTTGTACCTACTTTTTTGGACTCTTCCAAATAAAAAAAAATAAAAATCAAGTGAGTACTTGTCATGTTATTTCAATCCGTTTTTGTGACAGTGAAGTTTGTTGTCTTCTGTACTTGTGATCCATGCATGCTTTTTCAACTATCTGTTTTAGTATCAATTTGGTCTTAGTTACTGTTATCATTATCAGTATATTCAATTGTAATAACACCCGATTCCTATTTTTTCATAAAATTAAAGAAGAATAATTTCCCTTACCTATTTAATAAATCAATTTTGAAATCCAACTTCTTGTCATTCCAAATTACTTGCATTGATTATTTCAAATCCCAATAACTCGAAAACAGTTGCTCGCAGCGTTCTCTACCAGGAATATATTTTTTATACAAAAGTGTTCTAGAAATCCATAGATGAACACCCAAAGTCATCTCCACAAGTTTTATTTAATGATCATAGATCATAGATCATATAAGGGAACATGTTTCGGGCTTATATAAGCCCATCATCAGCCAAGAAAATGTAATGTTCTAGAAAAGACAGATTTTGACCTATGGTATGATACAATAATATTTTACTTACATGGAAGTGAAAAATGTTGCAATGTGTATGAAATAAGCAATAACGGAGCAAGCAAAGGCCATTGCTCCCTGATCTGGAAAAGGAACAGTGAAAATTTTTGAAGAGATATCAATATGAGCGAAATTTACTTTTTATATAATGGAAATGTTTTTTAAAAAATTTTAAAAGTTTAGGTGTCGGGAACATATTTAATAAGGGCCCACGGTACCCTCAAATCACAGATAAGTGGTAATTGAACTTGAAAATATCAATCTTTTATAATAAGAAAGATGTGGCTTCGGAAATAACCAAGAAAAGAATCACGTGTGCGGAAGCACTGAACAGTAAAATTTCATGCTGTCAACTGTCAAGTCATCCAGATCATGGAACAACTAGTTGCATAGATAGACAGATTAGGTGATAAGGGACGAAACACCATAGAACAGCACTACGTCAGATTGGCAACAAAACTGAAAATAAGATTGGTACAATCAGAAATCTTACAATCAAAAATCTAGAAAAAAGTGTACACGGCAAATGACAATTATTTAGCAAAATTCAATGAATTGAAAAATTTGATGCAATCATATTGAGTTTGTTCATTCAAAGAAGTTGCATTATTATTATTTAATGACAAATTTATCTCATAAGTTTACAAAAGATTCAATAAACGGCCTTTTGGCATACGTGTAGGATTTCTAAACTATTGTCAACGTTAAAACTGTGTTTGGAGTTGAGAACGTGGTCAGAAAAGGAACTACCAGTTTTAAATACACACAGAGGGGAAGGAAAAGTGGCTTTTTCTATGTATTTAATATGCTCATTTACTCTGGTTTGAATCCAACCACTATGACTAACATAACATTTTTGATATTGTAATTGAGAAATATCCCTAGATAACAAATTTCATTCCAATATCACAATTTTTTGGATTTTTTCAACAAAAAACACAAATAAGAATTCAACTTTGGCACTCGATCTGTATCTCAGAAACGGATAACCTCGCGGGTAACTTTCGGACATATTATTATGTTTGTACGAACTTTTCTTCTTATTTAGACGTCAGCAACATGCTCCTGAATTTTTTACACATACTTAAGGAACATCCTGTATAAACTGAATAAAACATTGAGAAGTTTTGGGCGCCTTTGAATGTTAATTTGCCCCTACTTATACACATTTTCATTCATGAAAATCCCGAGAAAAAATCTAGAAAAATGAGAAACTATCTTTTACTACGACCACCTATGAAAACATAACAAAACACATTGATTTGTTATTGAGAAATTGACTCGTTTCACTATGACAACAGTTAGAAAGTTCGAAAGTTAAACTCACATGGGTGGAAATATTCGAAAATCGCATAGTAACATGCAGGGTCTATAGATTATGATGTACCAATGCATGATTATTATGCTGAGTTATGGTAAGTTAAGTTATGGTCGAGTTAATGGAAAGTTAGTGTCGATTTAACATGAGTTATTGTCGTTAATGTTGACGTAATGTTAAGTTGATGAAAAGTTGAAATCAAGTTAATTTCAATTGAGAGTTCAATTAATGTCAATGAATTGGCAATTTAGTGATTCATGTGAGGTTAATGTCAATTTGATATTGAGTTGATGTTAATTTGATTTTAAGGTAATGTCAAGTTAATTTTGAGTTAATGTTGATTTAATGTTGAGTTAATGTTGAATAATTTTTGAGTAAATATTGATTTGATGTTTAGTCAATGTACGGTTAATTTTAAGTTAATGTTGAGTTGATGTTGAGTTAAAGTTGAGTTAATTCCAAGTTAATGTTAAGAAAGTGTTAAATTCATGTTAAGTTGATGTAAAGTGGATGTTAAGTTGATGTTAAGTGGATGTTGAGTTGATATTAAGTGGATGTTAATTTGATGTTAAGTTAATGTTGAGTTAATATCAAGTTCATATCAAGTTAATGTTAAGTTAACGTCAAACTAATGATGTTATTCAAATATTGAAGTGAAATTAAATAATAATGATAGAATCATGATCCCTACTCTGGTCTTATAAACACTCATGGCATATAATACAGGGTAACTCACGGTCGATGGTACGTTAGACGTTTATGGAGAACGCAAAGCAGGATTTTTCTGGAAATTTCGCATCTCACATTTCATCACCTGTTCTATCGATCTAAAATATTTTCGAAATTGCGACATTGCTGTTTCTATCAAATAGTCCTAGCAACTTCATTTTCTTAAATGGAACACCCCGTATATTAACAAATTTTTAAAATTGCCTTTTTATCACAATACTCTTGTGTTAATAAATCCCTATACTTATCCCTATCGATTTTCGAGATAAAAAATAATTTTTGTTAAATATGATCCAAAACCCTAATTGAACTTATGTAAATCAGGGCTCTCGAATCCTGAAGAGTTGATATTTTAGTGGTGGTTTGGACAGGCTTCATGTATTCAATTTATACCGAGAAGTCGCCTCCATATCATACAGGGCGTGCTAAAATTATTATTATATCCGTTGTTCATGCGAGATGTCAAAAGTACATTTTTTCAAAAGGAACTCACTGTTTTTCACTCAATAAATTGAAAGACGAATAAAAATGCTACAAGATGACATAGCATGTCCCTATACCAAAATCGTCAAGTTTTCTTAATAAAGCCGCTTCTTGTGAGAAATATAATTGAATGAAAAAGTTAATTTTAGATAGCCATGAAAATATCAAACTAATGACAAGTCGGTGACATTAAATGAGTAATTCAGTAATTGTTATATATTGACAGTGTTTCAAAAAATCTCCCAGAATGAACGCGAAGTTCTCCTGAAGTTATTCATTATGCACGGACAATGTGATCAAATCATTGCCCTAACTTGCAGAAAATTCAACCAAATGTATCCTGAATTGACACCAATGAACGAGATGAAGTTTGTAAGATCACAAAATAATTTTATCAACTATTGCTCAAAGTTAAAAGCGCCTCCTACATAACCAAATCCTGTTACTTCGAAAGAAGACAATATTGTTAACGTTTTGGCATATTTTCATGCATATCCAGGAGCATCCATTCTTAGTGCAGAAAAAGATTCGGGTGTATCACATGCTTCAGTACAAAGAATTTTGGGAAATCACAAAATGCATCCGTATAAATTCAGTTAAGTTCAAGCTCTCAATGCAGAAGACTTCGAGCGGAGAGTTCATTTTTGCGAAGCCCTTTTAATGCATACCCAGGAGGATCCGGAATTTTTGTCGGACATAATTTGGAGCGACGAATCAAAATTCACGAGGGATAGGATTTTCAATAGATGAAATAAGCATTTTTATAGGATGATCATAATCCTCATATATAACAAAAAAATGGGTTTTCCAAGTGAAATTTGACCTAAATATTTTCTGTATTTGAAAAAATAATAAAATCAGCTTGAGAGATATATTCAAATATTAAGGACGACTGTGACAGATTTCCTCGAAAATTTGCATTTAGACGAATATAGGAATTCATGGTTCCAACTGGACGGGGCGCCAGCTCATTCAACTCAGGAAGTTTCCAGGAAACTTTACGAAATGTTAGAGGATCGTTGGTTTGGCCGTTTAGGTCCGTGGGACTGGCCACCGAGATCATCTGATCTCACGCCGCTTGACTTTTTTTTATGGGGTGTTTTAAAAGAAAGGGTGTACAGTACTCCAGTGCCTACCAAAGAAGAACTGCGACGGCGAGTAGTGCGGTGTATTGAAGATTTGGATCCTCATGAAATTCAAAAGGCAACCACGAGTCGCGTTCAAAAGCATATTTTAAAATTTTTAGAATGTAATGGACAACATTTCGAGCATTTATTGTGAAAATGTGATATTTTGTTTATACTTTTGTTACTTTCGTTCCTCCTAATTCTGTTATTTTCTGTACTCTCACAGTGAATCTAGCTTTTTAACTAGATATGCTAGATAAACTGGTTTTTGATAGAGTCGTTGGAAACTTTGAGCCATAGTTGATGAAATTATTTTGTAATCTTACAAACTTCCTCTTGTTCATTGGTGTCAATTCAGGATACATTTGGTTGAATTTTCTGCAAGTTCTGGCAATGATTTGATCACATTGTCCGTGTATAATAAATAACTTCGTAAGAACAATTACTGAATTACTCATTAATATCACCGAACTGTCATGAGTTTGATATTTCAATGGCTATCTAAAATTAACTTTTTCATACAATTATATTTTTCACAAGAAGCGGCTTTATTAAGAAAACTTGATGATTTAGGTATAGGGACATGCTATGTCATCTTGTAGCATTTTTATTCGTCTTTCACTTTATTGAGTAAAAAACAGTCGGTTCCATTTGAAAAAATGTACTTTTGACATCTCGTATGAACAACGGATATAATAATAATTTCAGCACGCCCTGTATGATATGGAGGCGACTTCTCGGTGTAAATTGAATACATCAAGCCTGTCCAAACCACCACTGGAATATCAACTCTTTATGCTTCGAGAGCCCTGATTTACATAAGTTCAATTAGGGATATGTTTTGGATCATACTTAACACAATTTTTTTTTATCCCGAAAACCGATAGAGATAGATAAAGGGACTTATCAACAAAAGAGTATTGTAATAAAAAAGCAATTCTAAAAATTTGTTAATATACAGGGTGTTACATTTGAAAAAATGAAGTTGCTAGGACTTTTTGATAGAAAAGGCAACGTCGCAATTTCGAAAATATTTTAGATCGATAGAACAGGTGATAAAATGTAAGATGCGAAATTTTCAGAAAAATCCTGCGTTGCGTTCTCCACAAACGTCTAACGAACCATCGTCCGTGAGTTACCCTGTATAAATATTTGTGGTCGTAGGAAAAATAGTGAACAAAACTCGTTGGAAAGTGCATTTCCTGCGCTCGTTTCGTTCTCGCACTCGCCGCTCTGCGACTCGTGCTAAACGTCCACTCGCGCGAAATATGTCACTTTCCACACTACACCTTTTCCAATAGTAATTCAGAAAGCGTCAAATGCAATTCAGACAATATCATTTGTAATTCAGATTAGTTTATTGAAATTCAGAAAATATCAAATGTAATTCAGAATTGTCAATTGATATTCAGAATGCGTCATTTGTAATTCAGATTAATCAACTGGAATTCAGAAAGCGTCAGTTAGAGTTCAGAAAGCGCCAATTGAAATTCAGAAAACGTCATTTATAATTCAGAATGTATCATTTGTAATTCAGAATGGGTCAATTGTAATTCAGACTATGTCATTTGTAATTCAGAATAGTTGATTGAAATTCAGAAAGCATCATTGTAATTCAGATTAGTCAATTGAATTTCAGAAAATATCAATTGTAATTCAGATTAGTCAATTGAAATTCAGAAAATAGCAATTGTAATTCAGAAAACTTCATTTGTAATTCAGAAATATGGAATAGTGTCACCTCTCGTGAAAGGCTTGTGGAATGCGCAGAAAAAGGGAGATGACTGGGTAGCATTATCAGCATCATTAGGAATCAAATATAAGACCGCTTTTCATTGGGTTCGTTCAGGACGTAACGAAATGTTCCCCAGAGGAGGCATTAAACCTAAGATACTAACTGATGATCAAATAGATATAGTAATCTCATGGACTGAAGAAGACTGCGGCTTAACATTGAAAAAAGAAAAAGAAAAAATTAGAGAACATTTTCAAGTAGTTGTGGCGTTGTCTACCATCGGAAATCTTCTGGAAGGTAGATTGTTTTCAGTGAAACAAACTCACAATGAGCCAATCACAATGAATAGTCCTGAAAATAGAAGAAAACGTGAGGAGTACGTTCAAGCTCTCAACCAATTCATCCGTGACGGCAAACAAATCATTTGGATTGACGAAACAAATTTCAATTTTTTTTGCCGTCGAACAAGGGGACGTTCTAAGACTGGAGCCAGAACGGTACAACAGATACCGGCTGCAAGAGGACCCAATGTACATGTAGTAACTATGGAAAGAAGGAGAGGATCTTTTTGAATTCCAATTGACTAATCTGAATTACAATTGACGATATCTGAATTTCTATTGATGCTCTCTGAATATCATTTGACAAATCTGAATTACAATTGGAGTTTTCTGAATTTCACTTGACTAATCTGAATTTCAATTGATTTTTTCTGAATTTCAAGTAACTTATCTGAATTACAAATTACGTAGTCTGAATTACAATTGACGCATTCTGAATTACAAATAACGATATCTGAATTTCAATTGACGCATTCTAAATTTCAATTGATAAATCTGAATTACAACTGATATTTTCTAAATTCCAGTTGACTAATCTGAATAACAATTGATATTTTCTGAATTTCAATTGACTAATCTGAATTACAAGTGACGTTTTCTGAATTTCATTTGAAAGATCTGAATTACAATTGACGCTTTCTGAAATACATCTGGAAAAGGTGTAGTTATGAAATATACTATTGTATTTTGCTGTAGGTGCTGGTGGGGGTGCGATATCTGGTGGTGCAATCGGTGGAGCAATTCTCGGACCTTACGGAGCTCTGGCTGGCGCAATTATTGGTGCCATTTCTGGCGGCATCATTGGAGCCGCTATCGGGTATTATTTGGTCGATGTTGTTGTTCTTCTGGCCAAAATTCACACAGGTTTGCATAGAGCTTACGCCTATTGAATGTTTTATTCGAAATGATTAATTTTTGCACCTAAATTAAATACTTGAATATTTGAATGAATTTTATTTTCTCATTAAAACATAGAGGCAGCAATAATAGTTATTCATTATACAAGGGAAAAAAGTTGTAGATTTTAGCTCCAGGCTACGCTACGCTACGCGTCGGGAGACAAAAAAACGTGAGCTAAAATCGAATATTTTTCTAGTGTATTATACACTTTTTTTTTCTGTGACAGAAGAAAGTACGAATCAATATCGAGAAGATATTACATTATTTAGAAATCTGACAAGGTTGGTAGAACTGATTATAATTTGTATAGGAAGGTTGCCTCGATCGATAGTGCGACAAGGGGGGAAACGGTCACTCGTGACGTCACAGGCAGTAAGACGACAAGTTGTCAACCTTAAAGCGACATGTCATGAAATGTTTACCAAATAGAGTATACAAACATGATACAAACTTTTTGATCTGCTCAGCATATATATATTAATTTATAGTATATAATTATAAGTAAGTATCATTATAAAATATGGATATTTACATACACTTCTGTATAATACCTTCAATCTTCGAAATGAGAAGGCAATTTTGGATGGATCAGTAGTACAGAGAGGAATACCTATCTGAAATTTTGTTCCAGGGGCTATTTACCAGGTCGTGGTACCAGGTATGTGTGTTTTGAGGTATGGAGCATAATTATGGTGCTAGTGATTACTTATGCATTGATTATGAACCTACTCATCCTATAAATATCCTGCAATTTGCAGGCTGCAAATCAGATAATGTGAACAAGAAACTACAGAAAATATAAGAATAATCAACTGATGATCCAGAAGTAGTAGCAGTGGACCAATATTCGTACACAACAGATCACTTATTTTATCAATATAACTCTGTATTCTGAAAAATTAACAAACTTTCCTAGATACCTATAGAAAATACAAGAGGAAATAGTATTTCATTGTTTGATTATATTGTAGTCAAAAACAGAGCAATTGATCGAAGTATTTGAGCATAAAAAAATAACAAAATATGATTCTGAACAAAATTAATGAAAAATAACACTACTATTATAAGTGAACCTATAATAAAGGATAGTTCAAGGAATCTCTCAAATAAACATAGCTCCTCTTTGTTGGGTAACGTACTCTTGCTCAAATATCTCAACTTTTGAAAACACGTGTGATTTCTTCTGATGTCCATTTTACCCGTTCAGCAAGAATCTCAACATTCATAACTGGTCTGGTTCTGATCATTTTTCCAAACTTCCATACTTATGGTGTTTCTCTTGTAGTATTTATATTGGTATTATCTTGATGGGATTCCTACCTTGAGTTTTCTTCTCTTTGGTGTGTGATTTAGCTATTCTGCTTGTGCCGTTCAAAATCCTCGGCATCGAAATGGGCAGAACATATTCGCCAAGTTTTGGTATTAAATGAATTAAAATTACGTCCACAAAATTGAATCCATTTCTCATGAATAGACTCATCTTGTGGAAATTAATGGAAACACAAAATAAATTCACTAGTCTTATCACACTTGTACGAATTTTAACAAAAAGTGACCGAACAAATTATCATTTTTACATTTTTAAGTTCAAAATGGTTCAAATATTCGAATTCGAAAATACTGACAACTGTGGGGAAGACCACTGAGGGAAGAAATCCTAGCAAACCTCTTTCAATCGACGAATCATGATCTACGTTTTATGTACAATCAATATTATGAGTTGAAGTTGAAGGGAATCGAATCTATATCGTTTTAAAAACAGCATATTTCATTCGATATTCAAAAAATCCAAATATGATGGTGAAGCCGTGACGTATCAGTCCCGAACTGTAGCTATCCCTCTCTGATACCTCGTCCCCAGACAGCACTGGATATTCATAGAATATTCTCTAAATATGCTAAAAAGGAGGAGTATATTCCGAATATTCATCGATTATTCCTAGAATATATACATGCCTCTGGAACATCTAAAAGGAATATTCCAAAGTGAAGAGTCGGACATGTTCAGGGAATATTCAGGTATGAATCTTCCAGGAATATTCCCAACTGAATATTCTCTGTTGTATATTCATGGAATATACCCAACTGAATATTCTGTGCGGTATATTCATGAAATATACCCAACTGAATATTCTGTGCGGTATATTCATGAAATATTCTCAACTGAATATTCTGTGGTGTATATTCATGAAATATTCCATGAAAATTCCTATGTTTCTCAACACATAAATACCATTTATTATTTCAGAGATGTGAGTATCGAACATCAATTAGATGTAAGGGGATTTTGAAACAAAAAGTGTGCATGACCCGATTTCGAACAATGCTCTCACAAGAACTTGATATGTATAACATTATTCAATTCGATTACTGGCCTAGTGGTCAAGGCGTTGCTCTGATAGTCTTGAGGTCACGAGTTCGATCACTGCTTGGGTCACTTTTTTTTATTTCAGAATATGTTCATTGGAATATTCCAGGAACATTCAACATAGAATATTCTTTTGGGTATATTCTATGATTATCTGAGGAATTCCCATTCGCATATTTAGAGAATATTCCACAGATATTTTGGAATATTCCAGATTATTTCTAGAATATTCCAATATTCCAAAAGGAATATGATAGGGAGATTCATGGAATATCTGGTGCTGTCTGGGTCATTCTGCAGTGTTGCAGTGTGATTGGTCAGTTCAAGGGCAATAGGCGTGTTGGGACTGAGACGTCGCACCAGTCACACCAATGAATTGACAAAAATTCAAATGGCGCAGGAGTTGTGTGTTTTGAAAAGGACATGTTCTAATTTATTTATTTCATCTTCTTAGCATTACTGAAAAAATTCAAAATTAATTCACTGATAATTTTTCAGTATAGAGTTCACAATAATGTCATTTCAAAAAATCAGTGGTCTCCCCCATTGTGCTACACTTTTCGTGCAAAAGACAGGGCCTATTACGTCATGAGTTACTCTACAAAATAGTCATCAGTTCTACCAACCTTGGAAATCTGAAAATTATCGACGTAAAATATTAAGATTTTAACAGTAGGGACACCTGCGTTCTAGACATCTTTATCATTCTTTTGAAGTAATCAAATATCTGATGTCACTTCTGTCAGTTCAATTCGGACCCCCGACTTTGGAGTCGGGATTCGAAAAAAAAAGGTATAGGTGGCCCTTCAGCGCCTTCGTAGATCCCCAAATAGCTACTTTGGATTATTAGGTAGATTTTCTAATTATCATGAATAGACTGTCGTACAACACCAGGAGGGTTGTGTGTATAGAAATACTGTATGTATACCGGGTGTTTCTCAAAAGTGGCTCTCCCCTATAACTTTTTTGTTTCTATGAATTAACGAATGAAATTCGGTGTGTGAGTAATGCATTATTCGACGTATCCAATTGTCTTCTGTCACTTCCGGTTTGACCGGGAATGACGCATATTTCCTTATTTTAAATGGTATATCTACTTATTTCGATAGAGAATAATATTGTGAGTACAACTACACGCCTTTTGCCGCACTTGTTGATATTTATCATCCTGAAATTCCCATTTTTCAATTCAAAGTGATTATGATACTGGATATTGATTCAAAATACCGATTGTATGGTATCAATAAGGTGTTCGTAACAAAATTTCCTCTTCAGATATGGTGATGAGCCACCTATGTTGAAATTTGAAAAAATTCAGTTAACATCATACTTAATTACGATATTGTGAATTTTGAATGAAGCTGTGAATCAAATGAAAAGTGAAACATCATCGAAACTATTTTTCCTTGGCAACATAATTCAATAGTAGATTGTTTTATTGGGATCAAAAGTGACACTTTGTTTGACAAGCGAATTTTGCATTTGCGAGGCGGAGCGTTGTCACTTTTGATCAGAATGAAACATGCTATTTTTTCTGCAACCGAAACAATTAACTCAAATAAACATGTGAAGTAACCACCAATGCCGTGCCATATGTATGCAATGCAACAAATATTGACAAATAATCCATGTGGTGAGAATATTCTACCTGCATTAACAGCAGGTTAGGTTTTCTAGAATGTTCGAATTGTAGTTTCAATATAAATACAACCACAGAGTAAGATATTTGTGTATGGACCAGGTGCTCTAATGGCAAATACCGCGCCAGTGTCAGCTATAGGAACAAGACGTGGAAAATGTTAGGTTAGTGAGCATATCAACAATGATAATAGTGATTATTTTTTCCTCTCCATACTACACTGTGTTTGACTTGATAATCAAATTAAGCTGAACAATATCGTTGTTTGAGAAAAAAAACTATTGCTAGCCGTGATTATTCAAAAACAAGTTATAGTAGAGTGCCAATCGAATCCTATCGTTCACCCCGTGGGAAATCGGAGGTAAAAAGCTGTGACATGGCTAGAATTGTTACCTACCATCTCCAGATCATGGATCCACTTGTCGTCAAAAAATCGTCCTGTGCGTTTGGGGGGTAGGGGGTAATTTATAAAAAGATATGAATTTTTTTTTTATTCGTGGAAAATATTGATGGGTTCCAGAACTTCCACCCTGTCGAATCTTGATTTCGTGTGACAAGTAGAACAAATTATAGAAAATTTTGAAATTCACCAATTACATTACGATATATGAGAAAATCACATTTCAAACGGCTATAACTCGAAACTTGTAAATTTTCGTTAAATTGCTTTTCATATACCTCGCATTATCTCAGTAACTATAACGTTTATCAAAAAAATACTCGGAATAATGTCGATGCGCCTATGTTTCAAGATGCGAATGGTTCTTCGATTTTGAAAATCGAAGCATAAATAAGTAAGATATTGAGAAAATCATAATGCAATGCAGGTACCACGGACGAACGCGTTTCGCCGCATTCGTACCCCTATTCTCCCCGCAAAACCCGCGGCTATCATGGTTCCATACGCTTTCGGTATACACATCAACATTGAGGCGTTGACCATTGCATCTAATGGTGACTTATTGTGAATTAATTATTCGATATTTGGTACTGTGTGCTCTGTTTCAATAATTAAATGAGTATTGATTAGCTAACGAAATCTATTATTGTAAATTTATCATAAAAAATATGTTTCTCTAGATAAAAGATGGAAAGTACTAGCAATTCAGACACTGATCTTGAATATGTCTTGAAGTTGAAGATTCCTTACCAGCAGAGTACAGAATCATCGAGAAAATGTTTCATTTGTGGAAAAGATGGTCAACTCCTTCGTTGTACAGAATTATCGATAAAAACATTTGAAAGTTCTATGAATATAAGAAAAAACCTCGGAAAAAACTATGCGAGGCAAATCGATATGGAACTTCAGAGAATGATGATATTTTCAATGAAAATAAAGGTCAATCGATCTTCTGGCACAGGAATATTGAAAACTGGAGAGAATAACGTCAGGAATAAAACGCTTTCTATAGTGAAATTGATGTGAAGGTATTTTTGATGTGTCTAAAAGAATTTTCTACCAAAAACGTTCAAATAAGAGTCAAGTTTTGACCTAGTATTGACTACCAACATTGTTTATTGCCATGGAAGTCAAGTATCATAACCAATGCTTTGTATCGCATTGGAAACATTATAGAGGATCACTGAGTGAGAATAAAGTTGATGTCATACCACACATGACAAAGAACCAATTTGATAATCTGATAAAATTAATAGATGGTGCAGATTTTCTAATGAAAATGGGTATACTTTCAACTGTTTATATCAAAAATATACCAAACTTGGTGGCAAAACTGGTAGGAAAATCTTAATTCAATTAAGATTACTGTTTGTAGGTTAATCGAGAAGGTAAAACATTAATTTTACTGAAACATGAAAATGCAACTTCCAAAGAAAAATGTTTTGCATTTTTTTGTTGAGAACGGGAGCAGATTCGTTCCCGAAACGTCCAGACAAACGAGGAGAGCAAATCTCGAAAAATCAAGTAAAATGAATTTATCGAAGAAATCAGAAAGCACTACGACAAGAAAATAGAAATTATCAAATAAATCAAAACGTTCTAATGAGTCGTAATTTGTGATTCCAAAAGTGACAAAAACCCATCTGATTCATACACATAAAGGACAAAGTCAAAGTGAAATTACAGAAGATAACTCCCCTGACTTTGTATGCATCAGATATGACCCAGATACACAAATTTTTTTTGAGATATTTATCAAGATATGACAGATATTCCAGATTATAAACAATTCAAAAATATGGATGTCAAGGCTCACAAGGATATGATACCAAAAAAACGTTTTTAAATTAGTTGCCTTATACACGATGGAGTTTTGATTCAGTAGATTCAAAGGTGTTGAGTATCTGATGTCAAGGTATAATACTCGCTAATTCGAAATTCAAAAAACTCAGACCGAAACACGTTGGTTTGGGAATAATGATTCATCAAGAGACATGATCGAGAAAAATTATCTTAGCTTTGTGTTCTTGTGGACACTCTGTATCGTATTTACGTGTATTTACAACTTCGCAATTCGATAGGTATCAAATAATGTTTTTTTCAAGTTTCCACAAGGATATCTTATTTTTATTTCAATATTATACGCATCATGTTTTGATGTTTTGTTTGTTGTAAATGAGATGGTTGACATTTTACTCTGATGGATAAGAAATGTACTTTCGAGATAGAATCATTCATAAACTAAATGGAGGGCACTTCCAATCAAACAGCAAGTTAAAATAAATTTCTGTTAACTTGGAAAATAGCGATCAATTCCATTTCTCCCGTGAATTCCAAGATCGTACTATTCTGTAACACTCAGTAATTCATATTTACGGTGATCGTACTAGGGCGGCTGCGGATGTTGCGGGGAGAATCGGGGTATGAAAGCAGCGAGTCGCCGTCCTTCGTACTACCTGCATTGTATTATGATTTTCCCAATATCTTCCTTATTTATGCTTCGATTTTCGAAATCGAAGAACCATTCGCATCTTGAAACATAGGCGCATCGACATTATTCCGAGTATTTTTTTGATAAACGTTATAGTTACTGAGATAATGCGAGGTATATGAAAAGCAATTTAACGAAAATTTACAAGTTTCGAGTTATAGCCGTTTGAAATGTGATTTTCTCATATATCGTAATGTAATTGGTGAATTTCAAAATTTTCTATAATTTGTTCTACTTGTCACACGAAATCAAGATTCGACAGGGTGGAAGTTCTGGAACCCATCAATATTTTCCACGAATAAAAAAAAAATTCATATCTTTTTATAAATTACCCCCTACCCCCCAAACGCACAGGACGATTTTTCGACGACAAGTGGATCCATGATCTGGAGATGGTAGGTAACAATTCTAGCCATGTCACAGCTTTTTACCTCCGATTTCCCACCAACTTTTGATCTAAGCGACTTACGGTTCGTTTGGCACTCTACTATTATTCATCCCGAGAATAACGAATGAAATACAGATCAAGCAAGTATTTGAATTTCGAAGGCTTCCCTGATCAAAACAAAAATACTTAACTGAGATATCTATAATTCCAATACTAAACTATAATAAGGTGTATTTATGTCTCCAGCATGGGTATGAAATGCCAAATCTGCTGAAATCGGAAACAAATCAGGTATGCGTCTCAACCCAAATAACCAACCGTCACAATGTTGTTCATTCTTGATGAGGTCCAGTACATCCTTTTTAGTTCCTAGGAGCTAAAGTTCAACTTTAGCTCCTAGGAACTAAAATTCAACTTTAGCTCCTAGGAACTAAATATGTTACCTAGCAACATACCTATTTTTGTGTCAGTAATGGAAACCTCACTTTAAGAGCTAATTTTGGTATCAAAATGGACGACTTTTGTGTCGGTTGCAGAAAAAATAATATGCTTTACTTGAAAATTAAAAAATTAAAATTTCATGATGATAAATGCCAAGATGTGTCAAATTGGGTGTCATTGTACTTACAATGTTATTCTGTATCGAAATAAGTGAAAAAATACCGGGTGTCCCATTTAAAATGAGAAAATATGGGTCAGAATATTAGTAATATTAGTAATATTAGCAAGGTGCATCTGGTTTGTCATCGTTCAAGGTAATGAATGTCTAATGTCTCGACAGGAATTTCTGTGCAGGTGTTTTCTTTCATAGCGCATAATCTTAGCGCATGCGCTCCTCAACAAAAACAAATAGGTTATCAATTAGGAGTCAGTAGGTTTATATTCACTCCAGGAACGGTAATGAGACAGAAAATGATAATTCACTTATTCCAGATAGACAACTTATTGAGTTCAATTATGTGCGTTTCCGCAAAATCAACCTCTTTACGGTAGATAACGGCCTATTCGTACCTAATGGCAAAATGTCCCTCAAAACAAATTGATATCATGCTACTTCAGGAAAGAAGACTCTGCAAAATAATTGTATCTATACTTGTTTGCTCATAGTTTCGGACTAAATAATTATTTCTCTATAAAATCCATTAAATACAGTACATATACGGTTTCAGCAAAGCACTTGATCTGGTCGATTTCTTTCAGTGTAAGCGAATTAAATTGAAAGATTCTCCCATAGGGCCAATTATTGGATGGATTGAAGATAATAGACATGAATCAGTTCCAAACAAATTATTGGGTTCTTAATAACAGAAGATCTACATCTGTTCGGACCGTCAGGCAGCACTCAAGGCTATCCATCATCCCAGACCGAGCTCAGCATTGGTACAGGAATGTGGAAATGTCCTCGAGATATTAGCAGAAATTAAAGGAAGTTGAACTGGTATGGGTCCCGGGTCACAGTGGGGTGCCCGGAAACGAAACAGCAGACCAACTTGCTAGGGCCGGATCGGCGCCTCTAAATATGCTAAAAAGGAGGAGTATATTCCGAATATTCATCGATTATCCCTAGAATATATACATGCCTCTGGAACATCTAAAAGGAATATTCCAATGTGAATAGTCGGATATGTTTAGGGAATATTCAGGTATGAATTTTCCAGGAATATTCCCAACTGAATATTCTCTGTTGTATATTCATGAAATATTCCCAAATGAATGTTCTGTGGGGTATATTCATGAAATATTCTCAACTGAATATTCTGTGCAGTATATTCATGAAATATTCTCAACTGAATATTCTGTGGTGTATATTCATGAAATATTCCACGAATAATCCTATGTTTCTCAACACATAAATACCAATCATTATTTCAGAGTTGTGAGTATCAAACATCAATTAGATGTAACAAGATTCTGAAACAAAAAGATAAACACTTTCGATTTCGAACAACGCTCTCACAAGAAATTGATATGTACAACATTATTCAATTTGATTACTGGCCTAGTGGTCAAGGCGTTGCTCTGATAGTCTTGAGGTCACGAGTTCGATCTCTACTTGGGTCACTTTTTTTATTTTAGAATATGTATTTTGGAATATTCCAGGAACATTCAACATAGAATATTCTCTTTGATATATTCCATGAATATCTGAGGAATTCTCATTCGCATATTTAGAGAATATTACACAGATATTCCGGAATATTCCAGATTATTCCTAGAATATTTCGATATTCCAAAAGGAATATGATAGGGAGATTCATGGAATATCTGGTGCTGTCTAGGAAGGAACCAAATTACGTCAGCCCTCGATGAATGGGCGGACATGGCACTAGGAGAATACTGAAGAAATATCACAGGTCTTTATAAGAATGCCAGAATTCGGTTCATGACGTCATCGAACCTGGCATTTCTAGAAGTCACCGAATTAAATTAATGAAAAATGAATATTTACGATGATTTTTCATAACGAATGATTGCATCTAATTCTAATTATACACGAAATGGTCAATATGAAATGGGTATGTGACGTAAATTCAATCAGTGTCAGAAAGCGTCAATAATAATTGTATTCCCGAATGATCATTTGAATTTCAGAAAGCGTATACTGTATTTCAGAATAGTCAATTAATCATTCCAGAATTACGTCATTTGACAGGTTGCTGAGGGGCCAACATTGTATTTTGTCAAGATTTGTCATATAAAACCAGAATTAGTGGGATCGTTTTCCCTGGAATCCGAGTTGGAACGAGAAAGAATTTCATAATTTTGTTTGGTGAAACTGTTATTATATTGTGGATGTGACAGGGATGGCCAGGGCTATGCTCATCAAAAGTAACCTAACAGATAGTTCGTGTGCCCCTCAAGAAACCATGTCAAAATCACGTGTTCTAGAATGATCAATTCAATTTAAGAAAAGGTCAATCGTATTTCAAATTATATTTTCTGAAATACTAACGAAACTTTCTGGAATTCAATTGACTATTCTGAAATACAATTGACGCTTTCTGAAATCCAATTGACTATTCTGAAAAACAATTGATGCTTTCTGGAATACAATTGAAGCTTTCTGGAGTACAACTGGAAAAGTTGTTGTATAAGGATGAATTTCCTTAAGAATTTCATTATATACACGAAATTGGCAGGGGAACTTCATGGATATGTAAAAATTTTGTTTTTTTGAATGAGAGAAAAAACTAGTGTATGTCTTTATAGTTATCCACCCACGACCCACACTAAATATAAATTGATAATAATGTTGTTGCCCTTGGCGCACAGGGAGAATCATACGGTTTCCTCAGTGGAGCATTATAGATTCTTCGCCTATGTGTACCATCAATAACAAAAAACAAAACAGATGAGGAAATATATCAAGGTTTTTTAACGAAAAAAAGGACGATGCAACGCACACAAGAAGAGGCAGGTCCACATTCTGTTCAAAATCAAAACAACATCAAACAACTCTAGAAAACCTCAAGATATTTCATGTAAACATTCAGTGCCTTGCTAATAAGGTAAACGAATTATGTGCTTTTACTGATGATTCTGATTTTGATATTATTTGTCTCTCCGAGCACATCAAATAACCTGTCCACCATTGACATAAGAAATTTCTTGCCTCACAATTTTGTAGAAAACAACATCAACATGGTGGTGTTACAATATACTGTAGAAACAACCTGAACACAAAGAATTTGAATTTAAGTAAATTCAGTGAAGAACTACAATCTGAGTTTTGCGGCATTCTCCTGCAATCTTTAGATATCCTGATAATAACAATCTACAGATCATGTACAGGAGATGTTAACGTATTCATTAGAAACCTTGAAAATTCAATATCCAACTTTCTCAAACTGAATAAAAAAATTGTTCTGGTTGGGGACTTCAACATAAATTTCATTTCAAACTCATTACCCCTCTTCAATCTGAAGTGTATGCTACGATCTTTTGGATTGGAAATAATGATATCAGATTACACGAGTATATGCATCTTCCGCAACATGCATTGACAATATTATTTCAAACTTGGATGTACAAACTTCTGAAGTTGGTATCTTAGATCCATGCTTATCCGACCATAAAGGCCAATTTCTATGCTTATCTACAAATAAACCCATAAATCAGGAAACTGATGACATATTTAGAATTTGCTATACAAAAAAAGGATTTGAGAAATTCAAAACATCACTCCTTCATGTCGATTGGGGCATCTTTGCTTCTCCTGATCAGAATATCAACAACTTATGCGATCATTTTATCAGTACTCTCCAACAAATACTAAGACATTCTTTCCCAGTGAAGAAAAAAATAAAAGGTGACCATAAAATCAAAATAACCTGGTACAATGATGAATTCAAAACAATGAGAAGTAACTTGGAAGCTGTCAAAGTTATATTAGAAGTGTCCAGATGTAAACAAGATACTGAAATCTACAAACAAATGAAAAAAACTTATCGTCGCGCACTGTCGGAACATAAAGAACGATCTTATGATGAATATACACTCACCGGCAAAAAAAACCGGCCACCAAATAAGTTAGCCAAATTGATTGCTCTGTAACTTTTTCAATTCTGGTCCAATTTTGGTGAAATTCCGACCAAATCGTAGATTCATGTTTCCAAATGTTAGCCCAAATATTGGTTCTTAAGGAAATCTGATGACTCGATCATTATACAGGGAAAAACGAAATTAACTTTTTCACCCTTAACTTCTTAAGGCCCTGTGGAAAAGATGAGTGGTTTAAGTTAGCTTCATTATGTTTTAGATTGAAGAGTGATCTCTTCTCTACATTATGGTTTTTTATTCACGTCGATAACCATTTTTCAAAGGGATATACACAAGTGTTTCAAGAGAGTATGGATTATTAAAATTTGTATTTACAATAATTCAGAACCATTCTCCAACCTTCTGCTTCAATGCTTCATCATGTTTTAAATTAAAGTGGGATCCTCTCTTGTTCCTTCTCCATACAACGGTTCTTGAATAACGTCAATATCTCCTTTTTGAGAGAAGATACAAGTGTTTCAAGAAAGTATCTCTAGAGGCTCATTCGTCTTCGCCAAGCCTTGTCAGATACTCTTCAAGAGCTATGGTTCGCCCTTCAAGAAGGATTTCAGGAAATTCTTCAAGGCTACTTGAGTAATTTGATCAATTCGATGCCACTTCGGTTGGATGCTGTAATTCAATATCGAGGAGAGCATACTCGTCATTGACTACAGGCCTGCTTCTTGTTTGTTTTTTGTAATTGATTTTCCCGTAAGTGCTAATAAAGTAAGGTAGAAATATGTGATATTAATCCTTGAAGTTGTTAATCAATAAGTTCATGTAAATTCTGATTATTGGTAAAAAAAAGTTGAAAAACGCCATACTTCCTTAAAACACTCGTTTCTTCTTTTGAAAATAAGATATTGACGTGAATCAGAAACTTTTGTATTTGGAATGGATCACACCTCAATCCGAAGCATAATGAAGCTATGTTTAATCACACAATTTTGCCACAGGGCGTTGAGAAGTATAGGGTGAAAGAGTAACTTTGGTTTTTCCTGTATAATGATCAAGTCATCAGCTTTACAGGAAAACTGATATTCAGGCTAACATTGCGGAACATGAATCTACAATTTGATCGAAATTTCACAAAAATCGGACAAGGATTAAAAAAGTTACAGGCTGAACATTTTGGGCAGATTTTTTGGTGCCCGGTTTATTTGGCCGATGAGTGTATAATGAACTCCGCAAATAAGTCGAAAGCTTGCTGGAATATAATCAACTCAGAGAGAAATTCAATGAATAAATATAAGAGCAAGATCTCAAATGAAATTTCGGGAAACGAATTTAATGACTATTTTTGTACCGTAGCTGAAGAAACCATAAAATCTCTTCTTCAATTAGATGCTGAAGGAGAAAACAATTTCAAGAAATTCCCTTCCCCTGCCGAGACCTTCTTTCTTGAATCAGTTTGTCAATACGAAGTCCACAGTGCTATAAAAAAATTGAGACTTTCTAGTTCTCGAGATATTCATGACATGAACAGCCACTTGATAAAAGAAATATCAGAACTAATCGTCACACCACTGACCAATTTGATAAATGAGATTTTCAGCAAAGGAATTTTCCCAAATACTCCAGAGTTATACCCATCTTCAAAAAGGGCGACAAATCATCCCTAGAAAATTACCGCCCCATCAGCATAATTTCTATCATAGGAAAAATTATTGAAATGATTCTGGAAGAACGTCTTTATTCTTACTTTGAAAAAAGTTTTTTTTTCAGTAAATTACAATATGGTTTTCGTAAGAACAAATCCAACACTCAGGCAGTTTTCAACATAGTGACCGACATAGTTGAGGGCCTTGATCAGGGCAGACATACTTCTTCAACACTATGCGACCTGACCAAGGCTTTTGACTGTGTATCACATACCATAATTATACTCATTGACAAATTGGCTCATTACGGATTGAGAGGTACCATTTTAGAACTCATCAGTTCCTTTCTGAACAATAGGTATCAGTATGTTGATTTAAACAACAAGAAATCAGATCTCGAACATATCGAACATGGCGTACCTCAAGGATCCGTCCTTGGGCCGTTTCTGTTCCTAGCATACATAAACGACTTATGTCAGTCTATCGAACCTAATATGTATTAAATAGGTCCTTTTAATAACAGAATCGGTATTCGAAGAATAACTTTTATTTTTAGAAAACAACTGCGTTTACAATCAATATATAATCATACCCTGACAACACCACAGCACACATTCTATATAACATCATTATACATACATATACTGTATGATATATCAGTGAATACAAATCATTCCTCCCTCACTAACTTTATACCTACGATACAAACCAATCTGGCGGTTTTCTCAATCTCATTGGTCTTGATATAATGATCTTCCTGAAACTACCTCTTCAACTGAAGGAGAACATAAAATATCATTCGTTGTGGAAGTTCCACGAATATCGGTACTACTTTCGGTATTATTATTATCAATTTCTTCAGGTTCGTCTAATGACTCATTATCAATTTTCCTCCTAGCGTAATCAAGGTAATCATCAGAATCATTGCTAATAGGAGTATCATTTTCCAAAATCTGGTCTAAATGTCTCTTCCACAACATATCATCGTTAGTTCTAACAGAAAAATTCCTATTGCCATATTTTCTTACAATTGGTGCAGGTATCCAAGTTGGTTTAACATTACGATAATCACGTACCAAAACCTTGTCATTTACCAAGAAATTGTTATTTCTCCCTCCTTTTCTTGGACTCACACATTCATTATTTCATTATCTAGTTTCATACGCAACTTACGACCAAGAAATAGTTTTGCTGGTGTTTGACCAGTTGTAGTATGAACTGAATTTCTATAAAAAAGTAAGAATTTTGTCAATGCTAGAAAAATATCGATTTCTCCATCCTCCAAAGCCCTTATCAAATGACAGTCCGCACACAAACCTCTGCTTGTCCATTAGTTTGTGGATGATATGGAGCTGAATAAATATGTTTGATTCCATTATTCTAAATAAAATTCTTAAAATATGCTGATGTGAAAGTCCTCGTATTATCAGTAACTAATAACTTACACAAACCCCATCGCGAAAAAAATATCTCGCATTTTGATGACAGTTTGTTCTGATGTTATTTTTGTCATGTAACACACTTCAATCCACTCAGAAAAAGAATCGACTATCAACAGAAACATTTTACCATCAATGGGACCAAAAAAATCTACATGAATCCTTTCCTGGAAATATTAGTGGGATGCAGTCTGGACCAATGAATTAATTAAATTTCTTCGTTACTTGTCGGGCTTTCGAAAATTTTTATTTTCTTTATCAAGACTAACTGAAAACATCGAATGGAACAATAATATTAAAATATAAATGTACATCAATTGAAATTGGTATACTTACAAACATGAAATTCTATATAAAATTAGCACAAAAAGGAAACATAGGTGTATAAATAAAATGAAATGATTTGACAAAAAAATGTCATAGATAATGGTTGACTCATTGAATACAGAGTGAGATGAATACTGATATATAAAAATACTGATATATAAAAAATGTTTGTAGATTATATATAAAACATGAATCATTCAAGGAGGACGAGTTGATTTATTATCTTCTGTACTAAGATAGTTGATGTCTCTTCCTTTGCTCATCATTTTATCATTTTCATTAATATGTACCATTTCAAGAAAGAGACGTTTGTTGAGATGTTTTTCATAATTCAGAATTTTGGCATTATCATAATTCATTATATGATCTTCATCTATAACATGTTCAGCAAGGCTACATGATTTTAAATTTCTTCTACAATCACTTTTATGTGAAGTGATTCTGTCTTTTAACATTCTACAAGTTTGATTAATATAAACTAGATTACAATTATTGCAGGGAACTTCATAAATAATATTCGATCTAGTTTTGACAGGTACAGGAGTTTTCAATTTGGTATGAAGACAAAATATTGTTTTCAAATTTGTTTTAGCGAATTTAATATTTGTTTCATTTTTAAAGAGACTGATTAATATGGGAGTTAGATCAATTATGTGTGGTAAAGATTTGAATATTGAAATTTGCTTATTTCTTGGTAGGGGAACATCAACATTAAATGAACTGAAAATAATTTTATTAACTAATGATTTTGGATACGAATTTTCGATAAGGATGTTTCTTAATTCTACTAGACAATCATTTCTCAAAGTTTATATTGGTCAAACTTGTAGAATGTTAAAAGACAGAATCACTTCACATAAAAGTGATTGTAGAAGAAATTTAAAATCATGTAGCCTTGCTGAACATGTTATAGATGGAGATCATATAATGAATTATGATAATGCCAAAATTCTGGATTATGAAAAACATCTCAACAAACGCCTCTTTCTTGAAATGGTACATATTAATGAAAATGATAAAACGATGAACAAAAGAACAGACATCAACGATCTTAGTACCATTTATACATTCCTTCTAAAGAAACAAAAAGATAATAAATCAACTCGTCCTCCTTGAATGATTCATGTTTTATATATAATCTACAAACATTTTTTATATATCAGTATTTTCATATATATCAGTATTCATCTCACTCTGTATTCAACATCTTCAAATGAGTCAACCATCATCTATGACATTTTTTTGTCAAATCATTTCATTTTATTATTTATACACCTATGTTTCCTTTTTGTGCTAATTTTATATAGAATTTCATGTTTGTAAGTATACCAATTTCAATTGATGTACATTTATATTTTAATATTATTGTTCCATTCGATGTTTTCAGTTAGTCTTGATAAAGAAAATAAAAATTTTCGAAAGCTCGACAAATAACGAAGAAATTTAATTAATTCATTGGTCCAGACTGCATCCCACTAATATTTCCAAGAATATTATTATAGAACAGTCACGAAAGCTTCCCCTTGTTGAATCCTTTCCCAAGGATTCTCCACATTTGGCCATGAAACTAAACTGCTCCACATTTGAAGTGAAACAAGCGAACATTTTGTTTGTTTTCGAACCGTCATAACTTTGGATGAGATCAACCGATCTTTGATTAGTTTTGAGATTGTGATTGCCCAGTTGATTGGCTATAACATATTTTTTTTACGTTTCTCTACCATTTCGGAATTATGACCTACAGGATGATATCTGAAAGTGTGATACTTTCCGAAAAGTTTGAGGTCGCCCCGTTAGCAGGATAATTTTTTTAAAATTTTTCTGACGGCAAAAACATGAAGCCTAATGTGTTTCCTCGAAATGGTTTCGGATTCATCAAGATCCATACAGGATGTTTTGAGATATGCAATTTTGAACAACATAATGGCTGTTCGAATTTTTTGAATACCTTAAATTCATTGGTTAACCCCTCGGTATAATATGTTGTCTGGGAAATAATCAGAAATTGTCAAACATTTGATTATTGTAATAAAATATGCCACGACTAACTAATGAACAATTACAAATGGTTCTCAGAATGAGAGATGGTGGTTTGAATGTTGAAGACATTGGACAGTATTTCGATACATCAAGAGCTTCAATATACAGGGCAATCCGTCGTCACGATCGAACAGGAGATCCTTATTATCGTCACGGAGGTGGACGACAACGGAAGACTTCAGATAGAAATGATAATTTCTTAGTTACTTCGGTACGTCGTCTTCGAACACAGACTGCTGGACAACTGAACTGTGCACTAAGAAATGCAACAGGAGTTGTTGTCTCAGATGAGACAATCAGAAGAAGGCTTCATGAGCGCAATCTGAGAGCGAGAAGGAGGGCATCTTGTACTTTGTTAAAGCTGAACCACAGAATAGCTCGAAGACTTTGGGCTCAGAACCATTTGAACTGGGGAATAGCTGATTGGAGGAGATGTTTATTCGTTGATGAGAGTAGGTGTAATATGTTCAGATCAGATGGAAGGATTTTAGCATGGCGAGAACGGGGTGAGAGGTTTCTGGAGGAAAATATGGAGGCGCGGGTGGCATTTGGGGGTGGGGGTGTTACGATATGGGGCGGTATCATGATGAATCATCGCACCACGTTGGTTATTTTGAGGGAAAGTATGAATGCTGTTCGATATCGTGACATGTGTATAAGAGATGTTGTTATACCAGTTGCTCAAAACTTTGGAGACAATTTCGTACTGGTCGATGACCGAAGTTCTGAGACAACATAATATTGAAAGAATGGAATGGCCACCCGTATCTCCAGACATGAACTCAATAGAACATGTATGGGCTAGGTTAAAATTATGTTTGAAGAGAAGAGAAGGTGAAATGATGAATATTCAACAACTGGAAGATGCGATAGTGAAAGAATGGACAGCTATTTCCCAAGATTTCATTGATGGCTTGATAACAAGTATGCCGAGAAGAGTTAGGGCTCTTGCAGCGGCCAGGGGTGGTGTAACAAAATATTGATAATCGACCACATCTGCCGTTGTTAATTTTTCTTTATTAAAAAAATATTGTGTTACGTATTATCTGTATTCTCTTCGTGATATATGTTCATCGATTCTCATTCTCTATATCCACTGAAAAAAACATCCTAGCTTTGACAATTTTATTCATAAAATAACCACACTCCACATTCACTTTATTCCTCCCTGCGAACTAACCCTGAAGGTTTTTCGTTCAATCACGAAATCACTTTTGCTAATCCATGATATTGCATATCTCAAAACATCCTGTATGGATCTTGATGAATCCGAAACCATTTCGAGGAAACACATTAGGGTTCATGTTTTTGCTGTCAGAAAAATTTAAAAAAAATTATCCTGCTAACGGGGCGACCTCAAACTTTTCGGAAATTATCACACTTTCAGATATCATCCTGTAGGTCACAATTCTGAAATGGTGGAGAAACGTGAAAAAAATATGTTATAGCCAATCAACTGGGCAATCACAATCTCAAAACTAATCAAAGATCGGTTGATCTCATTCAAAGTTATCACGGTTCGAAAACAAACAAAATGTTCGCGTGTCTCACTTCAAATGTGGAGCAGTTTATATCAGCCTTTGGTGGTTCATTTCTGTGTTTTGAACAAGACAAACAAGATTTACAAAATTTTTCAACATATTCATCAGATCCAGGCCACCAGACATAACATTTTGCCAAAGACTTACACTTTACAACTCCCATATGTGTGGAATGAATTTCTTCTAAAATCATTTTTCTACAACTAGATGGTATATTAAGTCTATGACCCCACATAAGTAGACCTTCCTATATTTTTATCTGATCTCTCCGAACGAAAAAAGGTTTAAAATCTACTTAGTGTTCTTTTGGCCAGCCTTTATGAGTAAAATTCAATAGTTCTCTCAAAATTGGATCTTTTTCTGTCTCATTTTTAATAAAACTCTTATCGAATTGCCAAGTTGAATCGTTAAAACATTTAAGTAAGAATAGTCTCTTTCCTCAACATTCTCATCATCATTCATTGGCAATCTCGATAACATGTCTGCTAAATTTGTATCTGATCTCATATACTCGATATCATAATGATTATATCCAGATAAAAATATCGCGTATCTTTGTAATCTGTTCGCAGCCATTGTTGGTATACCTTTCTTAGGCCCTAAAATTGCCAACAATGGTTGATGATCAGTCACAATGGTAAATTTTCTATTCATAAGATACTGATGAAATTTCGATATTCCAAAAACAATACTAAGTGCTTCCTTGTCTATTTGTGAATATCCTTTTTCAGACTTAGTTAAAGTTCTAGATGCAAAAGATATAGGTCTCTCGAGTCCTTTCTCATATTTATGTACTAATACTACTCCTAATGCATATTATGTGATGAATCTACAATCAACTTGACTGGAACATCAGGATTGTAATGAACTACATTATTAGAGCAAATCTCTTGTTTCATTCTTTCGAAAGCTTTTCGACAACTAATAGAAAATATAAATTCCTCATGTTTTTTGAGTAATTCATACAAAGGATTACAAATTTCTGCAAAGTTTGCAATGAAATTCCTATAATAGTTGAACATACCCAAAGATGACTTTAATTGTGTCTTGTCTTTAGGTTCAGGTGCATTCAACAAAGCTTCAACTCTTTTTGGACTTGTGTGGAGCCCTTCCGCGTCAATAACATGTCCTAAATATGTAACTGAACTCTGTAAAAGTTTACATTTCTCAATTCTTACTGTCAAGCCTGATTCACTCAATCTGTCTAATACTTTCCTGAGCCTACATAAATGTTCTTGCTCATTTGGAGCAGTAACTAGTATATCATCTAAGAAACAAGCTACCCCTTCTATTCCAACTAATATCTTTTCCATTTCTAATTGAAACATTGAAGGACAATTTGAAATTCCAAATGGCAATCGCTTATACATAAAGAGTCCCTTATGGGCACTTATGGTGGTCAATATTTTAGATTCTTCATCAAGTAGCATTTGTTGATAAGCTTGACTTAAATCAATTTTTGTGAAATATTCACCACCTTTCAATTCGTGAAACAAATCCTGTATTCTTGGCAAAGGATAAATGTATTTTTCTAAAGCTTGATTCAATGTTACTTTATAATCACCACATATACGTAGTGTTCCATTAGGTTTGAGAACTGGCACTATAGGCGTTCCCCAATCACTATTAACCACTGGAGTTAAAATATTCTCTTTAACTAACCTATTAAGGTCCTCCTCAACTTTACTTTTCAATGAAAAAGGTATTGGTCTAGGTTTAAAAAATTTCGGACAGGCATCAGATTTCAATTTTAATTTGAAAGTTCCCTTGGTATATGTTCCTAGTTTATCAGTGAATACCGAAGGATATTCTTTGATAATTATTGAACTAATACCATCTACCATTCTTTGTATAGAATTAATCGAAATGAAATAAAATCCACTCTCTCTCACCCAATCTCGCACAAGAATAGGAGGTCCCCCAAAGGGTATGACATAAACATCAATTTCTCTTCTCTTACCATTGTAAAGAAGATTTGAAATTAAAACACCACAAGGTTTCAATACTTGACCATTGTAGACTTTCAGTTTGAGTTCAGTTTCTCGTAACATCAAGTCAGGAAACAGTTTATCGAATAACTGCTTGGATACCGCTGATACTGAACTACCTGTATCGACCTCCATATGTTAATAAATACCATTAAGACAAACGTCAGCAAGAATAGGCTTATCGAATTTAAATTTTTCTAGATCATCAATATTATTTACCTCTGCATTATTGCTAGAATAATTTGGGCTCAAGTTTCGTTTAGCTGAAATCAGTTATGAAAAAACTGTTGCTATGGCAACGATCGTCATAGTAACGAGTAAACAAAAACCCGATTCCCATGGTGAGGAAATGCGTGGTTGCCAAGTTGTATCGGGTTTAGTATAGCTGAAATCAGTTCTGGAAAAACTGTTGCCATGGCAACGATCGTCATGATAACGAGTAAACAGAAACCCGATTCCCGTGGTGAGGAAATGCGTGGTTGCCAAATTGTATTGGGTTTAGTATAGCTGAAATCGGTTATGGAAAAACTGTTGCCATGGCAAGGATCGTCATGGTAAGGAGTAAACAAAAATCTGATCCTGTGGTGAGGAAATGCGTGGTTGCCAAGTTGTATAGGGTTTGGTTTGGCTGAAATATCAGTTATGGAAAAACTGTTGCCATGGCAACGATCGTCATGGTAAGGATTAAACAAAAACCCGACTCCCGTGGTGAGGAAATGCGTGGTTGCCAAGTTGTATCAGGTTTAGTTTGGCTGAAATCAGTTATGGAAAAACTATTTCCGTGGTGAGGAAATGCGTGGCTGCCAAGTTGTATCGGAGAATTATTGCTTCATTCATTAATTCCAAAAACACTCTTCAATGTAACCATCCTTCGCGTGCCGAGCTATTCAACAGAATCAAAAAGAAACAGAGCCATTTTAATAGTCATTACGAGGCATCGCGCAGGATATAGGAAGAGAGAGTACAGGTACTGATTGTCTAATACAGATGGAAACATCTCGTTAGGCCCACCCACATTTCCATTTGCCTTCATTTCGATTCACCCATAACTTTCTTCACGCGCACATTTTGATTCAGCAACAGTCTTCAAACATACACGAACGATGCCTTGCTACCAAATCTGAACGATGTTGGAAAATATATGTTTTTCAAGAAGAAGGTTGATTTAAGTCGAGTTAGGTTAGATTGTTTGGAAAAAGTAGTGTCCTTTTTTATGCAGTCTCCAAACACACACGAATGATGCCTTGCTACCAAATCTGATCGATGTTGAAAAATATATTTTTTCTAAGAAGGTTCATTTGAGCCGAGTTAGGTTAGATTGTTCAGAAAAAGTAGTATCCTTCCTTATGCGCTATTTGTTCCGCACTATTTTGTCGCTAGCTATTTTGTCTAGCTCTGTTCAATAACGAAGCCGATTTTTTCCTGACATTATTTCTATATAATATGATCGTCAGAGAAGTAGTGATTTGGGAATTAATAATCAACGACGAACAGTCTTCAAGAAATTGATAAGAAGGGTATTCATTCGAATCAAATTATTGATTGAATACTAGCAAGAACTTTTGTGAAACAAAATTTGAGGGTCGAAGATTGCGCTGATTTCAGCTATACTAAACCCGATACAACTTGGCAACCACGCATTTCCTCACCACTTGAATCGGATTTTTGTTTACTCGTCAACATGACGATCGTTGCCATGGCAATAGTTTTTCCATGACTGATTTCAGTCAAACTAAACCCCATACAACTTGGCAACCACGCATTTCCTCACCACGGGAATCGGGTTTTTGTTCACTCCTCACCATGACGATCGGTGCCATGGCAACAGTTTTTCCATAACTGATTTCAGCTATACTAAACCCGATACAACTTGGCAACTATGCATTTCCTCACCACGGGATTTTGTTTTCTGTTTACCTGTTACCATGACAACGGTTGCCATAGCAACAAATTTTCCATAACTGATTTCAGCTAAACGAAACTTGAACCAAAAATTTATCATTACCTCTACTATTTGTGCAAACATTCTGTAGATGACCTTGTTCACCACATAAGTTACAGTTATAATTTCTATATTCGCAATGATTGGCATGACATTTTCCGCAAACTTGAAAGCTTGTCTTCTTGATTGATGTGCTTGATGTGCTCCTATTCTTGTTTTTGTTGATCCAGGGCTTTTCTTTGGGTTTCTTCTGCTTATTGCATAGAACTGGGATATATTAGAAGGGCTTGTAATGTTACTTGACACATTTATTGAAAACTTATTATCGTATGTCATGAACTATTGACATATATCGAATGGTCTAGGATACTGGGTGATTCTAATATCTAAGAATACGACAGTCTCCCCCACATAATTAGAAAATACACAAATCATCAAAATAAAAGTTAACAACGAATTTAAGACTTCATGTCGTAGTCAGCAAAACGTGAAGGTAGGCGTCGCTGGCGCTGTGGTCGATCTTGAGGAAGATCTGGAACATGACACCTATTTGGTTCTACTAGTTCAACAACACATTCTGGTATATTATGTGGCTGTGGCACTGTTGGTATTCTTGGAACATCGAATGATTGAGTAGGTCCAAAGGTAACTGTAGGCTTCGGAACCAAACTCGATCTAAGTTGGTCGACATGTCGTTTCAGTGTTCGGCCGGAATCCAATGTAACCGAATAGTGGCGTTGTCCAAGAACTTTTTGAATTACGCCGAAATGCCAGACGTTCTTATTATTGATAAAAAGTCTGATCTGGACTCTTTTCCCCTCATGAAATGAACGAGGAGTCCTCGAAGATGTCCTGGACTTGTGGAGTGTATACGGAAAAATAGCATCCAAACGAATTCTTAATTTCCTATTTAGGTACAATTCTGCAGGTGATTTACCACAGACAAGTGGAGTAGCTCTGTAGCGGAAGAGAATATCCTGTAGCTTATCCTGGATCGGCCTGTTATCATTAGAAGCAGCCTTTAGCCGATTCTTCAGAGTTTGAATATTCCTTTCTGCGAGACCATTAGTAGCAGGATAGTTTGGAGCGATAAATTTCTGGAAGATTCCTTTCGAAACGCAGTGAACGTGGAAATCTTCGCTTTGAAAAATAGAAGCGTTGTCTGATACCATCACTTGTGGATAACCATGCATAGAGAAGATATTTTCTAAAAGATAAATGGTGGATGAACTCGTTGGTGCATCTTTTGAGATTTTCACTTCAGTCCACTTAGATCTGGCATCCACGCACATCAGGAAGTAACGGTCTTCGAATGGACCCGCATAATCGATGTGAATCCTTTCCCAATTCATCTCAGGAGGATCCCACGGGTGCACAGGCGCTTTTGGGGGGTTTGATTTTGTCAAGGCACATATTTCGCAGCTTTTGACCATTTGCTCTATATCACGGTCGATGTTTGGCCAAAATACATACCGACGTGCGAGCTGTTTCATCTTAGTCATCCCCAAATGCGTATCATGGAGTTCATCGAGAACATTGGTGCGTAGCACGGCTGGAATGACAACTCTATCTTTTCGAAAAATTATGCCATCAACCAAGGTGAATTCGCTATCTTCTGATGTTGATTGTAGAGTTTCGAGTATTCGTTTCAGGTCTGGATCTTTTTCAGTTTCCATTTTGATTGTAGTCGAAGTAATATCACTGCTTGAAATATGAAAAACAAGTTGATCACAGATTTGATTTACTTCATCACCAATAAATCCATCTGCTGAAACATTCAGTTGCTTCACTGGAGCTCGAGACAAACAGTCAACATTTTGATTTTCTTGTCCTCTCTTGAATTTAACGGAATAATTGAATCCGGACAAAAAAGAAGCATAACGTAGAAGGCGCGATGAAGTCATTTGTGGCAGGGCTTTGTGAGGATGTGATATTCTCGATAAGGGTTCATTATCAGTGACCAGAAGGAAATGAGTACCGAACAAGTACATGTAGAAGTGAGTGACACCAAAAATTATGGCAAGAGCCTCTCTATCCAACTGACTATAGTTCTTCTCTGAGTCTGTGAGTGCACGAGAAGCGTAAGCGATGGGTCTCTCGAATCCATTGAATTGATGACTCAACACCGCAGCAACCCCAAATGGGCTAGCATCCGTTGTTAGAACCAGTGAAAGAGATGGGTCGAAAGGCATTAGTACTCGGTCACTACAAAGTTCTGTTTTGATATTCAGGAAAGCAGCTTCACAGTTTGATGACCATACCCAGGGTTGGTTTTTCCTAAGCAAACATCGAAGTGGGTATGACATCGTCAATAAATGTGTCAAGTAACATTACAAGCCCTTCTAATATATCCCAGTTCTATGCAATAATTGGCGACGATAGTGAAAAATAAGATTCAAGATTGAAATGGACGCAAATCAATTCAAGGAGCTGATGTTAGCGCTACAGGACCAACAGCAAGTATTACTGACTCAACTTGCCAATCAATTTCGATCGGAACAACGTTCTGAAGTTCCAATTTCCTTTTCAAATGTAGTGCCGTTTGAAAATTTCGATCCGAGACGTGAGAAATTCCTATGTTATCTGGAACGTTTCGAAAATTATTACACCATGAAAGGTATCACGGATAAATTCAAAATCGCCCAACTTCTAT
Organism: Phaedon cochleariae; assembly: GCA_918026855.4. NCBI lineage: Eukaryota > Metazoa > Arthropoda > Insecta > Coleoptera > Chrysomelidae > Phaedon > Phaedon cochleariae. The sequence continues at coordinate 11,658,579 of OU896710.1, read as the reverse complement.
GTGTGTCGATTGGGTCAACTCACTATAATAGCTTAGCAGCTTTCCTAGGGCCCGAAAAGCCAGTAAAAAACCTATCTTACGATGATCTTGTTCAATCATTCAAACAAATGCTCATTCCTAAACGTAACGTCATCGTATCCCAGCATTATTTTCTCAACATTTATCAGAAGGACCGCCAATGCGAGTTTTCCGTGAAGTGCGAATGTAACGCAGCAGTTTCAATAGCTGATGTTTTTCTCAGAGCACAATTCATCAGAGGCATACGTGATGACTGGCTACGGGAACAGCTACTTCAATCCAATGTCACGAATTTTGATGAAATTTTGTCCAAAGCCATCGCATTGGGAGCTTCAAAAATTGAAAGCAAAGAGCTAACTCAATCTCAACGCTCTAGTTCGGATCATTCCAACTTCAATACAAGTGATGCAAACAAACTTTCAAGCTCTTCTAGGAACCGTTCTAGAAATCGATCCAGTTCTAGAACCAGGAACCGCTCATCAAGTACCAGTTACTGCTCATCAAGTCCCAGTAACCGTCCCCGTTCTCGGCGTCAACGACCAAACTATCAGGCCCTTGGCATTGACAATATGTGTTTCCGCTGTGGAAAAAACAACCATAAAGTGGACGATTGTCGTGTAGATCGTTCAAATGTTACATGTGATCACTGTAAAAAGACAGGTCACGTGGGAAAGGTCTGTATAACAACCCTGTTAAAGAACTCACATCGTAGACCTACCAGTACCAGTTCTTCGTCTTCAGTTCAAAACGTTTGCTCAAATTTTTCATGTGGACTCAACCAAAGAAAACCCTTCAATGTTGTCGATTTATTCGAAATGACCCCAGAATCCGACAAATATCTAATCTCAGTGTATTTGAATGGAAAACCTCAATGGTTTGAGGTAGATTCAGGTGCAAAATTTTCACTGATAGCTGAAAATGACTTCAAGAGACTGAATTTCCAGGTGCCTCTTGAACCTTCGACTGTGGCTTTCCGATCTTACTCAGGCAATATTATCGAGGCAAAAGGAAAAATAAACGTCACTGTTGAATATCGTAACAAGCAAATCCTAGGTGAATTACATATTGTACCAGAGGGTCACGATGCATTACTAGGTCGTCAATGGATACGAGGATTAGGAATTGAACTTCGACAAATTGATGCAGATAAAAAAACAGATAAAAAAATCCCAAGTCACATATCTCGTGTTCATTCGATTAGATCAACTGAAGACATATTCAATCATTTTCCTTCGATTTTTCTGGAAAAGGTTGGATGTGTGCCGCATTTCCAAGTTTCCCTTCGACTTCGTAAGGATGCCAAACCCGTCTACACCAGAGAGCGAGATGTTCCGTACGCAATGCGTGAGCTAGTAGAGAAAGAATTGGACAACCTGGAAGCCGACGGTATAATATCTCCTGTCGCTGTCACTGATTGGGGTTCTCCACTTGTCATCATTCCCAAACCTGATGGAGGAGTACGCTTGTGCGTTGACTACAAATGTGGCGTTAATGAACGATTAATACAGGCAAACACGCCCATTCGAAAAATTGACGATGTGCTCAACAGTCTACGCAACTCTCAGTATTTCTGCAAGCTTGACCTTTTCAAGGCGTACTTACATCTGCAAGTTGACGAAAACAGCAGTATAATTCAAACTTTATCCACACATCGGGGAACCTATCGGATGAATCGCTTGAGTTTTGGTATCAAAACTGCTCCAGCTGAATTCAATAGGATTTTATCGCAGATCCTCAAGGATCTTCCAAAAACTGAAGCGTATTTTGATGATATAATAGTTCATGGAACAGATTTCGACGAGTGTGCTCAAAATCTTGAAGAATGTCTTCGTAGACTCTCGGACTACGATCTTCACGTTAACAAGAAGAAATGTTCATTTTTCATGGAAAAAATTTATTATCTTGGTCATATTGTTGAATACAGCAGAATAAGCAAGTCTCCAGCCAAAATGCGCGCCGTTCAGGATTTACCAATGGAGTTCATCGAGAACATTGGTGCGTAGCACGGCTGGAATGACAACTCTATCTTTTCGAAAAATTATGCCATCAACCAAGGTGAATTCGCTATCTTCTGATGTTGATTGTAGAGTTTCGAGTATTCGTTTCAGGTCTGGATCTTTTTCAGTTTCCATTTTGATTGTAGTCGAAGTAATATCACTGCTTGAAATATGAAAAACAAGTTGATCACAGATTTGATTTACTTCATCACCAATAAATCCATCTGCTGAAACATTCAGTTGCTTCACTGGAGCTCGAGACAAACAGTCAACATTTTGATTTCCTTGTCCTCTCTTGAATTTAACGGAATAATTGAATCCGGACAAAAAATAAGCATAACGTAGAAGGCGCGATGAAGTCATTTGTGGCAGGGCTTTGTGAGGATGTAATATTCTCGATAAGGGTTCATTATCAGTGACCAGAAGGAAATGAGTACCGAACAAGTACATGTAGAAGTGAGTGACACCAAAAATTATTGCAAGAGCCTCTCTATCCAACTGACTATAGTTCTTTTCTGAGTCTGTGAGTGCACGAGAAGGATAAGCGATGGGTCTCTCGAATCCATTGAATTGTTGACTTAACACCGCAGCAACCCCAAATGGGCTAGCATCCGTTGTTAGAACCAGTGAAAGAGATGGGTCGAAAGGCATTAGTACTCGGTCACTACAAAGTTCTGTTTTGATATTCAGGAAAGCAGCTTCACAGTTTGATGACCATACCCAGGGTTGGTTTTTCCTAAGCAAACATCGAAGTGGGTATGACATCGTTGAAAAATGTGGTATAAACCGAGAGTAATAAGTGACAAGTCCGAGAAATCGTTTGATATCATCAGCATTCGAAGGTCGTGGTAAATCCTGAACGGCGCGCATTTTGGCTGGAGACTTGCTTATTCTGTTGTATTCAACAATATGACCAAGATAATCAATTTTTTCCATGAAAAATGAACATTTCTTCTTGTTAACGTGAAGATCGTAGTCCGAGAGTCTACGGAGACATTCTTCAAGATTTTGAGCACACTCGTCGAAATCTGTTCCATGAACTATTATATCATCGAAATACGCTTCAGTTTTTGGAAGATCCTTGAGGATCTGCGATAAAATCCTATTGAATTCAGCTGGAGCAGTTTTGATCCCAAAACTCAAGCGATTTATACGATAGGTTCCCCGATGTGTGGATAAAGTTTGAATTATACTGCTGTTTTCGTCAACTTTCAGATGTAAGTACGCCTTGAAAAGGTCAAGCTTGCAGAAATACTGAGAGTTGCGTAGACTGTTGAGCACATCGTCAATTCTTCGAATGGGCGTGTTTGCCTGTATTAATCGTTCATTAACGCCACATTTGTAGTCAACGCACAAGCGTACTCCTCCATCAGGTTTGGGAATGATGACAAGTGGAGAACCCCAATCAGTGACAGCGACAGGAGATATTATACCGTCGGCTTCCAGGTTGTCCAATTCTTTCTCTACTAGCTCACGCAATGCGTACGGAACATCTCGCTCTCTGGTGTAGACGGGTTTGGCATCCTTACGAAGTCGAAGGGAAACTTGGAAATGCGGCACACATCCAACCTTTTCCAGAAAAATCGAAGGAAAATGATTGAATATGTCTTCAGTTGATCTAATCGAATGAACACGAGATATGTGACTTGGAATTTTTTTATCTGCATCAATTTGTCGAAGTTCAATTCCTAATCCTCGTATCCATTGACGACCTAGTAATGCATCGTGACCCTCTGGTACAATATGTAATTCACCTAGGATTTGCTTGTTACGATATTCAACAGTGACGTTTATTTTTCCTTTTGGTTCGATAATATTGCCTGAGTAAGATCGGAAAGTCACAGTCGAAGGTTCAAGAGGCACCTGGAAATTCAGTCTCTTGAAGTCATTTTCAGCTATCAGTGAAAATTTTGCACCTGAATCTACCTCAAACCATTGAGGTTTTCCATTCAAATACACTGAGATTAGATATTTGTCGGATTCTGGGGTCATTTCGAATAAATCGACAACATTGAAGGGTTTTATTTGGTTGAGTCCATATGAAAAATTTGAGCAAACGTTTTGAACTGAAGACGAAGAACTGGTACTGGTAGGTCTACGATGTGAGTTCTTTAACAGGGTTGTTATACAGACCTTTCCCACGTGACCTGTCTTTTAACAGTGATCACATGTAACATTTGAACGATCTACACGACAATCGTCCACTTGATGGTTGTTTTTTCCACAGCAGAAACACATATTGTCAATGCCAAGGGCCTGATAGTTTGGTCGTTGACGCCGAGAACGGGGACGGTTACTGGGACTTGATGAGCAGTAACTGGTACTTGATGAACGGTTCCTGGTTCTAGAACTGGATCGATTTCTAGAACGGTTCCTAGAAGAGCTTGAAAGTTTGTTTGCATCACTTGTATTGAAGTTGGAATGATCCGAACTAGAGCGTTGAGATTGAGTTAGCTCTTTGCTTTCAATTTTTGAAGCTTCCAATGCGATGGCTTTGGACAAAATTTCATCAAAATTCGTGACATTGGATTGAAGTAGCTGTTCCCGTAGCCAGTCATCACGTATGCCTCTGATGAATTGTGCTCTGAGAAAAACATCAGCTATCGAAACTGCTGCGTTACATTCGCACTTCACGGAAAACTCGCATTCGACTATGTCTCGTTGAAGAGCAGCAACAAATTCGGCAATGGACTGGCGGTCCTTCTGATAAATGTTGAGAAAATAATGCTGGGATACGATTGTTGAGATTTTTTCATGACTGACACATGACGTGACACAATTGACACATGTGAAAGTTTATGTTTTGTGTTCTATGGTTCTGAAGTATGTCAAATGATTAGAAAGAAATGTAGAGAGCTATGAACATGTTGTTAAGATATTCTTTTGTTAATATGTAAACAGAATGTTGTAAAAATAGAAAAGATATTAATCTTTCAATAAAAATAAAAAGGCCAGTCAAGAATTTTATTTCTAACTTCAAATCACATCAGGTTATGGGCCCAGGATCACGCTAGACGTAGGCTCTGAAGAAGTTAGAAAAATACAATCCAGTTGACCTCCTGTCTATGCTGTTAGCAGTGGATTGCTGTTAGTACATATTATAATACAAGTGAGCAAGACTTCCTTGTAAATAACAAGATGAATAATACATCAGTACTGTTCCCTCAGTTGAATTCAGATAATTTCAACAACTGGAAATTTAGAGTGAAAGCATTTCTAGAAGAAAAGCAAATAGAAGAGACACTGGAGAAAGAACTGGCTGACTTCACTACTGAAGCAGAGAAGACAAACTTTAAGAACAAGGATGCTAAAGCCAAATCAATGATAATACAATGTGTATCTGATAAACATCTTGATATCATAAAGGATTCATCAACAGCTAAACAAATGATGAAATCATTAGAAGATGTATTCCAACGTAAAAGTATATTTACAAAGTTGACATTGAAAAAGAAGTTATTGATACTGAAGTATAAGAAGAATGAAAAATTAGAAGATCACTTTCTTAGGTTTGATACCATAATACGTGAATTAGAAAGTGTAGGATCAAAAGTTGAGGAATCAGACAAAGTTTGTTACTTGCTGTTATCACTGAATGAAGACTACGAAGCTGTAATTACTGCAATAGAAACCTTAAATACCGATGTAACAATGGATTTTGTTAAGTCCAGACTTTTAGATGAAGAGCTTAAAATTAAAACCAAAAGTGGAGGTAGCAGTAGAAATAGCGAAGTTGTATTCAAGGCAAGTCAGTATACATGCTATAAATGTGGAAAACCTGGACATAGAATCTCAGAATGTAGAAGTAGAGGAAGCTACAGAGGAAGAGGAGATTATAGAAGTAGAGGAGATTATAGAAGTAGAGGAGAGTGCAGAGGAAGAGGAACTTATAACTATAGAAGCAGAGGTTTCAGCCAAGGAAGAAATGCAAGCGCAGAGCAAGAAGCCAACAGTGCATCAGAAAACCCAATTGCATTCATTGCTTTAAATTGTACTGAATCCTTAAACAATAAAAACTGTTTTATTTTAGACTCAGGTGCCACAGAACACCTGGTTACTGATGAACTGCAAGAATTTATGACAGATATTCAAGAGCTGCGAACAAAAATAAATATAGGTACAGCTAAAAGTGGTGATACATTGATTGCTAAGAAAAAAGGAATATTAAAAGGGATTTGTCAAGGCAAAGAAATTGAGATAGAAGCTTTAATTGTTCAAGGTATGTCTCATAATTTATTATCTGTTTCACAATTGTTGAGAAAAGGATTCAAAGTCATATTCGAAAATGACAAGTCTAATGAAAAACATGCAAAAATAATTTTCAATAATTTTACATTTTATTGTGAAACATTTAATAATTTATTTTTGTTAAACATAGAAAGTCATAATAATATCAAAAGTTATATGACCAATGGGTGTTATTTAGGAAATATTTGGCATAAGAGATTAGGACATCTAAATAGATATGGATTAAAGCAATTAGGCTTACCTTATAGTGATGAGATTTGTAGTAGTTGTATGGAAGGTAAAAGTACTAGAAATAGTTTCTATGAATGTAAAAACAAAACTACTCGAATTGGTCAAATAATTCATACAGATATTGCTGGTCCAGTAGTGACACCTACTTTTGAAGGTTTTAAATACTTCCAAGTATTAATTGATGATTACTCACATTTCTTGGTTGTCAAATTACTAAAATCTAAAAATGAAGCAGCCCAAAATTTAATTGATTTTATTAAATTAATAAAAACTCAGCATGGTTTGAAAACTCAAAAGATTAGATGTGATAATGGGGGTGAATTTTCATCAACTTTCTTGAAACAGTTTTGTAGAAGCAAAGGTATACAAATAGAATATAGTCTGCCATATACCCCGCAGCAGAATGGCAAATCTGAACGCATGAATCGAACTCTAATGGATAAGGTGAGGACCAAATTTGCAGAAACTAATTTACCTAAGGAACTTTGGGGTGAAGCAATCTTGTGCTCAGCCTATGAGATCAATAGATCTCCAACTAAAGCAAATGATGGCACTCCACCAGCTGAAAGATGGTACCAAAAGAATGACTTATCAAAATTAAGAATTTTCGGGAGTCTTACCTGGGCAGTTGTGTTGCCAAGAGCAAACAAACTTGAGAAACGTGCAAAGAGATGTATAATGGTTGGCTATAGTGGAAACGGGTACAGGCTCTGGGATATTGAGAAAAATGAAGTAATATGCTCTAGAGATGTAAAATTTGATGAAACACAGACAAATTATAATAAAATAGCTGAAGAAATAAATGATGAAATAGGTGATAAGAACAATGGAGTGATTATTGTGGAAAATGAAAGCAATCAGAAGAAAATTGAAAATGAAGTCATAGAAAAGACAGATACAGATGAGGAATCAGAAATAATAGACAGTGAGATGGAAATCGAAAATAGAGTAGATACAATAGAGACAATCCGAGGAAGAAGAGTAAATATCCCTAAGTATTTAAATGAATATGAAATATACTCTGCATACTGCCTTCTTTCATCACCAAATGATCCAGAAAGCTATGAAGAGGCAATAAAAACTGAAGAATGGAAACAAGCAATACAGAAGGAATTAAATTCACATGAGAAATTAGAAACATGGAAAGAAGAAGATAAGCCTAAAGGAATTAAGGCTATAGAAACAAAATGGGTGTTCCGAACCAAGGACGATGGTACAAAAAAGGCAAGGATTGTAGCAAAAGGATTCCAAATAAAGGAGGAGAATCAATTCAAGACTATGTATGCTCCTGTTGCTAGGATATCAACTATAAGAATTTTATTGTCCTTAGCATTGCAGAATGAATGGGAAATTAGGCAATTAGACATTCCCACTGCATTTTTAAATGGCAAGTTGGAAAGTGAAATTTATATTTTACCACCAGAAGGATTGAAAACAAACTCGCCATTCTTGAGATTGAAACGTGCCCTATATGGTTTAAAAGAATCACCTAAAGTGTGGAACGAAACTTTTAATAATTTTGCAGAAACAAATAATTTCAAAAGATCAAAGTATGATTGTTGTTTATATTGTGGTGATAAAGTTTGGTTATTGATATATGTGGATGACATGCTACTTGTAGGACATGATGATAAAGTGAACAAAACAGTGTTATTGTTGAAAGAGTATTTTCAAGCAAAAGACCTAGGTAAAGTGGAAATATTTTTAGGCATGATGATAAGTAGAACAGAAAATCAACTGAAGATAAGTCAGACAAGATTTATAGAGAAGTTGTTAGAAAGTTTCAACATGCAGCAATGCAATGGGAAAAGTACACCTATGGAAAAAGGTTTTCAGTATGATGAAGATAGTCCTATAGTAACTGTTCCATATAGGAATTTGATTGGAGGGTTGATGTACCTATCAACATCTTCTAGACCAGACATAACATTTTCGGTTTCATATTTGAGTAGATTTCTTGATAAACCTACTAACAAAACTTGGAATGCAGGAAAAAGAGTTCTACGCTATTTACAGGCAACTAAAAGTAAAGGACTTGTTTATGTGAAAAATAAGGAAGATACAAATAATCATCTAAACGCATTTTCTGATTCAGATTGGGCAGCCGATAAAGCTGACAGAAAAAGTGTAAGTGGATGCTTAATACTACATGGAAATAACCCTGTATCATGGTTTTCAAAGAAACAAGGCTGTGTAGCCTTATCAACTGCAGAAGCAGAATATGTAGCAGCTGCAACTTCGGCTCAGGACTTGATTAATCTTAAGGGGATTTTAAATGATTTTGGAATTTATGCAAATCCAGTATTATACTGTGATAATAAAAGTACTATTTTAATGTCAAAATGTTATGAGAACACAAAAAGGGCTAAACATATAGATATAAAAAATCATTATCTAAAAGATTTGGTGCAAAATAAAGCAATATCTATTGAATATGTGACCACAAGTGAAAATTTAGCAGATTTTCTTACAAAACCTTTAGGTAAAGAATTGTATGTAAGACTTAGAGATAAAGCTCATATTATGTAAATTTGTATTTATACGATTTAAAGTTTCATTTTTATTCCTGTTTGTAAAAATAAAAAAGGAAACTTAAAATCGAGGAGGAGTGTTGAGATTTTTTCATGACTGACACATGACATGACACAATTGACACATGTGAAAGTTTATGTTTTGTGTTCTATGGTTCTGAAGTATGTCAAATGATTAGAAAGAAATGTAGAGAGCTATGAACATGTTGTTAAGATATTCTTTTGTTAATATGTAAACAGAATGTTGTAAAAATAGAAAAGATATTAATCTTTCAATAAAAATAAAAAGGCCAGTCAAGAATTTTATTTCTAACTTCAAATCACATCAACGATGACGTTACGTTTAGGAATGAGCATTTGTTTGAATGATCGAACAAGATCATCGTAAGATAGATTTTTTACTGGCTTTTCGGGCCCTAGGAAAGCTGCTAAGCTATTATAGTGAGTTGACCCAATCGACACACATAGAAGTTGGGCGATTTTGAATTTATCCGTGATACCTTTCATGGTGTAATAATTTTCGAAACGTTCCAGATAACATAGGAATTTCTCACGTCTCGGATCGAAATTTTCAAACGGCACTACATTTGAAAAGGAAATTGGAACTTCAGAACGTTGTTCCGATCGAAATTGATTGGCAAGTTGAGTCAGTAATACTTGCTGTTGGTCCTGTAGCGCTAACATCAGCTCCTTGAATTGATTTGCGTCCATTTCAATCTTGAATCTTATTTTTCACTATCGTCGCCAATTATTGTATAGAACTGGGATATATTAGAAGGGCTTGTAATGTAACTTGACACATTTTTGAAAAACTTATTATCGTATGTCATGAACTATTGACATATATCGAATAGTCTATTGACCCTTCTCGTCTCCAGTGACTCCAACCATTGTCGATCTAAATGAAAACCTAGTAGGCGACCTAGTGCGAGGAGGTATAATATTGTCTGTTCATTCAATCAAAATTTGTCTGTCTGTCAAGTGGCGCTGGGGATGAGAAAATGGAAACAGCTCATTTGTTTATGTCAAAATAGACCATATTAGGTTAGTAGATAGTTTTCACCGGTTCTGGGTCTCCGCCCAAGGCCAGAGGAGTGCGACCTTGGGCGGAGTGGCCTTGGAGGTGACCTTGGGCGGGAGTGAACTTGGGAGTGACCTTGGGCGGGAGTGACCTTGGAGGTGACCTTGGGCGGGAGTGACCTTGGAGGTGACCTTGGGCGGAGTGACCTTGGGAGTGACCTTGGGGGAGGTGACCTTGAGATCGACCTTGAGGGAGGAGTGGTTGACGCTCTTGAAGACTGAGTCGACCTTGGGAGAGGGAGTAACCTCGTGTGATGTCCTTGAGAAGAAGGGTAACCTTGAGAGGAGAAACCTTGGGTGGAATGCCCGACCTTGTATGCGCATACACTCAATCGTTGTCGACCTTGTTTCCTATTGGAGGCATTTTAGTGAATTAGTGGGGTGTGAAACGCCACATGCCTAATTTCTATAAATACGGTCTCGCCGACTAACCGGAACACAGTTCTCGTAATAATATTGAATATTATACCTACCTAGAATAGTTTCAGTGTGCTAAGAGGTGATCTGTTTTGTGTAAGTACGTTTATTCATATACTTTCCAGTCCCCTTTCACCTTCGAGGAATAATGGCAGTAGCAAAAATTGATTTGGTCGCAATCAATAAAAAAATCAATGAAGATAATGAAATGATCAAGCAAATTTTAATTTCATCACTACCCCTCAATAAGTGTTACACAATCAATAAAATTTCCATATGTGGAACTAGATTCGGTAGAAGTGGTACTGTGATTCTGTATGATGAAGAGACTGAAGTGAATTTGAAATGTTGGCTACCGAAGAGAGTTGTAGATCAATTGACAGACAACGATATCGATGAGATGAATTCTTCTAATGGGTCTTATACTCTAACGTACTTGGGGCAAAGTGAGCCAATATTTGCTGGTGCCAAGACCAGAGCTCTCATTAAATTTGATTGCAAAAAAGTATGAATAATTATAATTAGCATTCAATAGTTAATTTTATTCGATAGATTTAGTATATATATTAGAAAGGGACATGGATATTATATAGTAAACCTTACATATCACATACTCACACTTACCACGTATTGATAATGATGAAAATTATTATTATGGTGAGTGATATGTCATAGAAATATCATGAATCGATAGCTGATACCCAACATCGATCACATGCGTAATATGTATTTATTTTGCAGGATACATAGACTTTTCCGATGAATGATCCAGATATGCATTATACCAGTCAATCAAGGCCGATAGCGGAAGATATCACCTCAGGTGTGAGGAGATTGAAATGCCGATTTACTGAGTTGGAGCAGAAAACACTATATGAAATGAATTATGACACGAGAGTATGCTTCGATCAGGAACAAGTTCAACGACTCTACAATCAAGCTAATCAATACAAATTGGGCTTCCTACTATGTGCTCGATTCGAATATGGAAACATTAATGTTGAGGAATTCGTGGAAGCAATGGTTGAAGAGGACTTGGTGCAATTCCTTTATGAAATTTCAGATTTCCTACCAAACCACCTCGTTCGAAGATATAGTATTGGTATAACTCCAGAGACGTCTGATGCTGAAGAATCCTCTTAGTTCATTGTATATATATTGATGATAATTAATTGGAGTGTGAAATAAAGCAACATTTTCAACACATTCGGTTTTTATTTAGTATTACAACATATTTCGAGAAACAACCAATGTTATAAACATAAAAGTATTGACGATGCATTTCAAGTGTTTATATAGCACCCATCTGAATGGAACCGTCCAATGCACTATAAGTCAAATATGCATCATGGAGAATCAGTGCGTAAACTTTGATGTGAGATGGAAACTTCGTTTTACGTGTTTCGAACTCTAACTTGATGTCGACAGTTGAGGATTTCATTGCATCGGGTTGATGATTGCAATCTATGATGAATAGCGGGTTAGCGCGAAATTCTTCAATGCTCATCATTGGTTCACCCATATCTTTCCCATAGTAACTACGCTGGAAATTTTCGTATGCATAGTAGGCTACCGCATCCAATTTCTTATCGAAATCCAAGTTCCATCGTTCGTATGGATAAACTTCCGAATTCAGATACAGACGAATATTGTTAACTCCTGCATGGGTGAACTGTGTGACATCCTTAGACCTGTCATCTGTGTTCGAGGAGTTTTGGAATCCTATGATGATAAATCGCGGTCGCTCGAGACTATTGGTTGTTTTAACGGCCCAAATATCGGAAGCTGTTTCACGGATTGTTGGTAGCTCATAAAGATCCCACATCCTGTACGCAATTTTTACTCTTGCAGTGGTGCTCCTATTCAAACGATTCAACAACTTCAATTTCTGTTTATCTGATGGTGCCACATGCCTTATCTTCCATTCGATTTTGTTAATCTCCAATGCGGCATCAACTTCTCCCATGTAGGAATTCTTGAATGAACGAGCTATAATGAGGATCAACTCTTGCTTGATATTTAGAATCGCTTTTTTATAGTCTTCAGCAAACCCCATCAGATATTTGAGAGGTAGCTTACCGCTAAACACGCGGCTAGCTTCATCTAAAATACACTGTTTCCCATTTTCTAGACCCCATCCAACTGTTTCTAAGGATTTTGCATTCACCTCACTATAGGAAATCATACTTTTCATGGTTGTGGTGATGCCGGGTTTTCGAATCATACATACTTGTTCACCACCCATCTCATAACGTATTTCATCGAAAAGGAATGCTAAAGCATTGTTGGATAAATAACATGTTTTAGTAGGATCATTCGGTGTGAATTTTCCCTCAATATAGATATAACTTTCTGAAATATCGAGTAGTAAATCTTGGAAGTTGACGGCGATCCTTATTTCATCCGAGTTCTTGAATGATGGTGAACCATATGGTTTGTATGTGTGTTCATGTAGACTGATCAGGGAATGATCCAAAATCGGCTCATCAAACACTTCCAATTGTGTGCTGCTTATAGACGATGTAACAACCATTATATCTAGCTAATTTTTTTTTTTGCTATTCAACGCAACTTCAGACCAATGGATTGCAAAAAGTGTATATCGTTTGCAGACAACCTATGTCTGACTCGTTTGGGTGGTTCTGTACGAATGAATACATCACCATTCTTCATTCTCTTCTTATTGATATTTTTACGGTAGGTGGCAGTTTCAGTTCTGAACATATGTTTTGATTGGTTCCCAAAACAAAACCCCATTTTCCTTCTGGAATGATGGATTGTTACGTAAGCTGCTTCAATTCCAATTTTACAATGATTTTTTCTCCACGAAAATTGACTAAGAGTCCGCTATCATCCAATATTCTCAGTGTAATGTTGTCGATGAACTGACACCCAGTCGGGCTGATGGGTAAATATATAATATTTTGCGGTTCCTTTGATAGCTTATATCCAGGCTCCACATCGATGTCGAATTCATATAGCGTATGTACCTCCTCCCCATTGAGGAATGCTCCTGTGGTAATGTTACAATCCACCCTTATGAGGCGCACCTTTATTATATTCACAGGTAATGTGGATTCATGCAACACGTTGGCTGAATATTTTTTCTCCTCGAATCCCAAAACACTTGCTAAAGATGTGTCAGACGCCAAATCTATCTCATACATGCTACTCATTTCACATTTCATGGTATTATTATTAGCACGGAGAGAGAATACACCATCCATACTCCCTCCATTCAATGATATCCTACGTGCTATAGCCATTTGTAAAGCTTTATTGATCTCATCTATTTCATAAGCACCCGGTGGTATCGTAATCATTTCATGTGTGAAAGTAGGTCCGAACTTGATACCCAACCGATTATTCTGCTCATCTATATTGAGTATGGAGTTGTATGAGTAGAAACCATGCAATCCTAATCCATAGGTCTTCCTCGCATCGAGTTCAATAGGTGGATAAAAGTTGGCGCTCAATACACTACGATCCCCAGATATGGTGAAAGTTTGCGACATGATTAATCAAAGACTATGAAAACTGTGGCAAACATCAATGTATGTAGCAGCAGCAACAGCGACAACCTTATCGCTGCTTGCAACAATGAAGAATGCCATAGTTTTCGCAAAGTTAATTATTAATATCAAATTTATTTTCAGCTACAACATTTACATCTTTAATTTGGCAAAAACAGCAGAATAATCTTCTCGGCACTGGCCCATCATTAGCATCAACGCTATGTTGGCTGTCCTCCTCCTCCGTGAAGTGTTCCATACAAAATTGATATTTTGATATATCAGGATCGTTCTGTGATTGTTCAGGTAACTTTTCCCACACTAAAGCTATTTCATGCGGTGCGCAGCTGATGATGACTTCCTTCGGCATGTCGGCAAGTTGCGCTCTACTCATTTTCAACAAAGAGCGCACTCTTGAGTAAGCCAGTAATGAGTGACCCATTCGTTTGATGCTCTCTCTATCCATATTATAGTATTTTTCTCTAACTATTTGCGGAGAGAAACTTCAGGCACAAATGACCGCACCACACTGTATTATAATTTTGATGTCGCTCGTAGTTATATACGATTTTCATATCATTTGACGGTTTCGATCTCCTCTTCAGATACTCTATTAACTCCCTTGGGGGTGGTAAATCTCCATAGCTATCATAATATTCCACTACACTATTACGTTTCTTATATGCAACCCAGTGTGTGCCACTGCCTTTGCTGCTATCTAAATTCAGAATAGCTGATTCTATACGCATTGGCCCGGAATTGGGTAGGTTATCTCTCATAAATATACCTCGGAAGTGTGGTACTTTCATTCTATCTATCTGCTTTATTAGATCAATGTCTGTTAAAGCCCTCCGAGGTAAATCATCTAGTTTTTTGAATTATGGGGTTTTAGATAGATACCTAATCCCTTTCGATATGGCTTCAAATAGACTCCTTTACCAACTTTTCCGATTGCGATCGCCTCCATATGCTTATTGTGCCGATTTGCTTCGGAGAGTTGCTCTCTACTCTCTTTAGCGGATTGTATGGCTCGTGCTATACCGGCACTCCCCGCAGCCAAACTACCTAATGCCGATAAACCCGCGAAAATGGGTATAAGCGGGAGAATTCCACCAACCTTAGGAATTGGTATTATTCTAGGTGTTCGGATATTATTTTTTCCACCAGCAATTTTCACAAACTTTCGAGCAGCCCCAATCGCCATCAATGAAGTTTTGGCTAAGTTTTTGATGATAGCACTTTTTTTACCCATTCGGTTTACCACATTGCGAACTTTGTGAACTATACCAGAACCAAATGCGATTTTTCTACTACGCTTTGATTTCCTCTTCTTCCTCAACACTCTACGCTGCTTCACTCCATCACTGCACCCCATACCAAAACGCCTCTTCCCCTTCATGATATTGGTAACTAACCAAGATGCAGTCCTCTCCCCCACGTTAGCGTCCTTTGATTTGACCCGCTCCCAGGCAGCTTCTTCCAATTTTTTATCGGCTGAATGCCTGGCAGATAGGTCGCTTGGATATTTGAGATATGCAATATCGTGTTCTTTGCAGGCTCTATCCAATTGATTTATTCCTGGATCACCGCGAGCCAACCGTTTCTGTAGGCGTGTTCCCGGGCCGCAATATTGATAGCCTCCAGGAATGTGTAATTCGAATGGTAACTTATTGATTATAGTGTTAACAATTCCTCCACCACCCTTTTTCTTTCCCCGTCTGCTTCTTCTCCCTTTATTATTATTATTATTATTCTTCTTTATCGATGTGCAACGTTTCGCTGTCATAATATAAATGAGTCGAACACAGGTTGTGATTCTTTATATACCATCTAACCACCATACAATGCGGATTGTTCAACAGACAGAAATATTCAATGTGGATAATTTCGATGAAAAAGTGGGATTAGGAAATAACATCATACAACAACGTCGCCATGGGGTGTTATTCCCAAATACAATACGCGGGCTCATAATAGGTCCATCGAATTGTGGTAAAACGAATGTCATGATATCGTTACTCACCAATGAAAATGGTTTACGATTCGCCAATATCTACATTTACTCAAAATCATTATACCAACCCAAGTATGAATATCTAAGAAAAGTTTTGGAGCCAATAAAAGGGCTAGGATTCCACACCTTCGACAATAATGTGGATATAGTGGAACCGGCAGACGCCAAACCTGATAGTATTTTCATTTTCGACGATGTCATTTGCGAAAAACAAGATGTAATAAGGTCGTATTTCTCCATGGGTCGACATAAGAGCGTGGATTGTTTCTATTTGGCGCAGACATATTCTAGAGTGCCTAAACAGCTTATTCGAGACAATTCTAACTTCATTGTGATGTTCAAACAGGATGACATGAATCTACACCACATTTTTTCCGATCACGTATCCCCAGATGTGACATTCAAACAATTTCAAGATATGTGTGCACAAAGTTGGACTGATAAATATGGATTTCTTGTTATCGATAAGGATAGTGAAATCCATGAGGGGCGGCGCTATAGAAAAGGATTCGATAACTTCATATATCCATAATATTTCAGCAGCATTCCATTCATTCAATCTCCAGAAGCGACAATGAGCACATCTAATGATAAAAAGGTTGAAATGGCATCTGAAATTGACCTCAAACGAGAACTCGTTGAAGCAACTGATGCAGTGAGAAAAAAGTTCAAAAGTCTCAAGAGTGATCGTATAGGTAATCAAATAGTGCTGGAAAAAATGTATGAACCACTGATGAAACCATTGAACACAATTTCAAAAGCGGCAGCAACCTCTATGAGTAACCATATTCCAGCAACGACAATGAAAAGTATCACCAAACAACGTAGACCAACCATGATGAAACCTACACTCCATTCCACACCAATGTCGGGAAATGAATCAAATTCTATGGAAACACCTGAAAGCACAATAAAACCACATAGTTTTTTCGCTAAAATTCCATCACGTGAAGAAGAAGGGAGATCTAATTATGTGACCATGATGGATACACCACCACCATCATCATCATCATCATCTTCACTCATGCCATTCGATAAAACACCGACTGGCAGCAAAATCATTAGTGGATTAGATGAACAGTTGAAAGAGCATTTGAAAAATTTGAAATCCAAAGACCCCAATTATGATACCACATATGGCGTTCGCATTGATCCTACTACGGGAGACATGATGATGGGTAACATGAAAATTCGTTTTCCTCATGGACAAATTGAATTATGGCGTAGTAAGAAGAAGAGTGTGATGTTTCCAGCTACATATGAATTATACAATCTTATATTCATGAAACATGTACCAAGATCTGTCGATGATCGAGACATGCGATTATACGCTGATTTACTACAAACTACAAGGGCGCCATATAAGGATTACGATATACGCGAAGGCTTGAATGCTAGTACGAAATCAAAGAAATATCTACAAATAATCAAACCAATAATTAGCACACCGCCTAACATGAGGAGTCAGCAGCAGCGTAAAGTGAAAGGTGGTGGGGGAATAAAGCAATCAGAATCTATTAAAAAGATTGCTAGTAATCATCTGAAAGAGTACGTCTATTGGAATGAGGCTGCAGAATTAGTGGACCGCCTTCGACTATTATATGGGTCGAAAATGGCCGGTCATACTGGGCACGATAATGAAATAGTCTCAATCATTGAGGAGTTACGTGAAGAAGGTATTGTGTATTGATACCATATATATAACCACAATTTAAAACAGCTAGACCATTAGTATATCAATGCGAACCAAAGAGATCGCAAGTGTTCGGAGGTTGAGAAATAGCACAATAATGGAAATAAGTGTGACCAAAAGACAGATTGTTGATGAATTACATAAACCTGCGAGGCGCAACTTTGCGAGAAGGAGAACTATAATAAAAGGTTTTGCAGACTTGTGGCAAATTGATTTGGCTGAGATGCAAACGTATTACAAGGAGAATAGTGGTTACCGTTATATATTATTCGTCATCGATTGCTATTCTAAATACATCTGGACCGAACCGATAAGAAATAAAACCGGTTCGGAAGTTACACGGGCCATGGAGAGAGTATTGAAAAAGGCTGACTATTCACCGAAAAATGTGCAGAGTGACCTCGGAAAGGAATTCTATAACAGCAACTTCGCCGCATTGATGGTTAAATATAAAATCAATCATTATTCCACATATAGCACGATGAAGGCCGCAATCGTGGAGAGGGTGATAAGAACTCTAAAGAATTGGATTTATAAGGAATTTTCTGCAAGAGGTGAATACAAGTGGTGTGATAAATTACAGCACTTAACTAATATGTATAATAACAGGGTACATAGAACAATTGGTATGAAACCCGCCGACGTAACAGCTACTACAATACTACGCGCCTATAGCCACCCAAAAATCGTGCCAAAGGCAAAATTTCACGTTGGCGATGTGGTGCGTATAAGCAAGTATAAGGGTGTATTCGAGAAGGGCTATACCGCAAATTTTTCCACTGAACTCTTCAAAATATCCAAAGTGAATGCTACCAACCCCAGAACTTACAGACTTGAAGATGTGGATGGAAGGTTGATCAAAGGATCATTTTATGAATTGGAGTTATTGAAAACCGCCAATCTAGACGCATACTTGGTAGAGAAAGTCTTGAAGGAGAAAGGATGTAGAATATATGTTAAATGGCTTGGATTCTCTAACCAACACAACTCTTGGATTGACAAATCTGCAGTTATTTGAAGTGTGAAAATCGATAATTTCGAATAAATACCCATTAAGCAATGAATTCACCTTGTTTTTCTACCACTTCTCCACTCACTACCCCTCAATTGGAATGGTGATGGGCATGCAATGAAATCTAATTTATATATAAAATAAGATCGCTTCATAAATGCATCGAAATGAACTTTATTTCAATCAAAAGTATTTGAATAGGAAAATTATATACAATGTGAATAAAACTACATCTATTTTACTTAAAATCTATGGTATTTCTCCTCAAAGTTATTACAAGTCGTACACATGTCCATCAAATGGATTTGGTGGAGAGGAATCGAACACGCTGCACACGAGTACATCCTCTCTATTTCGCGGAAGGTCGCCCTTGTGTGCGATGAGGCGTGTAGATACTTGCCTCTGACGAGGGGCCGGAGGGAATAGAGGAAGAAGCATCTATAGCATAGGTGCCTCCAACCCTCTGTAGTATCCAACGTCACCATAGCAACGTTTACGCAGAACGTCATCTCCAGATGCCGGTCTCGAATTTCAGCCACGTCTACCATCTCGGAATGTAGCCGAATCCACAATTCGCCCACACCGCATTCTTCATCGAAACCCTCGTCACCGCGCCCCTGCTCCACACCGCCAGCACCCAATCCAATATTTGCATTTCCATGTTCCTGAAAAAGAATGGAAATTAAACTTTCATGAAGGACGTAAGAGGTGAACGATATTCTAATTGAAAATTATGTGAATGAGGGGATACTTACAAAGGCAGCAGCAGCAGCAGCATCACCAGCATCACCAACTAAGCGATTCTCATCTATGAGAGACAACTTCGCCAACATCTTCACAATTTCACTGACAGCAGCCATTTTACTCTCCTTTCAGATATTCAATTGAGTGTTTCTGAATAGTAGAATCAGAGTATTTTGTACAGCCAAAGACTGTGGTTTTTATGTGTGTGTGTGTGAAAGGGAAAGGGAAAAGGGTGGTGGATTTGCAATCGTGATTGTTACTGGTTGATGCTCCTTCCAATGAAGGGGAGTGGTTTCTACCCTGAATGATATGGTGGTGGTGGTGGTGGTGGTGGTGGCAACCAATCCTTCAAAACTATTTTTAACACCTTTCCCCCACCTGAGGTGTGTTAGGTGTAAAGGTTTGAGGAGGAGGAGAAAGGCGTTAACCACTGACCACCAATGTCCAAATCATTATGCGCGCCCCTCTTATAGTTCAAGAGGAGTGGGGGGTAGATTCGAGTATTGAAAAGCTGCGGATGTTTCTATTTCCAACATAGTGTTCCATAGTCCTCGAACAGTTCTACTGAAATAAATCATATAACATTATGGTATACCCAAAATCATGGGATTTGAAACCAGTGGTGGCAGTAGGACCATCGAGATTGGCTCAATATTTTGTAATTTGCCATAATTGCCAGATATTTTTCAATCCTAAAGCTATAAACCCGAGTACGGGAGTTTGCGAAAGATGTTCGGAACATAATCGGCCAACATCACCGGATCCCCCAAGAAGGAGCTACCAGCTTGATGGCGACAACAGACCGCGATGCAAGACTTGTTCGAAGCTGCTCAAAAATAACAACATGGGCATCTGCAGGGATGTGTGTAGAGCATGCAGCGTGGAGGTACGCCTGCGATTTCAACGCTGTATCAGATGCGACGCATATAGGAATGATTGTTGGAAAGGGGTATGCGTCGGATGCAATATGGGGTCGTACTTCTGTGAGAATGTCGGCTACTTCTATAGTAGCGTGGACCACCATTTCTCCACATGTTGGTGCGTGCGTCATGAGAGGCGGGCACTGGGGAATGTTGAAGCTCCGCCTGCTGCATTGGATCACATCATTTGGCAAAATAGCAGCAGCAGCGATGAGAATGCGGAATGATTTTTAATATATGTATATATATATATTGTTGATTATGGATATTTTCTCCATATTCCATGTGATTTATATATTATTGTGTTTATAATTATAAGTTTTTCGAAATAAAATAATAAAAATAAGAAGAATTTCATCGATTTTATTCATTATCGTCAGCCATATTGGATCACCCATCTTGAATTTTCAAATTTTGACGAAAGAATCATAATCTCCGACCCCGAAAACCCCCCAATACAAAATTTGAATGAATTCGGATAATAATTATAAAACTCGTCCGCCATATTGGATCCCCATTTCGAATTTTCAAACTTTGAAGGAAGAATCTTAATCTCCGACCCCAAAGACCCCCAGATACCAAATTTGAATGAATTCGGATAATATTCATATTCGTCCGCCATATTGGCCGCCATCTTGAATTTTCAAATTTTGACAGAAGAATCATAATCTCCGACCCCGAAAACCCCCAGATACCAATTTTGAATAAAAACGGGTCATTATTAATTGAATTATTGAAAAAAAATCTGAAATTTTAACGAGGCGAATCCAGTTTTTTTCGTCCTTAAAAAAAAAAAAAAAAAAAAAAAAACGTAAGAATCCGGGATTTTTATGGTGGCAATGTATTAGTTGAATTTTTGCGAGAAATTTTTTATCATGAAATTTTTACCCCCCTCCCTTCCGCTAAAAATGTTTCGTAGTAAACTACCATATTGAAAGGAGTGACAAAAAATTTTACATGAAGAAAAATGATTGTCATGAAGAGAGAAATCGGGTGGAATTTTTCCGATTTTTTTTAACCATTTTAAATTTTTAACTAGGCGAAGATTTATCATGTTTTTCACCCTTAAAAAAAAGAAAAAACGTAAAAATCCGGGATTTTTATGGTGACAATGTATTAGTTGAATTTTTGTGAGAAATTTAGAATCGAATCATTATCAACTGAATCATTGAAAAATCTAAAATTTTACCCCGACACATCCAATTTTTTTCGTCCTTAAAAAAAAACGTAAGAATCCGGGATTTTTATGGTGGCAATGTATTAGTTGAATTTTTGCGAGAAATTTTTTATCATGAAATTTTTACCCCCTCCCTCCCGTTAAAAATGATTCGTAGTAAACTACCATATTGAAAGAAGTGACAAAAATTTTTATATGAAGAAAAAATGATTGCCATTAAGAAAAAAATCGGGTGGAATTTTTCCGATTTTTTTTAACTATTTTTTTGATTTTTTTTTTTGCGACGTATGCCAAGTTTTTCGGCTAAAGGAATGTTTTAAGAAATTAAATACCTGATATCTTTTAATACATTTATTGAAACTATATATATATTGTAACGTTTCATTTTTCAATTGTATTTTTATCATAATATTTAGCACTACCTGGTCATTCTTGTTTTTGGATAATTGATAACACCGTTTTATTCTAGTATTTATGAAATATTACTTACATATGTAATAAAGAACAGGGTACGTTCTCGATGCATTTATTCCAAATTCGCACTGGATAACACAACACTCATTTTATTTCACTGCACTTAACACAATTCATTGATGACTTCCTAGTCCGAAGTGCTGGTGAACCTGTTGCTCGTCTGCAGGAGAGATCGTACCTGAAATAAAGATATGTTTATTAAATTACAGGAATAGTTTGATGGTAGTTTAGTATAATAAGAATCGGTTAAGGATTAGTAAATATAATATAGTGATAATAGATCACTTACCCATTATTTTTCAGGATTGCTTGATTGTTGTTGTTTTGTTTATAAACGTATATTTCGTGAGACGCGATGTCACCTGATTTGAGGTCTTCCACTTCTCGCTCATTTCACCTGAAGCAGGCCCACAGCTAAGGTTGGCATCTAAAATGAATTATGTGTGTCTTCGTTTGATATAGTTATCTGAGAGGGACAGATCACGGTGATCATAGACTCTGGGCATGAGAAACATGGTATGGTATGAGTAGACCAGGGTCGTAGGACTTCGTTCAGGATCGAGAAAGGTTTGCCTTTTCAAAAATGTCACCAGTTTTTCCTAATGGAATATTTGTTCAGGATATGAGAGAGAAGTAAATAGGAGATCTACCTTCTCTCATGAGGCCCCCAGGGGGAAAACGGTAAAACTATAGACACAAGATGTCGGATTGCTAGTCATCAGTGCACGTAATTTTTTTAATTATTGAGTTATTTTAGTTTGAACTTATAATTTACACTTCATGTGGATATATCGGCACTTATTGATTATTCAATTCATCACCTATCGTTTTTGTCACGTTTTTGTGGGCATAGTGATGGAATTGACTCCTACATGGAGGATTTGTGCATTTCCGGCATGTGCTACACTTGAATATCAGTTCCAGATTCGAATTTAAATACCCTCAAACATCTAAAGAGGTAGATAAAATCATGAGAGCTTGGTGAGTTGAACTATTTACTAAATGAAATATCCATTATAGGGTCCTTGTACCAGATTCATAAATTTTTTTTGCTTCTGGTTACCGGCAAACGTAACCCGTGACGTCACCAGCCCATGACGTAACTACTGTTTCTTCTGCTCTGCTTCCCTGTCTGCTGTGCATGCTTATCGTATACCATCCCGTTTGGGCTTCCCAAGTACCAAGATTCTGTGTGGTAGTCATCATTTTGTATGCAATAACCTGATACTGAGGAGAAAAGCTGCAGTATGCTATATATGGAACATTTACCAGATTGCTGACCTAATCGACCGGAATTTCAGATAAGCTGCATGATTTTATTTGATATATTTACATTTATTTACCCTCATTTCTTGGGGTCGTTTAGTGCCTTGCGATTAGTACCTCCTATTGCTAGCCAGATACTGTTTATGGGGTGTGTTTACTATTATTATTGTTTTTTTTTTACTCATATGTTGGAAATTAATCTCATTATCCATGAACGATATAACAGTTATATATTCATAAGGTATAGATGAATTTGATGAGTGACAAATGCAAAAGTGTACAGTGTACACTCACACGTGATCACGTCGGGGTATAACACTAAAGCCAAACAGTTATATAAGATAACTAACTGATAAAAATATAATATTTTGTCATGATCTCCCTATATGCATATTATAATAAACTTACAATTTTCTGGGATAACCTGGTACACAATATTATTTCATATCTAACTTTTGAAGCTTCTTGATATACAGTGTGTTAACTTTTATGCAGTTTATCATATCTTGAACTTAGTCCATTCGAGAATTGTGATAGGTAAGCGGTATCAGATTATTATATGCTATTTCAATCAGTAATAGCAGTCATCCAGTTGATTACGTTTTTTTTTGTTGTTATTCTTATCTGCAGAACGGAACCTAGGAGACCTGGGGAGTTTTCCAATTTAAACTCGCTTTTGTAAGTTGGTGGCGCCCATTTATGTAATTATTTATCCATCGATTATACGGTGTGTTCTGGTTAAACCCACCCTATACCTGACTGAGTTCCGGAGCAATCCTGCTCGTGCTATTTCGCATCCGTTCTCCAAGGTATTTTTTTTGTGTTATTTGTTTTTGTAAAAAAAAAAAAAGCACGTGGCAAATTTGGCGCCCAACGTGGGGCGAAGCGTCGTTTTAGCATCGCGACGCCCAGCGTCGTTTTTGATTTTTTGGGTTTTTCGGTATTTTTGGGAGCCCTTTTTGTGAAATATAGTATCATGAGATGATTTGATAGTCCGTTAGTTATTTATCGTCCATATTTAACGAGGCATCGCGACGTCTATGCCCAATTTACGAGACTTCATTTTTTTTTTGCAGCAGAGCAGTAGAAGAGGAGAAAGCGGTACCTAGTATTTTGTTTCATGTATATATTCACGCTAATCTTGCTGTTTAGTATCGTATCTAGGTAAATAATGGTAATAATTATCATGAATTTTAAATTCATCCTTAGGTGTAGAAGCCCCTTTAGTTAGTCTAACGCGCGGCTCACCTTATCAGCAATAAAAATAAAGTTAACTGATTAATGTTTTGTTCGATGTTTTTATCGCTATAGGTGTAGGTGAATAATTGTTGTCGACTCGATTGTTTTTGAAGCGCCGAGACGCATGCCGACGCTCGACGTCGTTCTTCTCTTTTTGTCATTTTTGAGATTGTTATCGATTCTTGGTCATTCTAACAGTATCTGAGATTTTTTTTTTGTATCAGAATGGAGGGAAAATTCGAGATTAATCGACTTGATAAAGATGAACTAACGTATGAATTAATTATACGAGGTGTTTCGGATAAAACCACTGTCGAAGAGATGCGAAAATGTTTGCGAGGATATTTGAAGTTGGAGAAATCTAATTCAACTTTAACTTTTCCTACATATCCATTCACCTTGCAACAAGATTCGGAATATCTCACTGCGAAGTTGATAGAGTTAGAGGCTTTGATCCATGATTTTGTTGATTCAAATAATAGTGGTCCTTTTGTTAAGATCACTAGCAAACTCATTCATGCTTTTAAACGCGCGGAACGTATGGAGGCGCAATCTAATGATGAAAAGGTGATGAAATCAAAATTTCTAGTGGAATTGTTGACTTTACATTCTAAATTAAAATCTCGGGCACGTAAATACAAGAGAGCTTCCCAAAATGCGAATACTCCAATAGAATTGAGCGCTTTGGTGTTGTCTTCGGCGAGTAGTAGTTCGGAAAGTGAGTGTTCTGAAGATGAAGCTGAGCCAATACGACTACCAGCTCATAATTCGACTATTCAGCCACCCACTTTCACGCCTGTTTCGCTTTCGGTGCCCGTCGCCAAGTGGAATTTCACCAAATTTGATGGCGATAACTCCAAAATATCTTTGAGCGCATTTTTGGAAAATATTGAGGAAATGTGTTTGTCGAGAAATGTCTCTAAAACTCAGTTGTTTCAGTCTGCAAGCGATTTGTTCACGGGTAAAGCCCAGATTTGGTTTAGGTCTATTCGAAATAGAGTTTTTTCTTGGTCGGATTTAGTTTCTGAACTTCGATCTCAATTTCAACCTCCGAATTTCAACGAAAAATTGTTGCATGAAATTAAACAGAGGACTCAGGGTCCTCAAGAAAATATTGGTTTATATATCGCTATTATGACCAATATGTTTAATAGACTTACCGTGTCGGTTAGTGACTCTGTTCGGTTAAAAATTTTATTGCACAATATTTCACCGTTCTACCAAAGCCAGTTAGGGTTGATTAAAGTTGATTCGGTTAATCATCTTTTGGAAATTGGTAGGCAACTAGAAGCTCGAAAAGAATCGATAGAATCTTTCGCCCCTCCTCCTCGAAATCGACATAATCTTATGGAACCGGACCTCGCGTATGTTTATACCAGTTCAGAGGTACCGTCTACCTCTCAAGTTTCACATGCTGTCGATGCTGTTTCAGTTTGCTGGAACTGCAAGGTTTCGGGACATAGAGCTAGGGATTGTACCTCGACTGAGAAAAGTAAATATTGTTTTCGGTGTGGTACTCCTAATCATACTGTGCGTACTTGCCCTAAGTGTAGTAGGCATTCGGGAAACGCGCAGGGGGGTCGTTAAATGACCGTGTTACGATCTCTTCTGCACAGGCGGTCACCAGTGTCACCAGCAACTCGATACCATCAGAGCAGCGCGCTGTCCTTGATTTCATTTTATCTCATGCCCAAGATGATGAACGACCTTATCTTAATGTGTCGATTTTGGGTATTAATATGTTAGGTCTGTTAGATTCAGGTGCATCTAATACCATTGTAGGAGGTCCAGGCTGGGACATTTTAAATAAACTCAATTTACCGTTAGATTCTAGTAATGTTGTATCTTGTACTGTTGCTAATGGCAACGAATGTTCTATTGTAGGAACTGTAGAACTACCCTTCAAGATAGAAAATCGTGTTAAGCTTATTAAAGTTTTAGTTATTCCGTCTTTACGTCATAAGTTAATTTTAGGTATTGATTTTTGGAAACAGTTAGGGTTGATTCCTGATTTGCGTCGTGGGGAATGGGTTTTCACGAATAACAAATCTGAAGTTAGTGTTGATTCAGTTGCTTTGAATTCTCAGAATGATTTAACGTTTGAGGAAAATAAAATTTTGAATGAAGTAGTTGAGAAAGCTTTTTGTGAGATGGGCGACAAACTTGGATGTACTACCTTGGTTGAACACGAAATTCGTACAACTTCTCCACCTGTGAAGCAACGATATTATCCCGTTTCTCCATTTATGCAAGCACATATTGATCAAGAGTTGAAGAAATTGTTGGACGAGAATATTGTTGAACCGTCAACTAGTCCGTGGGCCGCTCCTATTCTCCTCGTCAAAAAAAAAGATGATAGCTACCGTTTTTGCGTTGATTTTCGTAAACTCAATCAAGTAACAGAAAAGGATGCCTACCCTATTCCGTACGTTTCGGCCACTCTTGATAAATTGCGGGATGCTCGATATCTGTCATCCATGGATATTAAGTCAGCTTATTTCCAAGTTCCGCTCTCTGATGAATCCAAACCGTTGACTGCTTTCACAGTACCGAATCGAGGACTTTTTCAGTTTAGGAGACTTCCGATGGGTTTAGCAAACTCACCCGCCACTTTTCAAAGGCTGATAGATCGAGTTTTAGGTCCTGATCTTGAGCCACACTGTTTCGTCTATCTAGACGATATCATCATTGTCACCCAAACCTTTGACAAGCACATTGAAGTCCTGAAAGAAGTATTTTCTCGCTTGAAAGCAGCAAATTTAACAGTTGCTAAAGAAAAGTGTCACTTTTGCCGACCTGAACTTCTATATCTCGGGTATATCATTGATGCAAACGGTTTACGTGTGGATCCTGAGAAAGTTAGAGCCATTATCAATCTTCCTGTTCCAAAAAGCGTTTCTGAAGTCCGTCGTGTACTCGGTTTAGCTTCGTGGTACCGACGCTTTGTACCAAATTTTTCGACGCTTGTTGCACCTATTTGCGAATTATTGAAAAAGAATAGGTCTTTTGTATGGTCACCTGATTGTGATGTAGCATTTCAAGCGTTGAAAGAACATTTAATTTCCGCTCCCGTTTTATCGTGCCCAGATTTTTCCCGACCGTTCACAATTCAGACTGATGCTTCAGGATTTGGAATTGGAGCCGTTTTGACCCAAGAACACCCAGAAGGTGAAAAAGTTGTGTGTTATCTGTCACGATCCTTAACGCGTCTCGAAAGAAATTATTCAACGACCGAACGTGAATGCTTGGCAGTCCTGTGGGCCATCGAGAAATTAAGACCCTATGTCGAAGGTACAAAATTCACTGTTTTAACAGACCATGCCAGTCTGGTTTGGCTTAATCGACTTCAGACACCCTCTGGTAGACTCGCTCGTTGGGCGATTAAACTCCAACAATATGATTATGATATTATTCATAGGAAGGGAAAAGAAAGTATCGTACCAGACACCTTATCTCGTTCCGTTCCCGTTCTTGATTCAGTTGCGACCAATATAGCTGATCCTAACGCCAATCCAGTGCCTGACCAAGATTTGGACTCATGGTATTTGAATCTTATAACCAGGGTTACGAAATCTCCTCAAAAATTTCCTACCTGGCGCATTAGTCAAAACAAATTATTCAAACATGTTAATCCAGTTCATCCAGCATTGGCTAACGAAACAGATTTTTGGAGAGAAGTAGTTCCTAAAAATCAACGTCGCGCTTTGATAAACCAGACTCATCAAGGTTTGTGTCACGTGGGAGTTTACAAAACTTTCAACAAACTGTCTGAGTCCTATTATTGGCCAAAGATGCGGTCGGATGTAGCCTCAGTTATTCGTCGTTGTCTCACCTGTCATGCCGTTAAACCGAAGCAAAAATCACCCGCGGGGTTGATGCTAAGTCCACAGTTTGGTGTGTCGCGCCCATTTGAATTGTTGTGTGCTGACTTAATCGGTCCTTTACCGCGTTCTAAATCAGGATATCAATACCTTTTTGTTGTTGCGTGTTGTTTTAGTAAATTTCCGCTAATTTTTCCGTTGCGTAAGGCAACTGCTTCAGCTGTTACGCGTATTTTAGAAGATCAGGTATTTGCAGTTTTCGGTTGTCCAGATTCGATTATCGTTGATAATGGCGTACAATTTAGGTCTCGGGAGTTTCAGAAGCTCATGAATACTTATCAAGTCAAGATAAAATTTACTGCTCTTTATCATCCACAAGCGAATCCTTGTGAGAGAATAAATCGCGTAATCAAAACAATGATTCGAGCATATGTGTCGGACAATCATAGAGTATGGGATGAAAATTTGGCACAGATTGGTTTCGCTATTCGATCATCTAGACATGAGGTAACAGGATATTCACCTAACTATATCGTTTATGGCCGCGAACTTCCGGCTAAAGGTTCGAAAGTAACTCCTGATGATCCCATTCAATTTGACCGCTCAGGTCTCACAGCCGAACGTCAACAGGCGTTTGTTAATATTTTTGAGGATGTTCAAAAACGCATGTTGAGGGCTTATGAACAGAATAAAAAGGTTTATGACCTCCGTAGACGAGATGTCCAATATATTGTCAATCAACCGGTCTGGCGACGAAATCCTGTACTCTCTGATAAGTCGAAATATTTTGCTGCAAAGTTAGCCCCGGAATTTGTTGGCCCTTATATTGTTTCGAAAAAAGTATCACCGTGGACCTATGAACTGAAAGATGAACGTGGTAATTATCGAGGTACCTGGCACTGTCAGGATCTGACCGACAGTCCACCTAAGGACTAAGTGCCCAAAAGATTTTGGGAAAATCTTTTAAAGTGGGGGGAGAATTTGTAACGTTTCATTTTTCAATTGTATTTTTATCATAATATTTAGCACTACCTGGTCATTCTTGTTTTTGGATAATTGATAACACCGTTTTATTCTAGTATTTATGAAATATTACTTACATATGTAATAAAGAACAGGGTACGTTCTCGATGCATTTATTCCAAATTCGCACTGGATAACACAACACTCATTTTATTTCACTGCACTTAACACAATTCATTGATGACTTCCTAGTCCGAAGTGCTGGTGAACCTGTTGCTCGTCTGCAGGAGAGATCGTACCTGAAATAAAGATATGTTTATTAAATTACAGGAATAGTTTGATGGTAGTTTAGTATAATAAGAATCGGTTAAGGATTAGTAAATATAATATAGTGATAATAGATCACTTACCCATTATTTTTCAGGATTGCTTGATTGTTGTTGTTTTGTTTATAAACGTATATTTCGTGAGACGCGATGTCACCTGATTTGAGGTCTTCCACTTCTCGCTCATTTCACCTGAAGCAGGCCCACAGCTAAGGTTGGCATCTAAAATGAATTATGTGTGTCTTCGTTTGATATAGTTATCTGAGAGGGACAGATCACGGTGATCATAGACTCTGGGCATGAGAAACATGGTATGGTATGAGTAGACCAGGGTCGTAGGACTTCGTTCAGGATCGAGAAAGGTTTGCCTTTTCAAAAATGTCACCAGTTTTTCCTAATGGAATATTTGTTCAGGATATGAGAGAGAAGTAAATAGGAGATCTACCTTCTCTCATGAGGCCCCCAGGGGGAAAACGGTAAAACTATAGACACAAGATGTCGGATTGCTAGTCATCAGTGCACGTAATTTTTTTAATTATTGAGTTATTTTAGTTTGAACTTATAATTTACACTTCATGTGGATATATCGGCACTTATTGATTATTCAATTCATCACCTATCGTTTTTGTCACGTTTTTGTGGGCATAGTGATGGAATTGACTCCTACATGGAGGATTTGTGCATTTCCGGCATGTGCTACACTTGAATATCAGTTCCAGATTCGAATTTAAATACCCTCAAACATCTAAAGAGGTAGATAAAATCATGAGAGCTTGGTGAGTTGAACTATTTACTAAATGAAATATCCATTATAGGGTCCTTGTACCAGATTCATAAATTTTTTTTGCTTCTGGTTACCGGCAAACGTAACCCGTGACGTCACCAGCCCATGACGTAACTACTGTTTCTTCTGCTCTGCTTCCCTGTCTGCTGTGCATGCTTATCGTATACCATCCCGTTTGGGCTTCCCAAGTACCAAGATTCTGTGTGGTAGTCATCATTTTGTATGCAATAACCTGATACTGAGGAGAAAAGCTGCAGTATGCTATATATGGAACATTTACCAGATTGCTGACCTAATCGACCGGAATTTCAGATAAGCTGCATGATTTTATTTGATATATTTACATTTATTTACCCTCATTTCTTGGGGTCGTTTAGTGCCTTGCGATTAGTACCTCCTATTGCTAGCCAGATACTGTTTATGGGGTGTGTTTACTATTATTATTGTTTTTTTTTTACTCATATGTTGGAAATTAATCTCATTATCCATGAACGATATAACAGTTATATATTCATAAGGTATAGATGAATTTGATGAGTGACAAATGCAAAAGTGTACAGTGTACACTCACACGTGATCACGTCGGGGTATAACACTAAAGCCAAACAGTTATATAAGATAACTAACTGATAAAAATATAATATTTTGTCATGATCTCCCTATATGCATATTATAATAAACTTACAATTTTCTGGGATAACCTGGTACACAATATTATTTCATATCTAACTTTTGAAGCTTCTTGATATACAGTGTGTTAACTTTTATGCAGTTTATCATATCTTGAACTTAGTCCATTCGAGAATTGTGATTGGTAAGCGGTATCAGATTATTATATGCTATTTCAATCAGTAATAGCAGTCATCCAGTTGATTACGTTTTTTTTTTGTTGTTATTCTTATCTGCAGAACGGAACCTAGGAGACCTGGGGAGTTTTCCAATTTAAACTCGCTTTTGTAAGTTGGTGGCGCCCATTTATGTAATTATTTATTCATCGATTATACGGTGTGTTCTGGTTAAACCCACCCTATACCTGACTGAGTTCCGGAGCAATCCTGCTCGTGCTATTTCGCATCCGTTCTCCAAGGTATTTTTTTTGTGTTATTTGTTTTTGTAAAAAAAAAAAAAGCACGTGGCAATATATATATACAGAAATACTACATAACTATATACGAAAAACTACATGACTAAATACAAAAAAATACTATATACAAAAAGATTATCTGAGATAATCCTCCACCAAGTCAAACAAATCGCGCTCGTCCAGCGCGTCCATTTCCATCGCCTCCATCATAATGGGGTCCAGGTAAGCGCCCCTCGCCAATGGACGGTCCTCCTCCTCCTCGGTGTCGCTCTCTTCTTCTCTTCCAATGCCACCTAGGATGAGTGTGGCATCGGAATCGGAGTCGTCTCCTCGGTCATCGTCATCGAAGTCGGAGGCCTCATCGCTGTCTTCGACTACGATGACATCAGCCTCCCAATCGAACTCAAAGGAGACATCCTCCACTTCAACAACATCCGAGGAAGAGTCGCAAGGTCCCTCCGATGCTGGCTCCAATCGGTGGCTGAATGACAAGGCATTGCCTTGGCTGGTAGTGGTGGAGTCTGCTGCACAGATGGTTGTAGTATTCATTTTTTGATACTGAACTTCAACTGAATGATTCCAGAGAAGCTGTTGAATTTATCTGTGGCAGAAGGAGGAGGAGAGTTGTGGGCGTGGTGTTGAAATGAGTAGTAGGGTGAAATGGTGGTGGAAAAAGTGGTGGGGGTAAAAATATTGAAAACACCATAGTCCAGAATAGTGAATATATTCAGGGTAATCTCTTATATTTACAATAATAACAGTTAACATTCTATAAAAAAATATATTTACATGGATAATATGATACAGAACACATTCATTCAGGTACAAAAAAATAATATAATATAAAACATGATATAAAACATATACACACACACACACACACACACACACACACACACACGCACACACACACACACACACACAATTGACTTATGTATCTGCCAAATACCCCGTATTGAGCCGATCTAAATGCTCGAAACGAGTTCTACCCCTTTCACAATCCTGCTGAAACTTTTCTTCAGACTCTATCTGTCGATCTATTTCAGCAAGCCGCGAAAGTAGAGCTTCTCTTTGCTGTGAGAAAGATCGCAACCTACTCTTACTCACAGCAATCCGACTATCTACATTCGCATTCCATCGCTTCAAATCGGCATCATATTTCCTGACGTGGTCGATGAGCTCTTTTGGCGGCGATGGAATGCGTATGTGGATATCAACATCTTGATCGGCCACATCTGCAGCGGCAGCAACAATGTTGTCTCCCACGACATCTGATTCCTGTGAAGGAAGTGGTTCATCCACACTCTCGGGTAGATCGGCTGGACGCACCACCTCCACACTAATCAGATTGATGGTTGGACGTCGCTGTTGCTGCTGCTGCGTCCCGCTTGTTGAGGGAACGGCTTTCTTGTGAGCCGTGTACCACGGCGAAACCTTGCCACCTCGGTATGGGTTCGGTTTACTGCGGCTACCTAGCAACTTTCCAAGGATGGTTGTTGACGGTCCAACTTCCACCTTCTTCTTCATCTTCTTCCCCTTGAAAATCTGAGGTGACAATGTCGAAGAGGAGGAGGAGGAGGAGGTACTCGATGACGACTGCGTCGATGGTGGTGCTGTTGGTTCCCTCTTACCGGGTTGCTGGGTTTGGAAATCATCACCGCTATCGTCGCTATCGTCATCCCGACCCCTCTTCCTGATGGAAACTCTCTCCGGTGTTGACGGCTTCGGTTGCTTAAGAGTTTTCTTGGAGCCTTTGGAATACCTAGCCGCAGGTCTCACGAATCCACTGTCGCTACCAAGACCCTCAACACCGGATGATGAGTCCTGAGCCGGCACCATCCCACCATCAACACCTGAAGGCGCATGGTTCTCCCAGGTTCCTGCTTCCTCCAGGTGATCTCTAACTGCCTGACTGAGCCACTCCCTCTGACTTGGCGTCTGCAACTCCGGGTCGAAGGGGATATCATTGATACCCCTTTCTCCGACATCGACGGGGGTGTCGATGGCAATGATGTCGTCATCATCGAGGTCTGGAAAAAGCAAGACAATGGGGGTGAAATACTTTGTTTCATTGCGATGATTGGAAAAATATACTGACCTAAGAGAGGAAGTGGTGGCGTGGAGCCTTCTCCAACCGTCGCGGCCTCTCCAACGAACGCGGTGTTCAGATCGGTTTCAACGTTGGACATATCTGAAACAATAACATTTTTATATATATACTGTAGATTCACATAACATGTGGAATAAAATAGCTAACATTCGATCATAGTATATTACTTACTCAACTGATGTTCGAAGACGCTGTAGTGGAATTAAAACTGACGAATGGTGTCTGAAGGTGTTCTGGTAGAAGACAAAGTCTGCGAACAGAATGAGGAGTCAGTGTGTGCACCTCTTGTTTTAAACACTCACATCCCACCCACTTTCCACCCCACTCCCTCCCCACTAACTCACAGGCTCCACCCACCTAGCGGTTCCACCACTATCAAACCATCGCCCCCAACCCCACTCATTTCACATCCCTTCGCAGGCTCCGCCCACTCAACCCCACTTCCAAATCCCGCCGTCAACCCCACTTATCTCCACTGTCTCAACCTTGATCCCCACTCATATTCTATCCTCTCAAGGATTTCACTACGAACAAGTCTCACCCAATCCCGTTCACTACCAACATGAGAGCTGATGTAGAGAAAGGCAACAAAGGAAGAGAAAACAAATAATATATGAATTTAATATTTTTTATTACAATTTGATATCATTAAATCATTAACAGAGTATGAGAATATATATTTTATTCCTCCCCCAAGCCCATTTCGGGGTTTTTCCTCCATCCCAGGTCGCCTCATTCAGTTGGTGAAGACTTTCCCATTCTTCAACGCCAATTCCACTTCTAATTTGAGCAATCGTTCGCTGAATTCAGTGGATTTCTTCTCAAACTTCAAACTCAATTCCTCCATCTGTTTCGACATGGAATTTATATCATCTACTGACTGATTCACTTTTGGTGACATCATAAGCACCTTTTGAGAAAACTGTCTGTAATCTCTGGTAACTATTTTCAATTTTTCGAGAGCTGTCATCATCTCAAACATTTGCTGATTGAGAAACTCCAATGGGACGCAATCCCCACCACTCAATGGATTACCAACATTCGTTAGTCGCTTACCCAATATGTCATAATTTCCACTTTCGTCGAGTTTGAACCCGATTCCAGGTCGCCCGGGCAGCGAACACATTGATTTGCTCTTCTTGCGACCAAATTTATCAATAGCGTTATACATCTTCCACCTACAGCAGTTCAACGTGCACTAACTTAATTAGAATTGATTATTTGATAGTTGACAAACCCCCCCCCCGCCCCCTATCCATCGAGTATTTGAATAGCGCTAATTCGAGGTATTCCATGGAGGGTAGAAAAAAAGTAGCAAGTATTACCATATAAATATATATTTAATTCGGTAAATGTCAGCGTAAAATTACTTGGATGATGATTTCATAACAAGAATATATATATATATATATATATATACAAAAATGTGAATAAATTAATAAGGGTATATATACAAATATGTGAATAATTTAATATAGGCGTCCTCTGAACATTCAAAACTAATGCGAATATAGAGATGATCCAGCAAAATATGATATCCACTGACTACTGACTAATATTTTCAGGTATAGAGTCCGCTGTTAAAGTTTCGATTGTTCCATCTCTAACAAATTTATGAAGTCGTTCGTTTCTACTTCAGTAATAGCTTGCTGTAACCAAAGCAAATTATGTTCAGGACTTGATTTGTAGAATTCGATATCGCTATGGCCCCACGGTAAGGTTTTCGTGGTGTTTGGTATGATGTATCGTTTATCATCATGGTATGATAAAGCAACTTTGTTTTTCATTTCTGTGTATATGTCATGGTGGTCAGTGCGAAAACAATTCATTTTCCTTAAAATCAAACCCCCTTTTTCGACGATACTTTTATAATCATCCATCGAAAGTTGACTTCTGACGACCGACCTTGAAACACCCTTTGCTTTCTTCAATTCGCTACTCAAGGATTGAACATAATATGCCTTGGCTCCAGTGCCGTAAAAGCTAATAATAGGATCGTCCGGGAATTCATCCTTCATATTTCCAACAACCGATTCTGTTATTGGAATACCCATTTTATTATCTGCAGGGTAATTGGACGTGTCGAAATATCGTATATTCTCTCGCATGAAGTTGTAAAAATTTTCTGTTTCAATTTTCAAGATTAAGGAGTCTGTGTCACTGTATAGAAGCCATGATTTACCGACGAAATGTTTCTTAATGCACTCA
The DNA here is from genome assembly GCA_918026855.4 of Phaedon cochleariae. NCBI lineage: Eukaryota > Metazoa > Arthropoda > Insecta > Coleoptera > Chrysomelidae > Phaedon > Phaedon cochleariae. Next base: position 11,622,710 of record OU896710.1, on the reverse strand, counting down.
TATAAAAAGTTGTATATGACAACTTTCGACACGTCTAATATAGTGAAACCTAGATATAGTGGTTTGTCATAATGCACTTTGACTCTCCCCATATGGATTGCTACGAAATTTTCGTGGAAAATCTTACATGTCTTATAATTGGGGAGAGCAATCAGAGCATTCGCACCCAACTTCTTTTTGATATTATCCCAGTGTGTGATGAGTTTGATGTCATTTCTCTTATCAACATTTTCCATTGTTTTGCCGTATACTGAGTTGACCATATTCTTATATAAATTCTTATCAGCCGCATTTCGACTCTTATTGCGCATCTCTGTATTGAGGTCTACATACCTTTTCAGCCACGGCGATTGATTGAATTTTAATACTCTATGTATTTTAACCAACACCAAACCATTATCCATTGCTTGTTTCAGGTTTCTATAGTGAACAATATATTTTGTTTTATGAAATAAATTCGGAATTAGTTTTGGTAATTTGGATGATGAATTAGGAGGTATCATTGATTCCACAAGAAATGGCAAATCTGAGTGAGCGTCATGTAATTCTTCGGGGTAGTATACGTCGACTTCAAGGACATACCCGCATGAATTATCATCTGCGATACTCATGAGATCTAAATCTGCAATTTCCTGAGTAGACAGCCACTTAAAATCAGAGGTTGGTAGCGGTTGAGACATGCTATGGCCATATAAATTGGTTGCGTCTAAATACATAATGTATGATGTGGGCTCATTAGGATCGAAATTTGGTGTGAATTTATTGTTTGCCACATGAGATCTTAAGCTGCATTGGCTTATTCCCCCTCTGATACCTTTTTTGAAAAAATGTATCATGTCTATGTCGGTCAACAACTCCAATTCGATTTTCGTATACCTTAACATAGCATCCCACGATAAACCGGGTGCTGTATAATACTGGCATGGGTCGAGTTTATATGTTTGTAAGCAAACCTTTCGGAAATTCTCGAAAACATCGCATAGTAATAGAACATCCGATTTCAAGTAGACGTCTGAGTATTCCCCAAGCGATTTACATTTGAATAAAGCCCATACTGTCTCAGCTCTTCGATAATCCTCATCAGATATATGTTGATTCGAAAGATTGTCGTAGAAATCATCTTTGGTTGGCAATTCATTATAATTCAATTTAGCCATCGAAGTAATGAAACTATATGGGAAAACGCCTTTCTGTGTCATGACATCGAATTGTCTAGAATCTTGAAAATTTCGTGCAGTTTCTACGAGCTGTTCTGTATTTAAGTTTTGTGCCAGTGTTTGTAGGGGTTGCGAAAGAAATTTGTAACTATCTAAGAATCGCAGTTTCAGAAAAATATTATGAGTCTGACCATCTTTGCCCGAATATTCACCCACTAAAATATGTTTAGTGAATGAGATATACTTCTCCTTGGTTTGAGCTACACAATCCACTTTTTCTTCGCGATCGAAAAGTTCCTTGATGAAGAGGTGGCTATCGTAGCCACTCATGTTGTGGAAAAATATCGGAATGAAATTGGGAACCTTGTAATTCAGATTACATGCAGAATGTGCAGCTCCAAACCTTTTTTTTCCGGTCAAATGGCAGTGATCTCTTACTTTTATATCGCCGTATTCGAAAGTTTTATCGCAAATATTACATGCGGTGGCATTAGCAAAATCTGCCTCTTCAGCTGACGTCAATTTCTTCATTGGAACTATATGTTTCAGGTATGAGTTGTAAATATTTTTCGAGTCGCGAACTACGCTAGATACAAATTTCTTTGCTGCATCCTTTCCACGAAATGAAACAAATTTTGTTATAGAATCATCGTATGAGCATTTAATGATATATGCGAAAGAGTATGGCTCATGTATGAATGTTCTATTAGTAAACGATTTTTTCGGATCTGGCTCGCAAGATTGTATTGGCTTCAAGACTGATTCAAAATCGGCGTATATTACAAAAGGCACCTTCATCTGTTTCTCGAAATTTTCAAATTTAAGAATATTCTCGGGTATCTCATTACCAAATTTATCAACTTTCAATTCAGTTGTGGGCGTCGTGGTCAATGTGAGATTACAGTCGCTCAATCGATGGCGTAACAACTTAGTTTCATTTGAAAAATTCACCAAACACCCATCACACAAATATTTTTTATGTTCAGTGGAGCTCATTTGACTAGACACTAATCTAGATAGATTCTTTATCCAACAATAATGGCTATTTCCAGAATCGTCTGAGACAAGTAATAGATTAACATGCTTACTGAACCTTTTCTTAGCGTAATGGAGTGGGCCAACCACCTGATATTTCACCCTTTGATTCTCAAATATACTCTCTAAACCATAAACGTTGATGGAACAATCGTTCAGAATCTCGAATTTCGGAATATTTTTTACTTTAACAGGAAACTCTATACCCACCAGATTCAAAACCGTAGAGAAATGCGGGTACGAAGACATCTCACAAGGTTTGGTGTTTGTTGCGTACAGTGCAGACGTGACAGCCCAAGCAAAGCAGCATTCATCCTGATTGCGTACATTCACTACCGCCTTCTTGCTCTCGAAGAAACCAGGGAGTTTTATGTAGGAACACCCGCGTAGTGGACTATATTTGTTCACATTGATTTCAAGGAACAGTATCTTCTCTAGAGCCCAACCTGTAACAATATCATTATTCAGCTACTATTTTCCATAATCAGATGGGTACTACTCATAGGGAAACAAATCTTGGAATGAATTGAACTTACCGGAATCGCGTTCCTCGAATTCTGTTGCTAGGTTGATAATTATATCCTTGAACGTATCGATGATAGACCCCAAATCCAATGATGAGTCGATTATATGGTTCGGCGTCATGAAGGACTTATTATCACGTATATTCTTGGCTTCAATAACGTATCTACCAAACATTTCCATATTGACTTTGATGGAATGATGAATCGAAAGCATATTCTCCAACAGCAAAGTTATTGTTGATCTATTCTCATTGAAAAATGTATTGTAATCCAATGTTTCACTCCTACATTCTAATCTGTAGCTGATGATGCGACATTTGAATGCGCTCTCAATCACGTATACACCGTTCATGTAATTGGAGCAAGCATTCGTCCGATGTTCCAATGTTCTTTTATGGGCCGCCATCTTATCGGCAGGAATAGTTTTGTCACAACATGCACATATTTCCAAATAAGTAGATGTTGATGGTGTAGCATCTAACCGAGGCTTTTTCGAAAGAGATGGACCAGCACTCCCTATGCATGACACTCTTTGATGGCGTCGTAAGTTATCACTGCGTGAGAACGATTGGGCGCAAACATTACAGAACAACATTCTGGCTGATTAAGATATAAACGCGAGCACTACTCTTAATCGGCGATGCTCAGAAAACTGTGATACATGTGGTTTGATGAAGAATTTATATGTGAAGGAGCTGTGCCATAACGCTCCCTACTACTAACCCACCCCACTTTCACGATAAAGCCTTCAATAGGGGAGGGACAAGGTCGACAACGATTATGCGCATACAAGGTTGGGGGAGGGCATTTCACCAAGGTTATTCCTCTCAAGGTTACTCTTCTTCTCAAGGACACTACACCCCCAAGGTCGACTCAGTCTTCGAGGGCATCAAGCACTCTAATCGGCTACTCCCGAGGTCACCCCAAGATCACCCCAAGGTCGCCTTCAAGGCCACCTCTCAAGGCCACTCCTCTCGCCTTTCAGGGTCACTCCTTTCAAGGTCACTCCTTTCAAGGTCACCCCCAAGGTCACTCCCCTCAAGGTCACTACCAAGGTCACTCCGCCCAAGGTCACCTCCAAGGTCACTCCCGTCCAAGGTCACTCCCGCCCAAGGTCACCTCCAAGGCCACTCCGCCCAAGGTCGCACTCCTCTGGCCTTGGGCGGAGACCCAGAACCGGTGAAAACTATCTACTTAGGTTGATATTCTCTTCTTCTATTTTTTCCAATATGTACTCAACCACAGATGTGCTTTCCATCATTGACGTGATATTTGATAAAAAGGCGATGAAGAAGATTCTTTCATGAGATTGAGATGTCATAATCAGAAAATTATTTTCTGACAGTTGTCATTAACTTATAACTTCGTCTTTGTGAATATGTTATACTTTGAATTCGTATTCTTGAAAATTACAATTATTCCTAATTATGTATTCTAGTATTGGTTTTCTATTGCAGTTTGTTGATTGGTTTGTGAGTGCGATTGTGTTATTTTGCAATATTATCTGAAAACTTCGCACTCCAGGAGGTGGAGGTGTAAAATTATCAAGACCTGGTTTCCCCTAGGGTCCCTTGATGGAAATTGACGTTAAAGTCATCTTAACAGGGTACGGACAGATCCTCGTCTCCTCTCACTCTAAAGCGTTTGTGAAACAGTTATATAGTTCCATCCTTATTCAATTCTGGGGATAAACACTAGATTTTTGACATTCGTTGTTTTTTAGGTTATATTGAGGTCACTGGCGTATCATACGTAATTTCCATATGGAATTCCTGATTCAACTATACCAAGATATAGATGAACAATCCTCTAGTTCTAGAGTTTACTACTCCAGCATAATCTCTGCGCGGTAGGGAACATATAGATTGTACTGAAAGCTTATAATGTATTTCACCAAAAGAGACTGTTCTTAGACTGTATACCAGGGTTGACTGAATTGACTGAATGAATTCTGATTTCAAGCTGAGCTGTAGTTTTTCTATGAGCTGAATGAGCAGAGCCTTATGATTGAGAAATGGTGGAAACCTCGATGTGGGTATCTAAACTACTGCAGGTATATACTCATGTCATATTTTCGGAAATCCAACTCGGAGAAGAATTTATGGAGTTACTAATATCACACTATGTACAAAACTTCGTCTAGGACGAAAAATAGGCTGATTAAAATAAATACGTAAAATATGTAGTAAAATAAAGAAAAGAATATACTTTACTTCATTTTTTCGTCTCCCTTGAATAAAAAGTCATTTTCGAATAATTTATTGATGAAAGTAACAAAGAAGTAGGTATGCGCAGTATAACTCATAGGCACGCTATTTTCCCTCTTGCATCCTACATATTTTCTATTTGTGGTAGAGTAATAATTATATAAACTAATGTCTTTTGCCATATTGGATCCGTCATCTTGAATTTCCCAATTTTTACGATACAATCATCATCTCCTACCCCGAATACCCCCAGACACCAGTTTTGAATAAAATCGGATCTTCATTACGAAACAATCCACCATATTGGATCCGCCATCTTCAATATCCCAATTCTGACGAAATAATTATAATCTCGATCCGACTCCGGAAATCCCCATATACCAATTTTGATTTTCATTGGATCCGCTATCTTGAATTTCCCAATCTTGACTAATCATAAAGTTCGACCCCGAAAACCCTCAGATATTAATCTCAAATAGAATCAAATCATAATTAGAAATTTATTTCGCTAGATATTGGATCCGTCATCTTGAATTTTCCAAGTTTGACGAAACAATCATTATCTCCAACCCCGAAAAACCCCAGATATCTTTCAATTTTGAATAGAATCGGATCATAATTACAAAACTCGTTCGCAATATGATCTTCCTCAACAAGTGAATACCCTGTACATACCTATTATCAAAATTTAGAATGATTTTCTGTAGCGCCCATGGATGTGAGGTGACAGCAGTGTCAGGGATGCCAGTAGACAAAACTGAAGTCTCTAGATCATTAAAAAAGAATGCAGCTATGATCTGTCCGTACCCTGTTAGATGACTTTAACGTCAATTTCCATCAAGGGACCCTAGTTTCCCCTATCCTCACTGTTGTGAATTCGAGCCACAAATCCTGAGGCATCAATGAGTTTATGCCATATTCATTGGATTGGTGAAATTTACAAGTATAGTGACTAAAGACATGTTTTCCCTGCAAATAACGGAATTCCATGAATTATATAGTAACTTATCAAATATATAGAAGGAAATAAGCAGCCCCTACCCTTTCTGCTTGGCTTGCATGTCGAAAAAGTGTGAAAGCACTGATGAGTTTCCGAAGTTTACACAGTTCCAACTTAAATTCAAGTTGCATCATAAGTCAACCTGATACAGCATTGCCTAAACATCTCCCTGCTTCCATTCAAGTATAGGTAGATGGTTTTCATACTTGATAATATCTTCCGTGATAATGTTTCATTTTCGGGTTTCAACATGACAGATTTTTATTTACAAACTTGACAGAACCATGAAAAAAGTTATGGGTTAGGAATGAAATATGAATAACTTAGTTTACTTAGTTCACGTAGATGTCTCTGAACTACATATTTTCTTCAATTGTCTTTTCAATGAACAGACAATATTATAGCTCCTGCCTACTAACTACCTAACTAGGTTGTCATCTAGAACGACAATGCTCCAACAATTTGGCTTCTTTCACAGCTTCTTCGAAACTCATGGTAACTTTATTCATGAAAAGTTTCTCTTCAACTTTTCCATTTCCATATCCAGTTATGAATTTATCCCTCAGTAACATTTGAAGAACTTCTGGTCCGGTATATTTGCAGTGCATAGCTAATCGGCGGAGTCTTGCAGCCCAGTCACTTGCATTTTCATTTGAATCCTCCTTAGCACCCATTAATGCCTCTATATCTGGAAAAACTGCATGCTGCGTCTCGAAATGATTGTTGAATTGTTCGATGAGTACTTCATAATCCGTTTCCTCTGGTTTTTCCGGAACACACAGATCCAACATCAAAGAGAATGCAGTATCTGATAAGGATTGAATAAGGATTGCCCTTTTCTTACTGTTGTCCAAAACATTATTTGCTAGGAAGTACTGCCTCATTGGCCATCCAATTCATTTCTGTTCGGCAATTTTCTTCTACACAATACTTATATTCTGCTCTTTCCGCTATCTCGTCGCCAATAATATGTATTCAATAGGTCCTTTTGAGAACAGAATCGGTATTCGAAGAATAACTTTAATTTTTAGAAAACAACTGCGTTTACAATCAATAATCATTCCCTGACAACACCACAGCACACATTCTATATAACATCATTATACATACATATACTGTATGATATATCAATAAATGCATATCAGAACCCATAAAATGCGTTTTATTTGCTGATGACACCACCCTCATAAGCACTGGTAAGCTGCATGACGCACTATACCAGTAGCTGCTGAACTCGAAAAGAACGTTGCAAAAAATTGGTTTACGCGAAATAAACTCAAACTAAACGAGAACAAAACTCAAAACTTGATCGTCTCCTCAAATCCTTGATGATAGATGATAGATGAAATTGGTCCAGTCATGTAGATCAGGTGCTTAGTAAATTATCTAGTGTTCTATTCATATTGAGGCAACTTAAACCTGTTACTTATATGGATGTACTGAAAATCATGTACTTTTCTTTATTTCACTCTGTCTTATCCTATGGCATTCTTCTTTGGGGCAACTCTTGTAATGCGAATACGGTATTAAGGTCACAGAAAAGGGCTATAAGAATTCTAGCAAATCTTGAGTATAGAGATCATTGTGAACAATCCTCCATCAAATTAGGTATCATGCCACTCCCTACCCTGTATCAGTTCTACTGGAAATACATAGTAACAAGAGCAAATTCATAAAGCACTCGGATATACATAATTACAACACCAGATCCGCAGACTTCTTCATGAATCAGTTAAACTACTGGAACCAAAAAAATTCAAAACAACAATCAAAAGATTTCTTCTTGATAATTGTTTCTACAGTATATCCGAATACCTCCAGAAATCGAAATCTTTTAGAGCTTAGACTAACATAGGGCAACATAGCTTTTATGTTTGCCATTGTTTTTATAACTTTTCAATTGATATTATCATTTATCTATTTATTTATGTGATTTTTTTGAAATTATTTTATTGATATTTGTCATTTTTTATCATATCATATACGTTTGTCATGTAATTCTTTGATGTATATTACAGATACTAATTATTTTTATCACATTTTCAAAATTACCACTATATTGTATTTCAATATGTTAGTATTGATACTTTACTGTGCTACTTTTCCCTTGCCCTGCTGACCTGCTATAATAGTAGATTGTTTTATTAGGATCAAAAGTGACACTTTGTTTGACAAGCGAATTTTGCATTTGCGAGGCATAGCGTTTAGCGAAGCCGAGCGAAAGCAAAATTTGCGAGTCGAACAAAGTCACTTTTGATCCGAATGAAACATGCTATTTTTTCTGCAACCGAAACAATCAACTCAAATAAACATGTGGAGTAATCACCAATGTCGTGCCATATGTAGGTATGCAATACAACAAATATTGACAAATAATCCATGTGGTGAGAATATTCTACCTGCATTAACAGCAGGTTAGGTTTCCTAGGATGTTCGAATTGTAGTTTCAATTTAAATACAACCACAAAGTGAAATATTTTTGTGTGGACCAGGTGCTCTAATGGCAAATACCGCGCCAGTGCCAGCTATCAACAATGATAATAGTGATTATTTTTATTCCTCTCCATACCTCGCTCCATACTATACTGTGTTTGACTTGAATAATCAAATGAAGCTAAACAATATCGTTGTTTGAGACAAAAAACTATTGCTTGCCGTGATTATTCAAAAACAAGTTATCCATCCCGAGAATAACGAATGCAATACAGATCAAGCAAGTATTTGAATCTTGAAGGCTTCCCTGATCAAAACAAAAATACTTAACTGAGATGTTTATAATTCCAATACTAAACTATAATAAGGTGTTTTTATGTCTCCAGCATGGGTATGAAATGCCAAATCTGCTGAAATCGGAAACAAATCAGGTATGCGTCTCAACCCAAATAACCAACCGTCACAATGTTGTTCATTCTTGATGACGTCCAGTACATCCTTTTCAGTTCCTAGCTAAAGGAGCAGTTGAACTTTAGCTCCTAGGAACTCAAATTCAACTTTAGCTCCTAGGAACTAAATATGTTGCCTAGCAACATACCAATTTTTGTGTCAGTAATAGAAACGTCAATTTAAGAGCTAATTTTGGTATCAAAATGGACGACTTTTGTGTCGGTTGCAAAAAACATACTTGTATGTAACAGAGTTGAATGAACTCTATCTATCTATCTATCTATCTATACTTGAACAGTTTCCGACCATTTTTGAGGAGAATGCGATGAAATGTCCTATCAGAAGTTCGTTTCTGGAATGTTCATATGGAAAAAAATGTGGGATACTAAGCAAAATATACTAGACAATGGTATAACTGCTCTGAAGGAATGTAACAAACATTTGTTTCCTAACATGAACATTCTTCTGGAACTATTTTATGTTGCCTGCCTGTAAGTGTTGCATCTTCTGAAAGGGGTTTTACAGCACTCAGAGGGCTGTTATTTAGTTTTTGAAATTTTTATTCTTCATTTTATATATTTTCATATTTGTCAGTGTCATTTGTTTTGTTTTTGAACAGGAATATTTTCTTATACTTTTGTACCCAAGTATTTCAAGAGGAATATTTTGTTTTTAACTTTTTTCATCCAATATGATTTATTGCAGAATTCTATATATTATATTGATGTATTCAATAGAATAGTTTGAACTTGTTTTTTTCACACTAGTAATTTCGATACTTCATGTTCACTAGTATCAATTGTTTTAATGAAAAAGCATTTGTCTCAGAAGGTAACCATATATAATTTCTCTTCCGTGTTAACCTTATTGAGCCGTGACTTTCTATGCCCCCCCCCCCTCAAACATCGTCTGGATCCGCCCCTGGAAATTGGATATGAATTGTATATGGATTGAATGAAAAAAAAAATGCGGATCATTTGTTGAGTAGTACACATTTATAATAAAATATAGAATACAAAGCAGGTAGGTAGGTTTTCATAATCGAAAATATCGAAATTCATTTTCTTTATCTGATATCATCATTATCGTTTGGTGGGTTGGACAAGCGTCCTGGAAATGTTTTGTTTTTTCTATATACACACTATTCACTAGGTGGATACATTCAGTATGTTCAATCAATTGAATGAGGCTTTTTGTTCTCGGTAAGGAATAATAAACTCAACAATATTGGGTTTTCTATGTGGGTACGTCGAAAGAGAAAGACTGAGAATATGATTAGCAGAAAACTGTATCTAAAGGACGAAGGACTTTAACCCAACTCTGATATAATCATCAACTGGTACACTTCCTGTGCTGATAGATGCTGATTTTGAAATCGATTTCAAAATCGACTATTATTTCCGTCACGAGGGTTGCTGCTTATCCAATGGCTGATGAGGTCTATAGGCAACGGGAAAACGATAGTTGAATTCTTCTCAGCAGAAATATTGGTCAGGGTTTGCAAGTATCTCAGCTGAAAAAAAAAAGAATTTCAATATTCATGAACTGACTCATTCATATCATATTCAAAACATTTTTGTTGATGAAATTCATGGATTTTCATTCAGTAGCAAATCTAGGACAGGCAGCAATAATTCCAATCATTCTTCAGCGTCATCAAATCAGGAATCAGATCGTTATTATCAATCACCTTGCGCATTCGGCGTAATAGATGAATTATTTATCATTGAGGTAATTCGTTAAACGTAAAGAAATTCAGCAGTAACGAATCTCTCCAATTATAAATATAAAACAAATCTGACAAGAACAAACATTTGATGATTATTATATTTTGCTCTCCTTGCTTAATATATACCTATATACACTCACCGGCAAAAAAAACCGGCCACCAAGAAATTTAGTTAAGTTTTTCGCCCTGTAACTTCTTTAGTTCTTGTCGGATTTTGGTGAAATTTTGATCAAATCGTAGATTCATGTTCCGGAATGTTAACCTGGATATGAACTCCCAAAAAAGCTGATAGCTTGGTCATTATACAGGGAAAAACAGGAGTTACTCATTTAGCCATAAGTTCTTAACGCCTTGTGGCTGAAGTGAGTGGTTGAACTCTTCTTCATTATGTTTCGGATTGAAGAGTATTCTTTTCTCATCACAATAGTTTTCTATTCACGTCAATATCTCATTTTTTAGAAAAGATACGAGGGTTTTAAGAAAGTGTGGAGTTATTCAAGTTTCATTAACAATCATCAGAACGTAGATATACACCTACACAAAAAACCTTAATTACAAAAAACAAACGAAAAGTAGATCAGATGTATTCAATACCGAGTATGCCCTCCTCGAGCTTGAATTACAGCATTTAATCGCCGTGGCATCGAGTTGGTCAGATTTTTCAAGCAGTCTTGAGGAAATACTCGGTTACAATTCGAGCAACGTGTGGTCTGGCGTTGTCATGCATCAAGGCAAAGCCGTCTTCAATAAAATGGGTATATGGGACGACAGCTTCTTGTGAAATATCCTCCACATATCTGTGGGCGTTCAAAGCACCATTTTCCACAAATACGAGGTCGGTATGGCCTTCTGTAGAAATGCCTGCCCACGCCATAACTGAACCTCCGTTGAAAGATACCCGTTCAGAGAGTGCAGTCCACAAATCGCTCGTTTTCTCTTCTCCATACCCTTTCTCGACCATCAGGTGATCGCAAACAAAAACGTGACTCATCGGTGAAGAGAACCCGAGGGGTAAATCACTGGGGCAGTCCGGTGTACATTCTTTTGGCAGTCCGTGGCAATCCGGTGGCAGTCCGTGGCAGTCCGGTGGCAGTCCGTGGCAGTCCGGTGGCAGTCCGGTGGCAGTCCGGTGGCAGTCCGGTGGCAATCCGGTGGCAGTCCGGTGGCAGTCTGGTGGTCTCTCGTCTCGTCCCTCGTAATCCGACAATAATTATCACAAACTGAATTCTGAATTTGAAAATTCAAGAGGGCGTTCGCAAGGTGGCGGCGACTTTGTTATTTATTCTCTGATTTACCTGAGAATGTACACGTAGGGGTTCTCGAGATTGGCAATTTCGAGTCCAAATTTTGAAAAACAAGATGGCTTCTGTAGGGAGGCGTCAGTTTTTTTTCATCTCTTGGAGCGCACGAAAGGTTATTCCTATAACCGGGAAAAGAAATCAGTTATTCTTGGAGTAATCATGATTTTCGAGTTCGTTTTGAAATTCTAGATGGCGCCCACAATGGGATGGAAAACTTTGTCATTTATTGTCCGAATCGCCTGAATAAAAAAAGTTCACCTTGGGGATCTCAAGCTCCAGAGTTGATACCCACGCAAATTTTGTGTACTATGGGCATACTGCAATTGCGCGCAGCGGTCAGTATTCTCATCAGTGTGTCCTTATCTCGGTCCTAATCCTTGTCCTTATCCCATAGTGCAATTGCACGCACGTCCCAAAAAAGGTATGCTGTAATTGCGCGCAAAATAGGAAACAGTTTCATATGTTTTGAACTCATTGCATAAGAAGGGAGACTAATTTGTCTAAATAATCTAACCTAGCTTGACCTAATATATAGATAATATGAAGAAGGAGAATATTCTTTCTGCATAAGAGAGGATACTACTTTGTATTAACAATTTTGTATTTATACTGTATTTAACAAATAAGAATTCACAAAATTTCAATGAGAAAATAGATCTCAGAGCAGTACCTGTTTAAGAATTTGTTTATCTATACCTGCCTTAATCCTTGTACATATCTTTTCACCATATATGTATCGACCTGTAACTCAAGTATTTTTGGAATGTTTTCAAAATTTATTTTCAAATTTTATTTGTATCAGTCCATACGGTTTTTTTCGAGGTTTCCTTGATCTCTTTCACAATTTTAATGTGTCGAGGCGAGTGTCCAGGTCTAGTTCTAGGTAGTAAATCTCTCTCTATTTCCACCTCTCGGTATGCTTAATGAAATCCCCATTGTGAAAGAGATAACAAAACTGTTCGTATTATAACTGATATTATCCTTAATGAAATATTTATTTTGTTTTTGTTAGTTCTGATTTTGTTACTTTTGTTTTTGTTACTATTGATTTTGTTACTTTTTCTACTTTTGTTCTATAGGAATCAATCTAATAAATATTTTTGTAATGAACTCATGATATTATTTCAGCTTGATATTTAGTAGATGCATATCAATAAACACACTGTGTGGCATCTAGAATGATGTCAAAGCTGTAGATTTTGAATCGTTAAATCAATTAATAATTATCATTATTTACCCATGAATCGGGCGAATCGAAAGAGAATGGATGTTGAAATCGCCCGCCATCTTATGGGACGCCATCTTGAAATCTCAAATGCGACTCAAAATGCGTATTTTTCATCCACGATTTTGTGACAAATTGATAAGGAAATGACAAAATCGTTTGAATTTGAATATTCAACTAGGAATTCTGATATCTCAAACTTTAAACCCCCAGAGTTTTCATTTGAGGCATTTTGGGGCGAATCTGATATTCTCAAATACAATTCAAAATTCGTATTTACCGAGATATTAACGAACCAAGACAAATCCTGATTTGACCTTCCAAACGGATTGAACGAAATAAGTATATCAATTTTCAAATTTTCACTCAAAATTCGTATTGTTCAACCTCGAAAATTTTGTGCGGAACATTTTCAGGCGAATCGACAGAAAACATCGGCTTTCTGTACTATTGACGTGTATTTCCACTTCACCTATTGCACCGCAAAAAATATCTTCATTTCATGTAGATTTAATGAGATATGTTATGTAATATACAGGAATGTTATACTTTCCGGATCAGTTTCTTATGCCATAGGTTTCCAATGAGATCTTCATATCGTAGGTCACGGTTGATGATTTATTTCTTCTCTGTTAATCACCATCGGGGATGCATTTCTAGTACTTATTCAGTCAGAACGGTTTTCGTGAACTTTGTTCTTGTGGTGAATTGAAATTTCCAAAAAACAGCTTTATTTTTATTGAAACACATGATTGAGTGATAGTCCATTACATTTCAATGGCAGTCCGTGGCAGTCCGGTGGCAGTCCGTGGCAGTCCGGTGGCGGTCCGTGGCAAACCAGTGGCAGTCCGTGGCAGTCCGGTGGCAGTCTTGGCAGTCCGAGTATGAATGGCAGTCCGGTGTACACGAATTTGCTCAGTGATCTATCCCTCGAGAGAACCTCTTTCCATTGTCGAAGTGTCCAATTTGCATGTAACCGTGCAAACTGTAGTCGTGTTCTACGATGTCTAGGTAGCAACTGCGGTCGTGTATAGCAGGTCTCCTCGATGCCAAACCATATTTTCCAAGCATCCGCCTGATGGTTCTTTCACTAACATCAACACCTCGAACAGCGTGCAATTCATGTTGAAGCTGAACAGGTGTTTTTCGGCGATTCCTGAACGATCTAAGCGCAACAAAACGATCATCAACCCTACTTGTTGCTCTTCTTCTTCCGGATCCATCAGCACGCCTTTCGAATCTGCCAGTCTCCAGAAAACGATTCCAGACATATTGAACTGCAGTTCGAGGTATTCCTAATGTTCGAGACACATAATAACGCTGACTGTGACCATTTTGAAGCAAAGCTACCACTTGAGCAACATCCGCATTATTATTACCCCAAAACTGTTTTTCTTTTTAACAACAATAATGACATGCCACCGTGAATCACGAACTAAAACAAAAGGTGAATATTTGTATTATTGGAACAGTATTGGAATGAAAATATTCACAAGAATACCACAATCGCCGGAATTATGAATTGGTTGAGAGCTAAAAAAATTTAATAAATTGACAAAGCCCATGGCCATGGGCGAAACGTTTTTCTACTTAATCCTTCGAATTATTTATGAAACCGAATCCAAACCCCAAGAAAAAGCTGCAAATCAAAAAAATTATTGATTAACTGTCAAAATCACTCCAGACTATTTTATTTTAAATAATCGAGGGTGATCAGTATTTTTCTGCCGGTAGAAGTGAAGTGTCAATCGACAGCAATTTTCGAAGGAAAGTATACCAAGAAAACAATGTGGAAATAAGCCATATTGATTTTAAGATGTATTTTTTGAGTTGTTGATCGATAAGTTTATGTAGGTTCTGATGATTGTTAATAAAACTTGAATAACTCCATACTTTCTCGAAACCCTCGTATCTTTCCTATGAAATGAGATATTGACGTGAATCAGAAACTATTGTGATGAGAAAAAAATACTCTTCAAGCCAAGACATAATGACTTCGGCCACAGGGCGTTAAGAAGTTATGGGTAAATGAGTAACTCTTGTTTTTCCCTGTATAATGACCAAGCTATCAGCTTTCTTGGGAATTCATATTCAGGTTAACATTCCGGAACATGAATCTACGATTTGATCAGGATTTCACCGACTAAAGAAGTCACAGGGCGAACAACTTGACTAAATTTTTTGGTGGCCGGTTTTTTTTGCCGGTGAGTGTATATTTACTACTAACTTTCTCTACACATGTTCGTTCAGACTTTTCGGATCTTGAAACTGTGAGAGCGAGTTAATAGAAAATATAAACCTCTCCATTAATGAGAAATTTCGGACCATTAATTGAGAGAATCTCATGAGAAACGTTGAGCTTTTGTTGAAATTTCACAGACCGAAAACTTGCCATTCACAACAATATAAATCTAAATTCCTTTCAACACTCTCCCAAGCAATATCAGTTTTAAGCGGAATTCTAGCTAACGTCGTAAAATGCCTCCCTCTGAAACGACATCCAATTATTTGCTAGTTATTTACCTTATCTGGTAGCCAGAGAAAATTTTCAGTTATGTGAAAACTCTAGGAATGCGACGAATAACCAGAAAAGGAGGAATAGGAGAGTAAATTCCAATAAAACAGGGACACAAGTAGGTTTTTACAAAGTGAAACTTCCAATATTGTTCCGTCCATGAAGTGTAATCAGTAAATTAACCGGTACCTACATAGTGAAAACATAGGTAGTCGTTCATAGAACGTTGAAAAACGGTTATTGGGATCGTGGAATTAACGTTACTGGTTGACAACTCCAACGTTGAAATTTGGTCTATATAACTATTAAACCTTGAAGCAAATTGTTGATACTTTCAAGCAATGACACGTTATTATATTTTGAAGAAACAACACATTCACAATGTATATACGGTAGAATAGTTACCTGTTCATGTCGTTAAAAAAATAATACATTGAGACAACAAATTATTATTTATTTCAACGTATGAAATTCACATATTCATAAATTTGGTGTACTTGATACGGCGTGTAATCGTTAACTAATTATATTGAAAAAGAAGTAAGAAGTGAGTCATTTGAAAACGTCTATAACTATGTTTATAAGCATTAGTTGATATCAAATAAGTAGTTGAAAACACGTTTGTGCACTGGTTAAGAGCAACGTGTATGTCAGCGACATTTTCTCGTTATATCAACCGAACGTTGTGGTAATTTTACTATACGTTATTTCAACGTAAGTGTGTTTACTGGGTAACAAAAGTATTCGAATATGCGTTTCTGGACAGACTCCTGTCATTTTGTTATGAATTCAATATATTTTAGAAAAGTCAACATGGATTCCTGGTAGGGAGATCAACCACAACAGCGGTCCTTCCATACTATAATCAAATAGTCAAATTTATTGTGGGGTTATTCTGTGATCTTAGTAAGGCGTTCGATTGTGTCAATCATTCTGTTTCAATTCGGAAGTTGGATAAATATGATATCAGAGGTCTACCATTGGATTGGATATCAAACTATATATTTGAAATATAGAAAGCAATATGTGATTGTTGTTAACAATCAGAATTCGGAAATAAGAGATACTGACATTGGTGTGCCACAGGGCTCAGTTTTAGCCTTCCTTGTTGATGGAGAAATAAACTCTGCGGCGTTGCCAACGTGAGGTCAAAATACAGATTGTAAAATCATTATGCCCTATACCGATGTACCATTTTTGCAGAGCAAATTTCTAAAAAGTTTTTTTCCAAATGACACTCTGTTTGTTGTTTGTTGAACCTTATAAATCCGTTAAGTTTTCACAATTTACTTCAATATCGTTTAGAACTTATTGATTTCTTTCTAAAAATCAGTGCGTTGACAGATAGTTTTTGGAGAATAGCCTATAGACTGTTGGTCCGCGACACAACGTTTATCGATGTTTCAAGTCGGGATGCTCACTTAGTCCAAGTTAACAGGAAGAAGTGCCTCGGAGAGTCGCAATCCAGTCCTTGCCCCGGCCCTGACCTCACCTTTCGGTTGGAAAAAAATTCAAAATTTTGTTCAAGAAGAAGCTCGGCAATGAAGTGCAATGATCTTATCTCACGAAAATTGGTTCGCTTGCCGGTTTGCATACGCCTAGGTCACTCCCCAAGGGCGGCATACGAACCGGAAGTGGAATTTTCCAGTGTTATAGTCGATGATCTAAGAATCTATGCCCTATGGCGGAACAAATTGAGACCCAGTAATCAATTTCCCGACATTTGCATACGATTCCGGATTTATTCGAACATCATTTGACTGGATATCCTTCAAGATAATCGAAGAAATGTTTAAATTTCGACCATGGTTAGTGGACCACACAGTATATATGAGACGATTTTTAGCATACAATTTGCACATTCCGTACAGGGTGGTTCATCATAAATATCTCCCATTATAACTTAGTTGTTTCTGAACCGATTTTTAAATTTCAAAAACCAATTAAAATGATATTCCTAAATGATTTTTCATTGTTATTGAAAAATTCACAGGCTGTTCATGACAATGACTATATTTTATGTCACTATCGATTTGAGATTATCATGACCTAGCGATATCATTTACAGGCATGCGCCAAATTGTCAAATTGTGCCAGAAATATGGATTCCGGGTTTGAAGTATTTTCTTTTTTGCTGAAACAATTTTCATATCTGAACAATGATTTAATTGCTGCGTCAGCCGGGTAGAGTGTAGCACGTAATGATTTAGGCATTCAATAATGTTCTTCCCTTTTATCGGAGATCCGATATTCAAATATCTCAAAAACCATTCACTCTTGTATACTGCATATTACAGATTTATTCACTTCTCATCACCTCCCCTACCAGTGGAATGAATCGGATTACCAGTAACCCTGAATATAAGTGCAGCGTGTGAATCTTATCGCTAAGCGCATGTCAACTATACTGGGTTTGATGAAGTTATGTCATTGTCAGTTACATAAAAAATAATGAAGGGGGCTTTGCTCTTGATATTTTTTTTTGGGTACGATTTCAATTGGTACCTTGGTGAAGCCCTTCCAGCAGAGGTTGGTGACCTATCTTTCGATCATGCCAAGATTTTTCAATAATTATATCCATTCGAAATGATATTCTTTCTAACAGGTACTGATGACAGACAACACTGGAGAATGTTCTTCAGACAGCGAGAGCGAAGATGACTCTGATGATAATGATAGAGAGGACGATGTATAATTTTTCCTTTGTAATATAATGTTGTTTTCATTTAATATAATTTCATTTTCGAATTTTATGTGAAAAACAAAAATGTAGATCAAAGTTCAGGATACAGACCCCACAGTATACCCAAAACATTCAACAAATTGAATGTACATTATTTATATATTTTTTGAACGCCAGTATTATGATGAGCACTCCCATAAGCCCCAGGGAAGAATTTCAATTCGATTTATTGTGAGTTTCGATCATGAGGAATAATCCACCCCTCTTTTCCCTGTACGATCCCTCTTGATCATTCTGCGAGTATTTTGTCGTCAATTTTTCGAATACCCTCATCACTCCCAGGAAGTCAATCTTTGACCCGGTTTCATGTGAAGTGAGATTATGAGACTTCCAGATTATCTAGTTCGCTTTCGGTGCACCTCTGGCCTGCAGTTCGGGGCGCCGCGCCGGACCGAGGCGAATTCGTATACAAATAGCATCCAGTTATACAGAATATCCTAGTTTATGGGTCCAGAGATGTGCATACGAACTAAAATCATCGATTATTTGAAAGATGTCTAGTCAATTGATGTTCGAATAAGTCGAGCTCCCCTCTCCGGAATCGTATGCAAATGTCGGGAAACTGATTAATGGGTCCGAATTCATTGTTTCGCCAAGAGGGCATACATTCTTAGTTAGATCATCGACTATAACACTGAAAAATTGCCACTTCCGGTTCGTATGCGCCCTTGGGGAGTGACCTAGGCGTATGCAAACCGGCAAGCGCCCCAATTTTCGTGAGATAAGATTATTGCACTTCATTGCCGAGCTTCTTCTTGAACAAAATTTTGAACTTCTTTCCAACCGGAAGGTGAGGTCGGGGCCGGGGCAAGAACTGGGTTGCGACTCTCCGAGGCACTCCTTCCTGTTAACTTGGACTAGGTGAGTGGGTCCCTTGTGGCATACCGACTTAGAACATCGATAAACCCTGTGTCGCGGGCCAACAGTCTACTAGTACTTTTGTTGTTTATATAAAATCGAGTTATAACTGCATATCTTTGCATTTTGCTGTGACACAATGATTTCAAGTCAGCTAATCTCCATTTTTTTTTTTTCGGTTCTACTGAGGATGCCAACATACTTGTCGAAATACGAATCCAGGCTTCTATATTAAATATTGTATCATTTTGAATATATTTTCTTATTTGATTAGCTATAACTACATAGTCTCCAGAAGTTCACTCTATTGAATCCACTAACGAGATCTGGCCCTTTGCTGGCCGATTTCATGTTCGCTACTCGTCCCCCTGGTGGATTTTCTGGGAATGTCCACATCAACAATCAGCTGATCGATATTATATGTGACTAATATGGCTGACACTCGTGAGTGGTGATCGCGTACTAGTTTTTTATGTCGAATTAATGTGGTCCTCTCTCTCGCTGGTGGTTATTCATGATGGCAGGAGTATTCTCAATTGGTAATAATAGAAGACGAATTCTTCAATTATGATAATATTCAGTAAGTATCAATCTACCTACATAGTGTTTCGAATTTCATGGTATCTCGTAACCTCATATACCTAATGATCATAATTGGAGTTGGCTTTACTTATCCAAAGGCAACTATCATTTTCAACTCGTTTGTTCCTATCAAAAGCAATCTTGGGTTATGTGAACCTGTCTCTATATTGAAGAACTGAATGACAATAAGGTTCCAGCTACAGAAATACCATCGGACTATATTACCAAGTTATAAACTCATGCAACTCTAGGCCACTAATATATAACAAATGATGCATTTCATATTTCAGAAGTACCTCACAACGAAGAAACAACTTCGAAGTAATGCTACCCAATAAGATGTAGATACCAAATACCAACAAGTAAGCAGTCACTCCGAGAAGTTTCATCGTTGAAGAACAGAGAGGTTAAGAAGATATCATTGTGTCATTCATAAAATTGTTTTCTTGAAATCTGGTATATGTCTGATTTATGATGAGAGGGTTATATTGTGAAATAAAGAGGTACTAGAACTTTCAGATCCATTGGCCTTCTAAAACCCCTACCCCCCCCCCCTATACATCGTTAGTATGTAACCAATGTCGTTAATTGGCCATTACAGTCCCATCATTTATGTATATGCTGGGCTCGCTGCTGGCCGCAGTGTACTGATATATATAGAGTCCCGCATATGGGACCATTCTCTGGGCCGCTGATATCAGGTATGGGAAAAATATATTAGGCCATTGATGCCCCATATCAAAATGTTTGCTGGGAGTGTATTGATTGAATGCCACTTATTCATTATAAGTCCACTCGCCCATTCCACTCCTTTCAGCTAGTGTTCTGATTGATAGATTGATAGCTGAAATGTAATATTTATTGTCATAATTACAAAAGCCATAGAATGGGATGTCCCGTGTAGAACTGCCTACCTATCTATCAGCTTTACATTAGCATTCCAATGGAACTAACACCTATATAATTCAAATATAGAATTATGTGACCAATAGTTTGTATATGGCCGATGCACAGTGCGAATGCGCTTCAGACCAGTTTATTGATATATCTATATTATTATATACGTGCAGACGTGTAATTTATGATCTAACTTCGTTTCTATTATGCTGCCGAAGTTATATATTACTAATTCCACTATAATAGCAACCATAACGAGCACACGGTGGGAACTTGATCAATAACATAGTTCGCCGATCGGTAAACTATGTCTATATGAATTTATGGACATCCGCTATGCAAACCATGCCTATCCAAACTACTTAGTATTAACGCAAAATGGTTTATCACACTCCTTCAAATGGGCAAAAACGTATGTTTTATCAACTCAGAACTACACACCTTTTCCAGCAGTATTTTAGAAAGCGTCAAGAAAGTTTCGTCAGGTTGCTTTGCCGTAAGAGTATCAGCAAATAAACTAGGAACAGATGCTGCCAAAAGTGTGTATTTCGCACTAATAGATTCTCACCTACGATATGGTATCTGTTTTAGGGGAACATGCTGCCAATATTTATTTAATTAATCATTCCAGAATTACGTCATTTGACAGGTTGCTGAGGGGCAAACATTGTATTTTGTCATGATCTGTCATAGAAAACCAGAATTAGTGAGATCGTTTTCCTTGGAATCCGAGTTGGAACTAGAAAGAATTTCATAATTTTGTTTGGTGAAACTGTTATTATATTGTGGATGTGGCAGAGGGACGGCCTGGGCAATGCTCATCAAAGGTTACTTAACAGATAGTTTGTGTGCCCCTCAAGAAACCATGTCAAAATCACGTGTTCTGGAATGATCAATATGGTGTTTGTTTCACAAAAAAGAGGGGTTAGATATATGTGTTAGGCTAAATTTAGGGATTCTTGCAGACCGTATTCAATATTTTGACATTGCCTGCATTTTTATTTTAGAGACGGTATGTTTGATGCAAAAAAATATACGAATGAAATTTTCGCTACGTCCCAAATCAATACAAGAAACATACTCAACATACGTTTATCGATTTCAGTATCTTCAAAAGTGAAAAGTTCCTTCATTTACAATGGTAAGAAAATATTCAATCATCTGCCAAATGAGATTAAATGTTTTACAAATAAAAAAAAATTAAAGAAATTGTAAAAAGCTCCTGTTATCAAAAGCATATTACTCCGTGGATACAAATGTTGACAATGGACTGCATAATGTTTTATTCAACTCGTGAAATTCTGTTTTATACTTACAATGTGACTGTGCATATCATAATATATATTTATATATCTGCTCGATGTTATTTATTTTTCTTGTTTTTATCCTATTTTGTGTCACGTTATTTTACAAATTGACTGTGTTTATTTAATATTTATTCAGTTCACCACATATGAACTTTGTCAATGAGAGTATATCTTCAGACAATAAAGTATATATGTATTTACAATTTATTATTTATATTTATTCAATTCAGTTTCAGAAAGCGTGAATTCTATTTCAGAACAGTCACTTATTATAACAGTGTGTCCATTTAGTGCGTAATTCTTCGATATCTCGAAAGCCATAACCTATAGAGAAAAACTTTGGATAAAAAACTTTTTCAGTTACTAAAGTTGCTCATTTCAAAATTATTTTCAACATTACTGGGTGTTTTATAAAAGCAGGGCAACTCGAAGAAGTGTTTTTTTAAATGGAACACCCAGTATTGTTCATTCGGAATCAATTCCGTCGAGTTTCACCTTCACATCGCTGTAAAAAGAATTGAAATCGGTTGCGGCGTTGCCAAGTTATAATTGATAAATCTATTTTTACCATTATTGAAGAGTCATTTTGAATTGGGCATGGTATATTCATTTATTCAGATTTTGAAAATATTTTTGGCATACGGTAGGAGCAAGGTCCAACGTATACCAATCCAGTTATTTTGCGACATGTTCTTCAACAGGGTGCTCAATTTTGCATTTAGAATTTTGCAAGATTCAGATGACATTCATCAGAATTTTTCAAATGGAACACCCTGTATTTTTATTCAAAAATTCATTTCGACATCTTTCGCCTTTTTATCGCTGGAAAACAAATCGAAATCGGTTGCGGCGTTGTCAAGTTATGGTTGATTTCCTTATTTTCACTACCATTTCGGGGTAATTTGTACGTCATAGCTAGTTCTTTCATTTATTTGTATTGTGGAAATATTGCGTTGCTACGGTATAATCAAATTTGTTCATTGACCATTCATATATTTGTTTACAAAAGGAACATTTACAGGCTCTCCAGGTTTGAATTTTGTTCGAAATATTTGTGTAATGACCTGTCAAACATCGCTACAATCAAATATATCTTGGATTGATTCGACATTTCGTCCTCCCAAGAGCCGCGTAGTAGAGACATATTGTTTGTATCATTATGTTTACCTTCTTCAAGGAGAATGGAATAAAAATGGCCCAAATTTCAAAAAATTCTCCTAATTTTCGCAATCCGCATCTTCATTGTTTGTATTGTAGAAGTTATTTCAAAGACAGGCGTTGCTTTTGGCATGTTTGTTTGTTTCACATATTATTTGAATCATAAGTAGCAAGATTACGGAATATTTCAATTTGGACGATGCACATATCACAAAAATACCTGAATGATCTATGTAGAACCTCGAATGTCATGTGGCAAGCAATATTCCCACACTTAAATCAAATTAAGGAACCATCAGGACAAACAAATTACCCCGAAATAGTAGTAAAAATAAGGAAATTACTCATAACTTGAAAACGCCGCAACCGATTTCAATTTTTTTTCTGCGATTGAAAGGCGAATGATGTCGAAATAAATCCGTGATGAAAAATACAGGGTGTTCCATTTGAAAATTTCTCATGATCGTCGTCTGAATCTTACAATATTCAGAATGTAAATTTTAGCACCCTGTAGAGGATTATCTCGCAAAATTACTGGATTGGTATACGTGAGACCTTGCTACTACTGTATGCCAAAAATATTTTCGAAATTTCAATAAATAAATATACCATACCCAATTGAACATGACCCTTCAATAGTAGTAAAAATGGGTTTATCAATTATAACTTGGCAACGCCGCAACCAAATTCAATTTTTTTTACAGCGATGTAGAGCTGAACTCGAGCGGAATAAATTTCGAATGAACAATGCTGGGTGTTCCATTTGAAAAAACTCGTCCTCGAGTTGCCCCGCTTTTATGGAACACCCAGTATCGTTGGAAATATTTTAGAAATGAGCAACTTTAGTAACTGAACAAGTTTTTTTTCCAAAGTTTTTCTCTTGTGATAATTAATTTCGAGATATCGAAGAATTACGCACTAAATGGACACACTGTATTTCAGCAAACATCAATTATATTTCAGAATAGTTCATTGAATTTCAGCAAGCGTCAATTGTATTTCAGAATTAATAGTCAATTCATTTGAATTTCCCATGATATTTTTTGAAATTCGAATGACACTTTATCAGATACAATTGACTATTATTCTGAAATTGATGAGGCTTCATATACAAGTGACTTTCTGGAATACAATTGACGCTTTATAATAATAATAATAAAAATAATATTTATTTCACTAGTTAAAAAGTACAATGCAGAAGCCAAAGCAGTTACAGTGTACAATGACTAAGAAAAAGTCACAGGGAGTTAAAAGTTAGCAAGACAGAAAACATGTTTTTCTTTTTGTAAATAGGAAAGACAGACACGAAAATTGTACAGTTGTATAAATAAGTATTTAACAATTGTAATAATGCGATTCAGCTTAAAAATTCTTCGATGGTGTAGCAATTTTTCTCGACGAGGCTTCTTTTCAGAGCAGATTTGAAAATATTTATGTTAGGTGAGAGTTTAATTGCTTCGTCTAACTTATTGAATAATTTAGGTCCTAGATAGAGATGACTTTTTTGATAGAGAGAGGTTCGATGTGAATTGGGTAATAGTAAATGTTTTGAACGAGTGGAATATTCATGAGCTGGTCGATTGGATGAGAACATAGGTCTGTTTTTATGAACGTAGATGCAGACCTCGTAGATATGCAAACCCGCAACCGTGAGTATTCTGAGCTCTTTAAAATTACTTTTACAAGATTGTTGCCATCTCAAACCAGCAATGATGCGAATGGCATATTTTTGAAGAATGAACATCCTCAGCGCAAAACACTGTTCACGCAGTTTTTCACAAAGTGATTCAATGTGCGGTGTCCACGTTAGTTTGTAATCTAATGTGAGACCTAGCATCATGCTAGTTCTACTCGATTCAACGTGTAATTCATTATTTTCAAAAATGTTGAGGGGTTCAGTAGCATTACTCAAAGTGAAATTCATCAGAGTTGTTTTCGTTACATTCAATTCCAATTGGTT
This sequence comes from Phaedon cochleariae, assembly GCA_918026855.4. Taxonomy (NCBI): domain Eukaryota; kingdom Metazoa; phylum Arthropoda; class Insecta; order Coleoptera; family Chrysomelidae; genus Phaedon; species Phaedon cochleariae. Next base: position 11,597,629 of record OU896710.1, on the reverse strand, counting down.
TTTATTTGCCCATGTAATTATTCTTTCGTATACTAACTCTGTACTTTCTGCGAGAGCCAGCGTATTTCGATCCTTGATCAGGAAGTTGGTGTCATCCGCATATGCGATCACCTGAACGGATGAGAGTGCATGAAAGTAGTTGATTAAGTCATTAGCATATATTAAAAAAAATAAAGGTCCGAGTATGGAGCCTTGTGGTACACCTTGTTCGATAGTTGCTACTTGACTTTGAGTATTTTTGATGACTACTTTTTGGGTTCTGTCGTTCAAATAGGACTTCATCAACTCCAAGGCAATTCCTCTAATACCATATCGCTTCATTTTTAATACCAGATCAAAGGCTCGTGAAAAGTCTACGAACAACCCGACCCGCAAACATGGAACTTGCAATCCAGAGCAGTTATAACATGTTCATTGAATTCATAAAGGGATGTTTCAGTGCTTTTGTTGCGAGTGAAACCATGTTGATTTGGAGAGAGAGTTTTATTAATCGAGAAGAAGGAAACGAATTGATTTTTTATATTGGTTTCGAAAAGTTTCGATATACTAGAGAGTAGACTGATACCTCTGTAATTTTCAAATAAATTACAGTCACCTTCCTGAAATACAACTGAGGAAGGTGTAGTTGAATAATATCTATTCATATACAGTCTGTCCAAGATATGGTTGCACAGCATGAGAACCTCGGAAATGGTAGGAGATACGAAGTCGGTTGAAAAGTTGCGCATTCGGAGGCTCATACCAACAGCCTTCGAAAATTTTTCAAATTGTTTTTATTGAAAAGAAATATTCTCAGATATAATTATGAACATAAAAAAATGGATATATTTATGAAGAAATACATTGAGAATTCGCATTCTCTATGTGATGAAAATATCAATTATTTCTCGGTTTCGCCAACAGAAAACAACTACTTTCCTGGCTATATACCCCGACGAACATTGAATTACATCTATTGAACATACACGATAAGAATTCGAAAACAAAATCTTCTGAAGTAGAGAATTTGCATTCTCCTTCATATAATGTATGTACATTATATCATTCTGATTAGGTTTTCTAAATCATACATCCAAAAATTGTTTTTAGTTCATCAGTTATATCGAAATTTTTGGAATATCAATTTTATTTTTTTCTCTCCGTTATTATTAGAGATACAGAAAAACTGGAAATACTTTTTAATAGCAACTTTTGATGGCGTTCGACGTGCTGTTACCTATTTTTTAATGCGACGTTTCGTATTCGTAGAACCATCATCAACTTTCGTTTCTTGAAACGGTGTTCATGATTTTTTCACAGATTCTGACAGCTTTCTTCATTCTGAATTCAGTTATGTAATTATGAAAGTGATTTGAATGTGTTCCAACCTATTATTCTATCCATCATCAATGTTTTTTCGAAATTCCAAAGAAAAAATGTCATCAGTTAACTTATTTCTGATCAAACATTGATGGATTAGTTATTCATACTTCAAGTGAATACCCTGTATATTTGTGTATATTTCACAAAGCCACTGAAGATTCGAGTTTCCGAGTGGACATCCGGTATAATGAACGTCAGAATTCCGAGTCTTCAAACGATGTTATTCCAGCTCCGTGAATACATCGCAAGGTTAATACGCTTCTGAGTAAATTCCTACAGATTCGATTTTCTACAATACGATAATCTAATGTTTCCATTTTCTAGCAATGGAAATGCTATTTGAAGCATGGTGCATGAAATAGGATCTATGAAAATCTGATTCAGTGTGACGCATTATGTTTGAAATCAACCAAACAACGAATTGAAGAAATCATAAATATATATAGGGAGCTCAAAATCATCTCCACACTTTTTCAATTATATAATTATACAAGGGAACATGTTTCGGACTTGTGAAAGTCCATCTTCAGACCAATTTGGAAAATAATGGAGCTGAAACATTCGTTGAGACTTATAAAAAGTCATAAAAACCGGGTGAAGACATCTACGGTGACGAATCTTTGATACCTTGGCGAGGTAGATTGATATTCCGGCAATATATACCCAATAAGGCAGCCAAATATGGTATCAAAATCTACAAGCTTTGCACTGAGAAGGGGTATACTTGGAATCTAATAGTTTATTGTGGTAAATCGAAAGATCCAGAAGCTGAGGTTTCTGAGAAAACTGTTATGTCATTGGCAGAGGGCCTCTTGGACGAAGGCAGAACAATGAATACTGACAACTTCTACACAAGCATTCCTCTTGCATATCGTTTGAGACGAAGGAAAACTCATCTAGTGGGTACGCTCAGGGCAAATAGAAAACATTTGCCAAAGAATGTTATGGAGCTAAACTGGAAAGAGGCGAAATGTCTGCTAGTCAGACAAAGGATGGTGGTATTGTTGTCCTGAAATGGCGAGATAAGCGCGACGAGAGAATGCTTTCAACTAAAACGTCAGCCCTAAAGACCGTAACCAGTACATCTAGAAAAAATATACCCATAATGAAACCAGTATGTATTACCCTAATAGCACACAACGTCCTAGGGACGTCCCTATTTGGTACAATTCACGTCCGAATGTCCCGAACCAAAAATAAGTGTCCTTGAGACGTCCCATCCCGTACATCTCATGCAATGTCCGAGCAAGGACGTCCACGGAATGTCCCAGCTGGTACATCATTTCAAATGTCCTAGAAATGGCATCCTTTGGACGTCCCACGGGGTACATATTGTAGAATGCCCATGCAAGGACGTCCTTGGCATGTCCCTGATGGGGAATGATTTTAAACGTTCTTTTGGGATATCCATCGGATGTCCCGAGTAGTACATATACTGGCATGACTTCAGATCTTATATAATGTCCCTTCTGGACAACTATGAAATGACCCTGATGGTAAATTCGTTCAAATATCTCTGCACAGGCGCCCTTAATATTTCCAGGATCGTATAACAATCGAAATGTCCCTTAGGGACGTCCTTCGAATGTCCGTCGGATGTCCCAATTGGTACATAAACTGTACTTTTCCAATGTCCTAGAAATAACGTCCTATGGACGTCCTAGTCGGTACTTTCAATATGTTGTCCCTGCGAGGACGTTAACTCACACCTCGCCGACGAATGATTGCTCGTAGGCTATAAATACTCCTCCTCAATATCCTTCACGTAAGTCCATTGAACATCCTTGGGAAACTTTTTGGGGACCTTCTACGGACCATCAACTCAAGTGGATGTCCTAAACAGTTATGCAAGATCTGGTCCTAAAGGGACCCAAACAAATTCAAATTCAAGAATAATTCGTACGTCCCTGGGACATCCTATGGACATCCAATAGATATCCCTCAGCGTTGCTGATAGGTTGTCCTATGGATGTCCTAAGGACGTCCTCTGTAGTGCTTGATGAGGAATACTGTAGGATTCAGGTATTCGATAGTTGTCCCTAGTTGGTCCTCAAGTGGGACATTTGTGCGTCCCACAGACGTCCAATGGACGTCCACGGTACCAAATTCGGACGTCCTATGGACGTCCTGAATGTCCCGACAGGACGTCCTAAGGATATCCATGGGACATAAGTGTGTTATTAGGGTACAGAATACAATAACGGAAAATCATCCATTGACCTCAGCGACCAAATGGCAACATATGGATCAGCTTTGCGTCGCTGCACTAAATGGTATCGTAAGCTTGCTATTCAGATCATATGGGGAACAAGTTTAGTAAATGCCCATTTTCTGTACAATGAAACAACTACTAATGAAAAAATGACTATCACAGATTTCAGAGAGCAAGTGATTGCAGGAATGCTTGAACGAAGTGCTACGAAGGAAGCTGAATCCAAGAATGTGAAGAAGAAACATTATCTCATAAAAAATGAAGTAGAGGAAAAAAAGTACGTGGACGATGTACAGAATGGGAGTTCTTGAATCCTGCTTATCTTATTTTTTTTTTGGGGGGTTTCTTGGGTTTTGGATTCGTTTGTGAAGTTTAAGAAGTGGTGGAATTTATAAAAACGTTTCGCCCATGGCCATGGGCTTTGTCAATTTATTATACGGACGACATGATGATGGACAGTAGAGTTAGGTTAGCTGTGAATTAAAAAAATACAATTTTACATTTTGATATTGTGAAAATGATTAAAAGTATACGTACCTCAACCAAGTAGTAAAAATTAGAGAATCATTTGTACTATTTTTTCTTTTTCGGTTTCATAGTTAACAAAAATTTTTTTTTTTTTTCAAGTTTCGTTGATAAGGCCTGCGAAAAACGAGGTGAGACAAAAATGTTTTGGAGGTTAATTTGGAAATATTTTTGACAATGACAGATGTATTTAATTATGACACGGAACATGAAACACAAAACACACTGGTATAGAGAATGTCGGCATAGAACATATTTTATATTTGGTAAATTTCTAAGGATGGACTGGTGTTCGGTTTTTTTATTTTATCATATTTTGAAATTGATATTGAAATGGAAACAGTATGAATTTTGTGATTTATAGTTATAGGATGGTATGGTAGATATTGCTTAAATTATTGATGTCTGTTCTATCGTTCATCGAATTTTTGTCTTTGTTTATATATATCATTTCTTTGATGCACCTTTTGTAGTAATTACTTTCATGCTCTAGAATTTTAACATTGCTGAATGTAGTTGTGTGATTATTATCAATTAAGTGTTTTGTTAGGGCAGTTGGATTTTGTTTGTTATAGTGATGTCCTTTTAGTCTATTTTCTAAGTATTGTGTTGTCATACCTATGTATGTTTTGTTGCAATCGTTACATGGAATGGAATATATAAGGTTTGAATTTTTTAGTGTTGGAGTTTCGCTTTTAAGTTTTGTAAAAAATTTTTTAGTAGTGTTATGGGATTTATGACATGTATCTATGTTGAACTTTGATAGAATGTGTGAAATTCATCACATAAAATTTCACACATTCTATCAAAGTTCAACATAGATACATGTCATAAATCCCATAACACTACTAAAAATTTTTTTACAAAACTCAAAAGCGAAACTCCAACACTAAAGAATTCAAACCTTATATATTCCATTCCATGTAACGATTGCAACAAAACATACATAGGTATGACAACACAATACTAAGAAAATAGACTAAAAGGACATCACTATAACAAACAAAATCCAACTGCCCTAACAAAACACTTAATTGATAATAATCACACAACTACATTCAGCAATGTTAAAATTCTAGAGCATGAAAGTAATTACTACAAAAGGTGCATCAGAGAAATGATATATATAAACAAAGACAAAAATTCGATGAACGATAGAACAGACATCAATAATTTAAGCAATATCTACCATACCATCCTATAACTATAAATCACAAAATTCATACTGTTTCCATTTCAATATCAATTTCAAAATATGATAAAATAAAAAAACCGAACACCAGTCCATCCTTAGAAATTTACCAAATATAAAATATGTTCTATGCCGACATTCTCTATACCAGTGTGTTTTGTGTTTCATGTTCCGTGTCATAATTAAATACATCTGTCATTGTCAAAAATATTTCCAAATTAACCTCCAAAACATTTTTGTCTCACCTCGTTTTTCGCAGGCCTTATCAACGAAACTTAAAAAAAAAAAAATTTTTGTTAACTATGAAACCGAAAAAGAAAAAATAGTACAAATGATTCTCTAATTTTTACTACTTGGTTGAGGTACATATACTTTTAATCATTTTCACAATATCAACATGTAAAATTGTATTTTTTTAATTCACAGCTAACCTAACTCTACTGTCCATCATCATGTCGTCCGTATAATAAATTGACAAAGCCCATGGCCATGGGCGAAACGTTTTTATAAATTCCACCACTTCTTAAACTTCACAAACGAATCCAAAACCCAAGAAACCCCCCAAAAAAAAAGATGTACAGAATGTTATAAGAAATACGGGAGAAAAAGGAAAACATATTGAAGGAAAACTTGTTATAGCCTCCCAAGTTATAACCAAATGTTCTGTTTGCGAAATATATTTGTGCCGTAAATGTTTCAATGATACTCACTGAGTTATATTCATCATACTGTTCAGTTTTTTCATTAAAATTCCTTAGTGAATACGTTGTTTTAATCCACCTTGATGTATTTTCGATGATATTTCAAAATATAAACATCTATATCCCAAACCAGATATACACAAACTTCCGTGTGGGCCAGAACTTAATTTTCGCCCTATTAAACACACGGCAAGAGTGCGAGCTGATGATACACAAAGCATTATAGACTTCGTGTATCTTTTTTGATACACATTGGATAGGACGGTGTGTATCGAAAAAGGTACACATGGCGCTGAACGTGTTAAACGTTGGTTCCAAGGCCCATCATCATAATATCCTTGTTGAAATTTTTATATAATTGAGAATAAACGGTTTTTCATGAACATGAAGGGCTCCGTACCCTCAAAGCGCGTACCTGTTATAATCAAAAGTCAAGTCCCAGGAGGAAAGCGTGACCAGTTATTGCTAATCAAGGCAAGGCTGAACCATAAAAAAACATCATTGAACTAGCGAATTACTATTATTGGTCTCAACAGTAAATGCCTCCACTGCACTCTTTTCTAGGACGAAGGGAAATGTCCCATCTGCATAAGAATGGTAACTCTTTAAACAACCTAACCTTACTCGGCCTGAACGAACCTAAAAATTATTATATCTTTCGGGGTTTTCTAAAAGTCGGCGCCGTGCTGCCACTTGAACTTGTGGAATAACTTGCAAACTTATTTCAAAATCCTTGCATTTTACTGGCAAAATTTTGAAAATCCTGACAAAATCCTTGCAAATAGTTTTCTATACAAAATGCTTATGAATTTTATGTTTCACACAGATCGATTACGTGTGCTTCACTGTATTATCGTAATGAAAATGGAATAATATAAAATTGAAGGTGTCGAAACGGTTCAACTTCCAGCCATCATTTTGACATTTGACTTATAATAGCAGGCGACATCTAGCGGCAAGAAGCCTAAGGGTATCCAAGTAATAGAATGGAATCTTTCTCACTGGAATCCTTGTTTTTGTGTAAGGAAAATATTCCACTCAAAATAATGAGCTAAATTATTTGAATAATTACCGAACTGAGCAACCAATTTCTCATCATATCGATGTTTAATTTATGAGCGGTAGCAGGCAGGCCTCCATTTTTGATTTGTCATTTTTCATTGTCAATGTCGGTGACAACAGTCATCATCAGTGTCAAGTCAAGTCTCGATCCATTAGTCAAGTGTCTAGTACAAAAATGACGATAATGACAAATATGCAAATACCACAGAAGATCAAAACACAGAACACAGAAAAAGGAATAAAGTACGGAACACGACTAACACCATAAGCAAAACAAGGTCATGGTCATTCACTCAAAATCCTTGCAAAATCCTTGCAAAATGTTGAATCCTCACCGATTACTGCAAAACTTTGTAATTACTTGCAAATGCAAGTAATTACTTGCAAAACGGCAACACGGCGCTGCTGATAGGTACTTGCGCTGAAGCAGATAATGTGCGGTTCAGACAGAACAGGTATTTTCTTTGGTATTGAGATAATGTTATATTTGTTTTTGTTTGTTAGTATAATATATAATGTTCTGTGGTATTCAAATACTGTTTTATTTGTGTGTACATAAAATCAATGGAATCATATACGCAAATGTATGGAATAAATTCATTCCAAAACAAGACGAATTTTGAAAAAAAACAAAAACTAGAGTTTAGAACTTTTTTTTCGACGTATTTTTTTAACTAGACGACCCTTCGATGTTCAATTCTCAGTAGCAGACCTCTGCAAGATTCAATTAATCACATGATAATCCATTTTAATTTCAATCTTCTTATGCAACATTTTGACTGTTGAATAGACGATCGGTAGACCTTTCAATCAAGGTGTCACATGACCCCTATTTGTATTTGAAAAAATCGTCCATCACGTCTTTACTCCAACACCGGTGACGTAACATCTCTCATATGAATATCATGAAATGAGGCTTCAGAAATTAGAACTCACGTGTTTTTGGAATTTTTTCAAATGTCGCCCATTTCTGAAATAATGAATTTATTCCATACATTTGCATCATACTGTTTATACCATTTATATGTTCTTTGGTATTCAAATACTGTTTCATTTGTTCATGTTCATTATATTTTCAATTTATACAATACCGACCACTGTTTTATTTGTGAAAATAACGAACATTTATCTTTGGTCTAGGAATAATGTGTGTGAACACCCTTAGTCTCTTAGTCGTCCCTATTATGTTCCTTGTATGTCCTTTAATCGTCTCTCGTATGTCCTGTTGGTAATCCCTAGTGAGTCCCTCAGTCGTCCCTAGTATTGTCCCTCAGTCGTCCCTAGTATGTCCCTCAGTCGTCTCTAGTATGTCTCTTTGCCGTCCCTAGTGTGTTCCAGACAGAAGAAAGTAATGGTATACCCATGGGAGATCTTTCGGATATACTTAGTAATACCCGGTACATCCCTAGGGACAGGGACAGGGATAGGGACATCCCATGTTTGCCGGACGTACAAGGGACGTACCTGTATTGTTAGGGGATATGTGGACAATTTCTCACCCCCACTGTATAATTTGCGAAAAATAAAATGATAGAACTTCTCAATGGTACACGACGGATGTACAAAAAAAACTTATACCCACATACATTAGACCGCCGCAGTTATCATGCGTACTACTCTCAGTTTGTGACTAATAGTAGATTGTTTTATGAGGATCAAAAGTGACACTTTGTTTGACAAGCGAATTTTGCATTTGCGAGGCGGAGCGTTTAGCGAAGCCGAGCGAAAGCAAAATTTGCGAGTCGAACAAAGTCACTTTTGATCTGAATGAAACATGCTATTTTTTCTGCAACCGAAACAATTAACTCAAATAAACATGTGAAGTAACCACCAATGCAGTGCCATTTATGTATGCAATGCAACAAATATTGACAAATAATCCGTGTGGTGAGAATATTCTACCTGAATTAACAGCAGGTTAGGTTTTCAAGGATGTTCGAATTGTAGTTTCAATATAAATACAACCACAGAATGACATATTTGTGTATGGACCAGGTGCTCTAATGGCAAATACCGCGCCAGTGCCAGCTATGGGAACAAGACGTGGAAAATGTTAGGTTAGTGAGCATATCAAGAATGATAATAGTGATTATGCATTCCTCTCCATACTACACTGTGTTTGACTTGATAATCTAATGAAGCTAAACAATATCGTTGTTTGAGACAAAAAAACTATTGCTTGCCGTGATTATTCAAAAACAAGTTATCCATCCCGAGAATTACGAATGAAATACAGATCAAGCAAGTATTTGAATCTTGAAGGCTTCCCTGATCAAAACAAAAATACTTAACTGAGATGTTTATAATTCCAATACTAAACTATAATGAGGTGTATTAATATCTCCAGCATGGGTATGATATGCCAAATCTGCTGAAATCGGAAACAAATCAGGTATGCGTCTCAACCCAAATAACCAACCGTCACAATGTTGTTTATTCTTGATGACGTCCAGTAGATCCTTCTTAGTTCCTAGGAGCTAAAGTTCAACTTTAGCTCCTAGGAACTAAAATTCAACTTTAGCTCCTAGAAACTAAATATGTTGCCTAGCAACATACCTATTTTTGTGTCAGTAATAGAAACGTCAATTTAAGAGCTAATGTTGGTATCAAAATGGACGACTTTTGTGTCGGTTGCAGAAAAAAGTATTTTGCAAGAGGTGCATGGTTTCATTCCAAGAGAGAAATTGTATATGTGTCTCCTGAAGGATTTTTGCATAAACGTCAATACTATGACCTCAGCAGCTTGAGGCTCTGGAGACCCTGGAACAGCTTAAGGCCCTGGAACAGCTCGAGACCCTGGAACAGCATAAGACCCTGGAACAGCTTCACACCCTGAAACAGCTTGAGACCTGAAGATACTGGAACAGCTTAAGGCCCTGGAGCAGTTTGAGGAAAGAAGGCAAGACCATTGAAACTACCTCACATTCTTACCTCAAGACATTCGAGTACCTGCTGAAAAGGCTGCCCTTGATGTCGACCTACTGAAGGCGAATCATAGGAAAGCTTCGAAAGTGGTCATCACTTTGAAGAAATAGAGTTGGTATGTCTAGCGTTTCTCCAGATCTTGAGATAGGTCAGGTACAACTTTATTCAGAAACCTGTTAGAAATGACTACACGTAAACTGTAGTACCCATCAGAACCGTCATATGGCCAACTGCAAAACAAGGGAGCTGAAGCTGCAGGAGAGCACATTGTGTGTGCCTCTTAAAATCTGCGACTGAATTTTTAGGTCGGTGATTGACCTGAGATCATATACAGGGCGTTCATTTCAAAACTTACCACCCTGCATATCTTTTGATCTGCGAAGATTACAGTTTTTGGAAAAAACAGGTCTAGTTAGGTATCGATGAGGGGGAAGTAGAATGTCAGTATCAATTGAATTCTATGTTCCATCATCTTCACCCCCAGACACCCCTACTTTGAAATCTCTCAAATGGCACCCCCTACTTTGAGATACATAAATTTGAAGGTCTATCATTAACCAAATCAACCAAGTGAACAATATATTATTTTGCATACAGGGTGGGTCATGAGGAACTGAACATACTCCTACCACGAACAGATGACCCTGAGGTGAATACCGCATGGTCATCCAAAATGTTTTCTCCTCTTCAACAATAATATACAGAGTGATCCATAGGATTGAGTTAAAAATTATATTCTTGTCATAACTTTCCAACAATTTCTTTGAATTTTTTAATTTTTTGATGAAACATTATACGCATCCGTTCCTATATAGACTGGCGTATAGAACATTGAAGAAATTTAGGACCGTATTTGTCGTGAGAGAGGTTAGTTACTAATTTTCAAATTCAACTGTGCCTGCTGAATAATTTGTCAATTCACCTACATCGATAGCAATGAGATAAATTTTGATGGAGTACGCCGATGTTGTATTTTTTTATCGCTTGGAGCGCACGAAGGGGAATACCTATAATGTTCCTAGGGAGGATAGGGATAGTAGGTAGGTATTGGAAATTTTTTTGAACTTCTGGAGATTATATGTTGTTGGGAATACTTCCTCAGGCAATGAATTCCAGAGCCTAGCCGTTCTATGGATAAAGGAGTTTTGATAAAGTGCTGTTCGACATCTTCCGAGATTGACAACAGAAGGATGTGCTAACTGGGCTTGTCTAGTTCGTCTGACTGGTATTGCTAGTGAAGGGATGATAGCAGAGATTTCCGAAGCACATTTCTCGTGGAAGTATCGATAGAAAAGTGAAAGGTCGCCGAACTTTCTACGGTGTTCCAATGATGTCAAAGAGTGAGTGAGTGTGGCGTCACCCACCAGGCGGATGGCTCTTCTCTGGATGGAATCTAAGAGCATCAGCGAGTTTTTGTGAAGCAGCTTTTGCGATGGATCTGACACGATTATCCCATGAAAGAGTGTTGCTGATGGAAATACCGAGCATAGGTATGGTGGACTTGTTGGAGATGGTGGTGCCAGACATTACAATTTCGATCGGGCATACTGAGTTCCGCCTTTCTAGAGAAAAAAAAAAGGCTTGAGTTTTGGTAGCGTTGAATTCAACTAGGTTGTTGGTACCCAGGCTGTGATCTCAGCAAGGTCTTCATTGACAGCATTGACCTGCCTGCGCCGTGAGTTCTTAAAATCCTGGGAAGAAATGGGAATTCTGGAAGTGAACGCAGTATGGAGGGTACTATCATCTGCAAAGCTGTGGATGGGGCAAGTTGTTACTCCCAACAGATCATCGATATGAAGAAGGAATAATGTTGGTGCCAAAATATAATATATATATAGGCAAACTTCTCATAAAATTCTGTAAAAAAATATTTGATGTAGTTTTTGTTACATCTCAGTTTTTCTTTTTGCCTCCATCAGGAATGTTCGGCAGTAAGCTACTGTTAAATTGTTATTAGTACCGATATCTTGTTCCAACAGATATTTCTAAATGGTTTATTCATTACAAGAAAGAATAGAAATTATATTTATTTATAGAGCTGAAAATCGCTGTGCTAGAAAAACGCCTAGAGTTTTTGATAAAAGACATCAGGACAAGAATATTAGTCACCAATCCATCATGGCTCCAGTGAGAAAATTTAAAGAAACGGGATCCGTTTGCAATAAAAAAACTATCCAACCACTTTTCTATGGATTCCATGAACTCTAACCCAAAAGTGTCGAAAACTACAACTATTTCGGTTGGTTCCATACATGAAGTGCTGAAACTGAATGAGTTATTGGGATTTGAAATAATCGAGGCATTTGAATGCATTCCATGGGGCACGTCAGATTTTGCCCAATTTTCCTCGTGTTTGTCTGTGAATCTTCTTCGATTGCCTGAAGAACAGCTTCTTCAATTTCTGGAGTTCTAGTAGTCAACGGTCTGCCTATCACTGGAGCATTTTTAAAGGATCCAGACTCCGTAAGACGCTGAAAAAGGTTTCTGAATGTCTGGTGATTCGGCAGTCGATGATTAGGGAATCTTTCATTTGATTGTCGTTTTTTAAATTGGCATAGTCCAAAAAAGTAGGCACGATGAAGTAAGAATCATCTTTTGCCGATATTCCAATGTTGAATGTAAGATAATATTGAATGAAAGAAGAAAAATTCACTGACGTATCTCTTCTGATATTAACTTAACTATTAACTCAATCTATTAATAGCGCTACATTATCATTTTATGAGAAAGTTATTTAATCAATCGAAGCAGGAGAATGTCCTGTTCGAATCTTCTGCGATCTTAGCAAGGCATTTGACTGCGTTCAACACGACATCCTGTGTTCCAAATTGTATACGTACGGAATACGAGGAGTAGCTTTAGAATGGATCACATCTTTCGTCAAGAACAGACGACAATATGTATCAATAAACTTTAATGAAAATACTTCTTACCGTAGAGTAAATTCTGACTACCAAGCTGTTGGTGTAGGAGTCCCTCAGGGATCTGTTTTGGACCTATTTTGTTTCTATGCTATATCAATGAACTGGATAGTCTCACCAATAATTCGCATTATGTAATTTATGCTGATGATACTACTATACTCATATCAGACAAAAATGATGATAATCTATCGGAACACTGCCACAACGTTATGGATACAGTGATCTCTTGGTGTAGTGTTAACTCACTCCTCTTTAATGTAGAAAAAACTAACGTAATGAGATTTCATCATCGGCAAAAACGTTGTTCAAATATAGATATATCTGTGCATGGTGATCTGCTGGGAAATGTTGATGAGTTAACATTCCTAGGAATCGGCATAGATGAATGTTCAACATGGAAATAATACCATTGTAACAAATTGATAAAGAAACTAAATTCTCTCTGTTATATGTTTCGGAGTCTAAAAACAATACTTACAGAAGAACAGTTGTTGTTGCTCTATCATGCTCAAGTTTCCTCCCGAATCCGCTATGGTATAAATTTTTGGGGTAACTCTACTCTATCACCGGATGTTTTTATTGTACAGAAAAGGATTATAAGAATAATAGCAGGCATACCTAGTCAACAATCTTGCCGAAATATTTTTAATAGCCTTAACATTTTAACTGTCATTGGTGTTTTTGTATTTGAATTATGTGTTTATGTATTTTTGAACAAAGAAAAATTCATTACTAATAGGAATATACATGGTATAAGTACAAGACAATGTGACAATTATCACATTCCAATGTGTAAATATGAGATTACACGTAACTCTCCCAATTACTTTGGACTGAAAGTTTTCAATAAACTTTTCAATAAACTTCCCAGTCGATTGAAAAACTTCAAAAAACTCAGTCATTTCAAAACGAACTTGAAGCAATTCCTATACTGGAAATGAATCCCTATACTGTAGAAGAATATTTTTCGGCAGCCTAGTCTTTTTGTTTCTGTCTCTGTAATATCTAAATATTATCATTTTATCTTATGTCTCTGTCTCAAACTGTCTAGTTTTAAGCCTTCAATCTGACGATTCCTATACATGTAAAAATGTCTAATGGAAAATAAACGTATTGTATTGTATTGTATTGAGGCGACTAACGAGCCCTATGCAAATAATTTAAATGCATCGATTATTTCAAATCCCAATAACTCGAAAACAGTTGCTCGCAGCGACCTCTACCAGGAATATATTTTTCACACAAAAGTGTTCAAGAAATCTATTTTCCTACTATATCACATGATACAGGTACGCACAAAGAAGTTATGACTTTTCAAAAGACTCTAAAGACATGTAGGTGGCGCCACCCCCACGAAAGAGACGAACCAACAAAAAATTTGATAGTTTCATCGGAAAATACACATCGAATATCACAATTATCTAGAAAATTATTAACAAAAAACAAAAATAAGAATTCAACTTCAACACTCTGTATTCCAGGGAAACAAAGAACTTTTGGACACATAGTTATAAGAAATTTCCGTCTTATTTTGACCTCAGCAACATGCTCCTGAATTTTCTACACGTACTTAAGGAACACTCTGTATATTCAACATTTCATTCCACTTTGAGCATTCTGGCAATTTTGTAGTTGATAATAATTTTAAGTGAAGACTGGGAGGGTAGAGACATTCGAATGCTTCCGAATAACGCCATCATCTGGTAAGTATACTTATTGATCCAGAATCAAGAGCAGAACAGAAGAAGGAGTTTATGGTGGAGGAAGCGATGATAATTATTCGTACCCCCTTGGTACTACCCTTGATTATAAAGGTACTAAATGTTTTTCATATAGAAGACATAAATATCTCGTGGTGTGAAGGTTGACGATTGATATCCCAAACATGATGCCACCTTGTTGGGTACTGGAATACTTCAGTGTACCCAAAAACGGATGAACTGAAAATTTAGTCAAAATAAAGCGGAAATTGACCTTAGTTAGACTAGAATCATCTAGGCTCAACTCAGAAAAGACTCTTCATAATTGAGAAGAATCACTAACTCAACAGGTACCTCAACATGATCAACGAATTGTCATTCTGAATAAGGTCGAAATAGTCCTCATCCCCTCATATCGTCAGGACAAGAAATCGGAAAAGTGAAGTTCTAGAAGCAAATCATATAACATTCGAGTTAAAGGAGTTTTATAGGTAATATCGACCCTGCTGAATCCGAAAATGCTTGTCACCAACTCGAAATCCCGACCGGAAATAAGATATTCAAGATGGCGGCCTATTTTTTGCAGTTTTTTGCATTTACCTTGGAAACTATGGCAAAAATTGTTTCATACAAAAATAATCTACATTTAATTTTGAAGAAAAAAGTTTTCCATATGTTTTTTCTCAAAATGAACAGTGGCGGAGATATGGGAAGAAAGAAAATTTCAATTTCGAAATATCTTGAAAAATTTTGTTTTTAATAATACTTATGGCAATGAAATCATAGGTATTGGTAAGTGACACGAAATTCTTATAATAAAATGTGTACACTAAGTATATGACGATGTATATATCTCATAAACATGAGTTATGTGAAGTCCCGGTCTCCCTTGCTATTATGAGTGGTCATCTTCGGCCAGCGGAAAAAGCATCACTAGTGAGTGAAATAATAAAGCAAGTAGAACGCCCATGTGGACTCGACATCGGTAAATCCAAATCAATATTAATTATTGATGGCATGGCGTTTGTCAACACTTTTTCCAAGCTTGCACTAGATGCAAGATTCTTTGGAGATTTATCCAATGATTTTAACAACGGGATCCAGAAGATGGCTTCTAATTATAAAGAGGTTCACATAATCTTCGACCGATATCGTCCATTGACTGTGAAAGAAAGAACAAGGAGAAAGAGAGGAAAGGGATTCGCTCCTGTTCGAAGGGTCATCAGTAACTGTAATGTGCCTCTACACAAAGATTGGAAGAAATTCTTCTCAATGCCTGAGAACAAAGCGGATCTCGAAAGGTTTCTGTCAGAAGAAGCTTTAAAGCATGACTTTGGGTCACTGGAAGTCGTGCTCTCTGACACATGAGGAAGCTGACACAAGGATGGTTCCACATACAGTTTTTGCAGAAGCCGAAAATGTTGTTGTTTCAGTCAGGGATACCGATGTCATTTTGCTTTTCTTGCACCACTTCTCGAAGGTGTGGATCATGAGTGGTACAGCAAGGGATCGCAGATTCATATACCTCTCATATCATCCATCCATGACGTCTGTGACAAATTGGCACCTGAGCAAGTCACTAATCTTATGGCATTCCATGCCATTACTGGATGTGACAGCACATCGAAGATTTCCTCCATCACAAAAAAAGCAGCATGGAAGGTATTCAAAGGAGATGCTTGTTCACTTCTAGAAGGTCTTGGGTCAACCCCTCTAAGAGATCAAGTGATTGCAAAAGTAGAGAAATTCGTCGTCCAACTGTACAAGGTACATACATGTCTGTCAAAAGAGAATCGCTCTTTCCATATTTTTCAATATCATGTTCTGTTTCTGGACAGGTTAGTTCAGAAATCGAATCTGGCGATGATGCTCGGAATTTTTTGTTTGGAGCTGTGAAGAAACTCGAGAATTTGCCTCCAACCTTCGATGCTCTATACCTGCATATTGAAAGGTGTCACTACCAAGTGGGAAGAATTGATATGGAAATGGCATTGCATATTCATATTTGAAACTCACACACTTTTCTTCTCTCTCGTAGGTGTGCGTTTGGCAAAGCGCCCATATTGCCAAACCAAGTGTTCCAAACCCGGAGAACTGTGGCTGGAGAGTTGACGGCAGTCGGCACTAGTCTCGAACCAATTCTCATGAGACTACCTCCTATGTGCCAGATAAATCAGTGCCGGTGCAGAAAAGCATTGGACCCATGCATGAAGATATGTAAATGCCGAGCACTGTGCTTAAATACGCATAGCGATTAGATTTGTTAATGTGTTTTTTTGTGTCATTTTTGCCTGAATAAAACATTCTCTGAGATTCCGATTGCTGTTTTCTTTTAGGTGAATGTGCGAATTTATTGTCCTCAAAATCATATAGTTTGATGTTTGAATCACGATCATAGGTCATTGGAAGCAGAAAATGTGTTTATATCCGTTTTTGCCGCCATCTCGAATATATTGTTTCCGGTTAGGTTCTCGCGTTGGTAACTTGCATTTTTGATCCCAGCAGGGTCCAATTAGCTAGAAAACACCTTTTACTCAAATGTTATTCAATTTACTTCTAAAACCTGGTTATTCCGTTTTTTTGTCCTGACTAATATGTATAAATAATTTTTATAAGCTACATACATCGTCTTATACATAGTGTACATATCTCTTCATGATATTTTTCAGTCCCTAACATATACAGGGTGTATCTGAATAACACCGAAAAAATTCAAGGGATGATTCCTTGTGCTATTCTAGCAAATTAAGTTTATATAAACATGTATCCTAGCTTGTTCCGTTTTTGAGATACAGAATGTTGAAGTTGGAAGTATCAATTATTTTTATTTATAACCTCCCTGTATAAGCTGTCATGGTGCCAAAATTCAGTATGGTTGGAGACTGAGGGAGCCCTAAAATTTCAAAATGATCGTGATCGGGGTTATTGAGTAATCTCAATGGTAGTCTTGAAAATACCTACAGTAAAATTTGGAGTCAAATCGAATTTTTATTTTCTTTTGTCGAAAATTAAGCTAGATACAAAAATTACACAAAGGATAAAAAAATTGTTATTTGAATAGTTCAATCTGATAAAAATATGAAACTCAGAAGTATCCGTGGAGTACAATGACATTCACCATAAATATCGATAAATTTTTTCACTGTGACGCCACTGAAAATATTATTTCGAATTTAATTGCACCAGAAGAAGCCACAACGTTTCATTGGAATTGATGCTAAGACAATTGAGTAATAAAATAAAAAACGATTTTTCATGAAAATATTGATACCCTGTATCTCGAAAACGCAGCAAGTTAGGACACATGTCCATATGAACTTTATTTCCTAAAATATCACAAGAAATCGGCCCTAGAATTTTTTCGGTGTTATTCAGATACAATTAATTCCATTGGCACAATTATTTAAAATTTTATTTTCCGAGATATTTCAAAATTGAAATGTTCTTCCCTCCCATATCTCCGCAACTATTCATTTTCAGGAGAAACTTGTGAATAACTCTTTCCTCCGAAATTCAGTGTAAAATATTTTTGTATTGAACTATATTTGTGCTTAACCTCATAGTTTTCAAGATATATGCAAAAAAACTGCAAAAAATAGGCCGCCATCTTGAATATCTCACTTCCGGTCAAGATTTCGAGTTGGTAACAAGCATTTTCGGATTCAGCAGAGTCGAATTACTCATAAAACAGCTTTAACTCAAATGTTATATGATTTGCTTCTAGACTCGTAACGGAAGCCTTTTTCTCAAATCTAGTCCTGACTAATACTAGGCTCTGGAATTCATTGCCTGTGGAAATATTTCCAACAACATATAATCTCCAAAAGTTCAAAAAAATCCAATACCTACCTCCTGTCCTTATCCTCCCTAGGAACGCACGATGTTCTTTGAACATTATAGCGATTCCCTTTCGTGCGCTCCAAGCGATAATAAAATTAAATAAAAAATTTGCGGAAAGGTAGAGCATGAAATAATATTACCTGCAATGCCGCTGGGCTTTCGGTTAAGACATCGGAAGCGTCTTTGAGTGCTCTCGAGGCTTTCATTTCTCCTTCGGCAGCGATGACCTTGGCTCTAGCCTCTCTGGATGCTTCCGCTTCTGCTGCCATCGCTCGCTGCAGTTGCTGTGGTAGGCTCACGTCTTTGCTGTGGGATGAATAATAATTGTTTAGTGTCTGATGTCACCTTGTAAGATGTCACGTAGTTGAAGCATACTATTTAGGTGAATGATAAAAAGAATAGGTGTCAGAACTGCACCTTGATGAACCCAAACATTTATGTCATTTCCTTTTCTAAGTATATTTTCAATTTCATCCCAATGGTCGTTATGATTCAATTCAATGGGGAAGTTTCCTTCAGATGAAATTTAATAAAATAAGTTTGGAACTCTCCAGTTTTATGTCCACGCTGTACAGAATGGCGCCCGGTAAAGACCATGTCGTTTTCATTTTCAAATTGAAGCAATTTTTGATTTTCGGGGCGGCAAACTGTGACGTAAATTCTGAATCTAATCTGAATATAGTTGATGGTGAAGAATATAGCTAGCGAATAGCTAACGTATAGCTAAAGAATGAAAATCGGATGAATAAAAATAGAAAAAGTAAAACTGGTAAACAAAAACATTAATAACCACAAATGTGCCAAAGCAGGATTGCAGAAGGTAGTTGGCTTCATTCTGACAGGTTATGGTTTTGTTATTTATGTATTGAAATATCTCGAATAGAGCTCGATCCTAAACGAAAATATCATTGAATCAATGAATCAATATCGGGTACATCCAATGATACTATCCTTCCTAATTCACTGCCATCGGTCAGAAGAGAATGAAGCCGACACCCATGGCTCCTCCCTCTTGTTGTGCCTGTCAGTATTTTGAGTGGTGTGAATGGACTCGAGGTATTAGGCGCTGTTGCAAGATATAATCTGCAATTCTCCTAGAAAATAGATCCGTTTTATGAATGTCTGTGTGAATATGGATTTTCAGAAAGTACGTCATAGGAATGGTGGAGGAGCCAAGTTGGAGTCAAGATGTTCCTGTTTCAATTTCACACCAACTGGCCTAAAAATATATGGAATGTTTCATTTGAAAAACTCGAGAAAAATAGCTTCCAAAAGTTCCGAATTGAAAAAACATTTTCAGCCACCCTGTATAATTTGATGATCATGAGAATTCTACAGAAATATCACGCATTATTTCATCAAATGAAATTATGATTATTATCTCTTTAACTTCATGATTGTGATTATAGTGATTTTTTCGGTATGGACTTTGAAATGATCGAGAAAAAGTCGACAATATTATAGGTATGGATGGAGGTCACAGGAATGCTTCGAAGAATGTGCTTATATATAGGGCATTCCATTTGAAAAAAGTGATCCTGTCCCTCTAAATTCTTTCCGTTGCCCCCTGTATATACAGCAATAATTTCTAGTTACGGGCCTTGTTGTCTCACATTCGTTTTTGAATCAAGTTTGTAGCTCTCATAGAACTCGAGCAATCGAGCTTCGACGCACTAATGCCCCACCCTGTATAATAATATACAAATTTAAAATAGACAAATCAACATGTATGTTATCGAAGCTGAAACTTATAAGGGATGTATTCTAATGGGGAATGGCATCTGGGAAAATGGTAAAAAGTGTGCATGGGACCAAGAAGGTTGAAAACCCCTTATGTAGAATAATCCAGTTGGATACTTGATTATACTTCACTTGTATCTCTTCTGATTCTAGGATATCTCGTTATGATGCATTGAGCATCCTATGCACCGGAAATATTTCACTACATATATATAGTATATTATGTAACAATAAGTGTTATAAACGTCCTTTCAGTAACGAGTATTTTAAGCACGAGCGGATCAGAGCGGAGCGAGTGTTTCGTAAACAAGTGTCTTGAATAGTATATTATGTAACAAGTGTTATAAACGTCCTTTTAGTAACGAGTATTTTAAGCACAAGCGGAGCAGACAGGAGCGAATGTTTATTAAACGAGTGTCATACTATGCTTTTTCTACGAACTCCGAAAATTACATTAACATACCTGCTATTCCTGCTAACCTACAAAATAATTCGGAAGGAATGGGAATTGAGAACATAATACATGCAACTGCATGCAAGCGAGACACGTATAAGTGATATTAGTTGTAGATGTGTCCTGTCCATTGCTTACTAACCTTATTGTCATGCTCAGCGCAGAATAAATAAACTGTTCTCAAAGATGAATGCTTCATTTTTACACTTCTTCGAGATATGCAAAAACCAAAACATTCTCTTCGTTTTCACTTTCGTCTACATTTCGCATATATTTTTAATTATGAATTCTGATACAAACGAAAATTGTTTGAATAGTTCTGATACAAAATTCGAAAATGACAGTTGACAGTTAATACAATTGACGGGCCAGACATGTTTCAAATTACTGAAGCTGTGGTTGATGAACTGTGTTGCCATGGTAATGTGTTTAAGAAATCGTGTTGCCATGGTAACGTGTTTGATATTTTGAATAAATCACAGATCGTCAATCCGTAATTAATCGATCATTTAGCGTGCTACATATCCGTACGCTAAATGCGATTTTAGTTATGTGAGTAGAAAATAGTATATCATGTAACAAGTGTTATAAACGTCCTTTTAGTAACGAGTGTTTAATAAACGAGTGTCTAGAAGAGTTTATAAACGCGTTACATACTATGCTTTTTTTACGAACTCAGAAAATTACATTAAAATACCTGCTATTCCTGCTAACCTACAAAATAATTCGAATGGAATGGGAATTGACAACATAATACATGCAACTGCATGCAACCAGCGAGACACGTATAAGTGATATTGGTTGTAGATGTGTTCAGTCCATTGCTTAATTAGGTACTTACCTTTGTTTCACGTTTATTGTCATGCTTAGCGCAGAATAAATAAATTGTTCTCCAAAAGATGGATGCTTCATTTTTACACTTCTTGGAGATATGCAAATACCAGAACATTCTCTTCGATTTCACTTTCGTCTACATTTCGCATATATTTTTAATGAAGAATTCTGATACAAACGAATATTGTTTGAATTGACTCGGCCGTTACTTGATGGAAATCCATGATAAATGTAAAAACTTCACAAACGATAAAATTTCCACAAAATTTATTAAACACACAACATGTTTCGCTAACACAGTAGCTTCGTCAGGTGATATACTGGTACAATGAACTAAATAGTTCGTTGTACCAGTACATCACCTGACGAAGCTACTGTGTTGGCGAAACATGTTGTGTGTTTAATAAATTTTGTGGAAATCTTATCGTTTGTGAAGTTTTTACATTTTTTACGAATATTGTTTGAATAATTCTGATACAAAATATGAAAATTACATTTTAGTTATGTGAGTAGAAAAACATATTAATGTATTAGTTATTCACTTACATTTCCACCCTTTCCACTTTGACTCCCCATGGGTCAGTTGCAATGTCTAAAGAGGTCTGCATCGCGTGAGATATTGCTTCTCTATCGGACAGAATTTCTGCCAAGTTTCTGGTTCCTAAGATGTTTCTCAGAGTCGTCATCGCTAACAGCCTAGTTGAATTGCTGGAATTATTCGCAAACAATGGATCCATTATGCTGGGAAATTAATTCGAATTTATACACAGCGTGTTCCAGAAGTGAAACTTGTAAACGACTGTCTCATGCAAACGAAATGCTACTTTACTATATGTTAGAGTTCCTAAATGTACTTGACACTGCTGTTTTGGCGTTTTTTGTACATATTAGAGTAGGGACACTAGACAAGCAGTGACATTCGAACATAACCACAAACGATTTTGACGCAGATCATATATGTTTTGCCAGACAAGGACAAGAATATGATTTTCGCTAAGATAAAGGATCGTCGCATCTTCCTTCCTCCACAAGTCCTAGGAAGAGTACATTCATATATCTTTCTCTGTCTTTTATTTTTGTATGAGATATATGGATATACAGGGTGGTATTTAAGTACGTGGCCAAACTTGAAGGGGTGATTCTTTGAGTGATTCTAAGACGAAAAGTTCATATGAATATAGGTCCGGTAATGCTTCGTTTTCAAGATACAGGGTGTCAAAATTTTCAAAAGAAATAGTTTTTTTCGTAAATATCTTAATAACCCTTCAACCGATTTTATCGAAATTTGGCAGTGTTATTCAAAGTCGTAAAGGGCTAATTTAACCCTAACTATATCGAAATTTTCATGTCCAGTGGCGTCCCGGAAGGCACTGTAACCAATATTTTTGACAGAAAAAATGTGCGCCACTGATTTTTTTGCAATTTTTGTATTTGTTTCACATTGAGCAACTAAAATTACAACTTTTTTATATCTAGAATTTTTTTCGTATCTTGCTTTGTTTTTGAGAAAAAACATAAAAAGCACTTCATTGCACATTTTTTCTGTCAAAAATATTGGTTACAGTGCCTTCCGGGACGCCACTGGACATGATAATTTTGATATAGTTAGGGTTAAATTAGCCCGTTACGACCTTGAATAACACTGAAGAATTTCAATAAAATCGGTTGAAGGGTTATTAAGATATTTACCAAAAAATCGCTTTCTTTTAAAAATTTTGACACCCTGTATCTTGAAAACGAAGCATTACCAGACCTATGTTTATATGAACTTTTCGTCTTAGAATCACTCAAAGAAGCACCCCTTCAAGTTTAGCCACGTACTTAAATAACACCCTGTATAGTTCGAAATTCATTGAGAATTCGCATTCTCTACTTTCCTGGCTATATGCCACGACGAACATTGAATTACATCTATAGAACATACACGATAAGAATTTGTAAACAAAATCTTCTGAAGTAGAATATTTGCATTTTCCCTCATTTGAAGATTGGTAGTATTGGCACATAATATCATTCTGGATATTCAACAGAAAACAACTACTTTCCTGGCTATTTGTCACGTCGAACATTGAATTAGATGAGAGATGATGTCAATTCTCAATTTCAGAGAATTCACATTTTTCATGCTCTATTTTTGGATATTCAACAGATATAATTCAATTTTCGACGTAGCAAATAGCCAGGAAAGTAGTTGTTTTCTGTTGAATATTCAGAATGATATTATGTGCGTACCATTATATATTCATCACAAAGAGAAGACGAATTCTCAATGTATTTCTTCATATAAGTATACACCGTGTCCCAGCTAAAATGTCTCCCCCTGTAAAAAATCAACCGCGCGATCGAATGACTTGAAATTTGGTCACCCAGTATATTTGATGATGCTCACTCGAATCATGCTATTGAATAAATCGTAAGTGTACAGGGTCACACCGAAGTGCACCTCAACATTCTTATTTGAATAGGGACACCCAGTATATTATTCCATATTCAAGTAGAGTTCATTATTACAAATTCAACAATGCCGGGTTTGATGGGATTTTTTCAAACGACTACGAAGATATGGCAAAAAATCAAAACGATTCAATAAAAAATGTATATGATTAGATTTTATCAATACAAGAGGACTGAAATCGAATGAAAATAGTTAAAACCTCAACTGCTCAATATGTCGTCCATTCTGCTGCAAACAATGGGCGTGTACACCTTAGTAGAACTTTTAACTCAAACCATGTTTATAATGATCCATTTATACATAAATAATGATTGACGACATAATTCGATCGAAAAATTAACTGGAATGTCTTATTTTTGGACATAAATAATAGTACCTTCTGAAAACGGACCCTCTTATGACGTAGAATCCTCATCTCGCCATAGTTGAAAGAAAATACCAAACGCCCGACGGAGACTGAGGCAACTGATATATTAATTCTTTCAACTGTGATCTCGCGCTAATTCACTGTCAGAAATCATGTATCATTCGTCTCTGTCTGGAATAGTCTTGTTTCAGTATTAGGGTTTTGACGTCACATCATCGCCTCGTTTTCAGAGGTCCAAAAAATCGGGGATTTCAATATTTTTTTATAAAACGTAGGGAGCTCACAGCAAGAAACGGTTTGCGGTTTGGGTGAGTTCTATAGAATTATGAAATAAAAATGTTTTGTGATATAAGCCCATTCCTAGCTCTTTTGATAACGTTCATTGTGACCCTATGTATCACGTTGCGATCAATTTGTGTGCATAAATTTGTGATTTTCTCTTTCATTTCTTCCATATTCACAATTGGCGACTCATAAACCTGTTGGTTCAAGTAGTCCCACAAATAAAAATCAAGTGGGGTGATGTCTGGCGACCGAGCTGGCCAGTTGATATCACCATCGAGGCAATTGGTGGTTATTAGATTTCAATATTTTTTTTTTAATCGATTTCAATCGTGTTTTATTGATGAAATCTAATCATATGAATTTTTTATTGAATCGTTTTATTTTTTGCCATATCTTCGTAGTCGTTTGAAAAAATCCCATCAAACCCGGCATTGTTGAATTTGTTATAATAAACTCCGATTGAATATAGAATAATATACTGGGAGTCCCTATTCAAATAAGGAAGTTGAGGTGCACTTCGGTGTGACCCTGTATATCTACGATTCATTCAATTTCATAATTCGAGTGAGCATCATCAAATATACTGGGTGACCAAATTTCAAGTCATTCGATCGCGCTGTTGATTTTTTTACAGGGGGGGACATTTTAGCTGGGCCACGGTCCATTTTTTCATATTCATGATTATATCTGAGAATCAATCCTTTCACCCAATCAACTATGGAAACTTGTTATTTTCATAGACCTCAATCGCAGATTCGTGATCAAGTTGAAGATGAGTAAATTCATTAACAAAACCTTCAAATACTGAAAACAAATCAATGATTATTGATAAATAGTTAATTTTCTTATGTCAAGACCATTTCAACACTACATGAAACTCTTCAATAGCAGCTATAAGTAATAGTATCTTGACTATTTAACAAATTAACAATCTGTATTCTTGGTTTTTCAGAGCATTTTCCCCATTTTTGCATGAATAAATTTCATGGTTTTCATGGATATAAACAATTGTTACTTATTCTATTTGCTTTTTATCATGACCTACCACATTTGAAAATGTGTTAACTGTTTTTTGGCGCTGTTCCATGTAAAAATGTCAACATATCATACATGGCTGTGAAAGGAATATTTAGTTCTATTCAATGGTATGAAGAATGAACAAAGTGAATCTCATAAAATAATGAATATAAAATACTTCTGACAATTTCATCTTCATTGTCAAAATTAATTACATACTTACATAAAATTCAAAATTCTTTCCTCTAATATTAACCAAGAAAATAGCTAAAAACGAAATGACTTTCAGTGTTCTCAAAATATTCCATGAACGTTCCACATTTTGGCATATTGCAATACGATAATCATATTGAAGAAGTTCACATCATCAGCTTTTGTCTGGTTTAATCAACTTTCTACAGGGTGTTTCAAAAAAACGTGACCCCCTTGCTAGGGTAGGTAGAACACTGCAAAATAAGTTGGGTTTGCTCAGTGAAAAAATGTCGTAACGGCATCCGTTTTCATGATACAAGGTGTTGAAAAAATGATGTTTGTACACATTTTTCACGATTATGTCGAAACTACTGGCAACATTGTGATGAAATTTTGTATGGATGTTTCTTGAAATCTGACACATTGCATGAATTTGTTTCTATATCTGACTCTTATAGAGGGCGCCAGTTACACGGTTCGTACCGAGTAGTTTGGAACATAACTTTTTTCAGGTTAGATTTTTCAATCCGAATATGATGTGAACTTGAACATCATTCAATTTTACACCAAAAAGGTACTCCTGGTGAAACTCGATACTATGTTCCGTTTTCGGAATATTTCGATTTGAAAAGAATGGAGTAGTAATGATGCTGGTATAAAATAAATTTTATTGAGTTCAATTACCTATTTATCCAGATTCAAAAACAGTAAAAGTATTCTTTTGCTGAAGTTATTGATTGAACATAGAATCATAAGTAGAAAATTGAGAGATATTTGACTAGAAACATGAAATATTGAATCACAGTAAATGTTCAAAATGTCCTACGTTTCGACGAATTCACGATTCTATATTCTTTTCTTAAGAATGTATTATTCTTCTAAACAGTTGAGGATCAGCTATTAGGTCATTTGAGTGATGTCCAATCATGTCTTACAACTCTCGACGTGAATTTACCTATGTAGCATAGACTTTCTGCTCAAGATACAACGAAACTGCGTGTAATCCATGTTCTTAGTCAAATCTGTTTTGATGTTATTCTTGTGATTCAATGTTAAATCAATAAGTTTAGCATCAGAAATAAATAAGTGATAATTTTTCATAATACTCACTCTAAAATACCAGCAACAGTTATCATTTCATCATTTTCAAATCGAAATATTCCGGAAACGGAACACAGTATCGAGTTCTACGAAGAGTACCTTTTTGGTGTGAAATTGAATGATGTTCAAGTTCACATCAAATTTGTATTGAAAAATCTAACCTCAAAAAAGTATTTTTCAAAACTACTCGGTACGAACCGTGTAACTATCGCCCTCTATGAGAGTCAGGTATAAAAGCAAATGTATGCGATGTGTCAGATTCCAAGGAACATCCATACAAAATTTCATCACAATGTTGCCAGTAATTTCAACATAGTCTTGGAAAATGTGTAAAAAAATAATGTTTTCAACACCTTGTAGCTTGATAACGGATGCCTTTACGAAATTTTTTCACTGAGTAAACCCCTTGTGGTAAATTTTCCTACCATGTTTTCTACGTCTCTGATCAATTCTCGATTATTCCCAATTTCTCGAATTTATCGTTCGATTATGTTCAAAAAATGCAGCATCTTCAACTCAAATGAAATGAACAGTTTTCGAGATATTGGACCCAAATAGAAGGTAGAATTACAATAATGTTTGATTTTCTCTTCTGCACGAAATAACTTATTCTGTTCAGCTACAGAATGAGATCTGAAAAGTATCTAATCCACTCACCACCAGAAAAATATTTTTGTAATAAACTTCTACTTATAATGTTGAGAAATTGCTATATGCAAACTTCTAATTTGGGTCAAATATCTCGGGAACTATGTAAGCTGAATACTGTCTGTAGGTTAATCGAGGAGGTGGTACATTCATTATTCCAAATTTTTTGAGATTTTCTCTCCTAGTTTCTATAGGTAAAACAAAAATGAATATTATTTCAATATTCGTGTAGTAAGGACAAATCAGATGATTTGCCCCAAATTGTCCCTGCGTTTGAAGAATTTCTCAATCAGAGAGCCTGAAAGAAAAATTCACTAGCTTGTCAGTGACAATTTGTATTGAAAAAAGTTCGGAGAATAGAAATAAAGGGATATAGAAAAAATATCAAATTTTCACTCATCTTTGGACGTTTCGGGAACGATTCTGCTCCCGTTTTCAACATAAGATATGAATATTTCAATAGCTAAATCGTATTTGGCTTGAAGCTTTTCAGTTTTCATTGAGAATTGGTGACGTTGGCAATCAAATGAGTAACAGGATGTTTTCATTAATTAATCTTACCATTTTCATGTTCAGATTTCAGTAGTGAATACCATGTTCTGTCTATATCAACTGAACAAGAAGCAATGCCATTGTCTCCGTTCAGAAGAATGCAAGCAGATTCCTTGATTTTTCTCTTCTGGTTGTTATCTTCTTTACCAATGATTTTAATATTATTCCACTCTGCCATATGCTGTCCGTCTTCAGTAAGGATATGTTCAGCTAGTTTCGATTTGTCGATGTGTCTTTTCTTTATATTGTACTTATGTTCCTTCGAAACTAACTGAACATATTCTTACTGAAGACGGACAACATATGGCAGAGTGGAATAATATTAAAATCATTGGAAAAGAAGATAACAACCAGAAGAGAAAAATCAAGGAATCTGCTTGCATTCTTCTGAACGGAGACGAAAGCATTGCTTCTTGTTCAGTTGATATAGACAGAACATGGTATTCACTACTAAAATCTGAACATAAAAATGGTAAATTCGAGATTAATCAATGAGAACATCCTGTTACTCATTTGATTGCCAACGTCTCCAATTGTCAATGAAAACTGAAAAGCTTCAAGCCAAATACGATTTAGCTATTGAAATATTCATATCTAATGTTGAAAACGGGAGCAGAATCGGTCCCGAAACGTCCAAATATGAGGAAAAATTTGATATTTTTTCTATATACCTGAATTTCTATTCTCCAAACTTTTTTCAATACAAATTGTCACTGACAAGCTAGTGAATTTTTCTTTTAGGCTCTCTGATAGGAAAATTCTTCAAACGCAGTGACATTTTAGGGCAAATCATCTGATTTGTCCTTACTACACGAATATTGAAGTAATATTCATATTTCCATTTTATTGAAACGAGGAGAGAAAATCCCAAAAAATTTGGAATAATGTATGTTAGATGAGTTGAGGGTGATGCATTTCTTGATCAGAATGGAACAATGATTTCCAGAAATTGGAAATAATGAATAATAATAAAGCGTGTTGTAGCGCACCACATGGAATTTCCGGAATTTCTTTGTTGTCAAAAATTACCTTTTCAAAAGGTGAGACTATAAACCAAATTCGAAGGCACTATATTCAAGTTTTTTTGGGGAGGGACAACTCTTGGGTTTTAGATTCAGTAAATAATTATGTCTTTATAGTATCATTTGAAACGGTTCGCCTATGGCCATACGCGTTTTCAATCTGTACTTTTCACATAAAATTTACTGGTCTGGAAAGAGTCTCGTGCTGTGTGCATTTTATAATTTCTGTAGGCCTATCAGTAGGCAGAAATTGTTAGGTGAACAGAAAGGAAGAATAGCTGTGGTTGAGGTACGTACCTTACAATTTCTGCCTACTGATGGGCTTACAAAAATTATAAAATGCCCACAGCACGAGACTCTATCTACTCCATTCTTTCCAGACCAGTCAATTCAATCTGAGAGATAAATATTGAAAAAGCCTATAGCCTTAGACGTTCCGAATGTCGTTCGAATTTAGAAACAGCCTGTACAACCCCAAAAATTATAGTGGAAATACACTCTTTCATCAGAACTATCCAACAAAATTACCTGTAATTCGTAACTTTCACTACAGCATTTAGCGGATCCTGGATTCTGTAGTATACAACTGCATCCACTGTTACGGTCACTGAGTCTTTTGTGAGAGCCTGAAAAGGTATATTTCCATAAGAAGCCAGAAAATATGCAGAGAGAAATTCAAAATGAATTTCAAAATAAAAACTATTGTTGTCACATCTACTTCCAGGTTGTGTTCACTAATTTGCCAATTTCTACATGTACTTATACAAAATTGATTCATCGAATCTTTATCTAAGTAACTTTGATTTTCCATATCTGCTAAAAATGAATAATAATCTGATGAGAACAAGCTCATTTAACAAACTCATGAAATTCCTCATTTCTAAACAAACACAGTAGGTACCTACCTACTTTGTAAAAACTTCACAAACGATAAGATTTCCACAAGATTCTCAAACATGCACACGACATGTTTCGCTAACACAGTTGCTCCGTCAGGTGATGTACTGTTACGATGAACTAAACTAACCTTGGTTTGCTCATGCATCCTACTTTCCCAACCTGAAGGATTAGTTACCTGTGGGCAGGTTCGATAAACCTCCATTTTAGAAATTAGGCACAATATCTACATTAAAATATATACGGTGTACAAAATTCAAAATTCAAAATGATTGAGTTTCATTCCTTCATTTTCTACGTGTAGAATTTCGAAATTATAATCAAAACTATGGTTTTCTTCTAATATATAGTTGGCGTATGTTGAATTTGTTTTCTCTTTCAAAAAATGCATCTTATGTTCATGAATGCGCTGATTAAACGTACGACCTATCTGACCGATATATACCTTAGGACAAGATCCACAGTTGAGTTTGTATACCACTGATATTTCGAATATTCGAATCTATAAGTTTTGTCTTCATAATTCTTGATAAACCTTCCCAACGTGTTATTCGTTCTATATGCTACTTTTAAGTCTTGTTTATGTAGAAAATAAGCTAATTTTTCAGTTGATGATCCAAAATAGGTTGAAGTTCTATACTTTTGATTAGGTACTATTCTTGATGGTAGGATGAAATTCTTGAATAGCTTCATTATGAAGTTTTTTATAAAGAATATTGTGTATCAAATCAACGTTGTATCATACTATTATATGCTGCAATTTTATGTTGATAAGGGTGTGTTGAATTATTATGAAAAGTGATATCAGTGTGGGAACGTTTATGGAAAATTGAAAACTCAATTTTATCATTAATTTCACTCAATTTCGAATGTAAGAAATTGATTGAATCTGAATCGGTTTCTATTTTTATTGTGGATTCTATGTTCGATTTGGTGCTATACCGGGTGACCCGGAATCAATTTACCCCCCTGTATCTTCGTTGTTATTTTGTATGGATGTTTCAAATTTGGTACTTCGATTTGATGTCATGAATGTACGATTTAGCAAGTATCAATCCAAATATGTCACTTCCGGTTTGACCGGAAGCGCATCCAATTTTTATATTTCGAAAAGGAAGTATTATTCTTCGTTTTGAAAATTACAACTCGGTATAGTATTACCTTTACAATGACATATCACAATCATACTTTCAATTCACAATCTGCTGGTATAATTGACATTTTATAAAAAAAAAATACTTTTTGTGTTCCCCTCGTAACGGAACATTTTCATGAAAGTATGCTGTGGAAGATTGAACAATATCATGTAAGCAACAATAATTCATGGCCAAACTTTTTACTCAATAAGTTTCATGCAGACTAATTATTTTTATAATTTTAGTTTTACTTAATTTTTCAACATCAATAAATAGGAATTTTCAAAGTTGGTTAGAAACTCAAATACTTATTGAAATACGAAAAATGAAAGAAAAACCTGTACATTTTTGTTTCCTAATTATTTTTATGGAGATAATTTCCATGCTATACCTTGTATTGAACATTTCAACATCATGTTAGTTGGCTATGGAATTATATTTATTCTAAAGGTCTGGAGTTATTTTTGAAACTGCACAATCGGACGCACAAAATATTTATTTCGATAATTTTCCTACAAAATAGTAGACATTTGGAACATGTACAGTTTTATAACTCAATTTAAATGAAATTCAACACCTATGACAGACTCAATTAATCTAATTTTTCAAATTGTCACCCGTTAACGTCAATGCATTTTTGTTTTTTTTTCGGAGCATGCCCGCATAACATTCACTAGTTGAGCCGGAGTAATTTCGTTAATGGCCCACTGTAACCTTGAAATTAACCCGAGGGTCCAAGGTCTTCGGCTAGCGTTTCAGTGGAGATGGGAGGGTTCGATAAATGGGCGCCAGGTAATTCAATTACCTCCACTAACACCCAATGTGCACGTTACAGACTACCACAAATTACCAAGTGGTAGTCTATCAAATCTAAGGTTGTATGGGCCAACGAATGAAAATAAATGCAAGACAGTTCCTTAAGAATTCCCCATTTAATGAAACTCACGAAATAATAACCCTATACAGACGGGATGCGGTCACCCTTATGACCTTCAACCATAATAAACAATCAATGGCTGAGTTAATTTGAATTTACTGAACCATTCCACGAAGCGTTCAGGAGAAAAGAACAATTCAAGTAGGGTGCGGGGTAAATGCGTCGCTTGAGCTCAGGCGCATGCGCAGATATTCATAAACCCTAATGGTAGCTTATCGTTTTGCAGAACAGGTACAAGTCATTTAAATATCATAAACATAATAATCAAATATCCCGGTTGAGCAAATTCATAAGGGAGAGGTCAGTAGCATGGGGAGAGCACAAATAAATTCAACAACACTTCCAACATAAAGTCAACATCACCAAAATTCCCTCGGCGACTGCAGAATCAGGAACACCCTGTATAGCCCTAGACCGGGCCACCCTGTATAGGCTCTAACTGGTTCACCCTGTATAGAGTCCACGTGCTCCACCTGGTAGGGGCTTCACATGGGACGCCTTATGTAGACTACGATTGGGCCACCCTGTATAGTCCTCACCGAGTACTTGGGGTTGACGAACCCGAGGGAATCTTGGTCCCAGAACCAAACCCGCAACTAAAACCCCTTGAAATCGGGGTTTCCTTCTATCAGGCACCAGTTTTTCCAGGTTTCCCAAAGTGACCAACCTAGCCTCTAGACAGTGTCCAATCTAGCTTCTAGAGTTCCAGACAGTCTTATTTGACGGATGATCGGAAATCTAGCCAGTCCCTAAGGCGCTGCAATCAGGATTTCTCCATCTCGTCAATTACTTCACGATGTCCAGTGAGGTTATATGGCATGTTGCGGCGACAATATATCCTCACAAGAGAAAGATTTGGGTCATCGATCAAAAATTTCAACACACGTTGAATCACACAAATTATCACTACCCAAATCACTAAATGGCGGCCTCAGAACATAATCCTAATTAAAGATGATTATGAAAATCAAATATAATTCTGAAGACGACAGTCAAACGCAATCAAGCCATTTTTCAGAGAGAGGGAGAGAGAGAGAGAGAGAGCTAACGAAAGACAGAACACCCACTAAAAGTCATCCACTGGTCAGCGATTCAAAATTACCTGGGACGATCCCTTTAGGGACAGAATGCAAGGAGAGAGTGCGCAGCAGATAAAGGTATGTCCACGCCTGCACGAATCAATTTCACAGTATCAGCAAAGTACTGTTGGAAGCATTTCTGAATGCATAAAAAGATTGTACAGCCTCATTTGATAAATGCGACTGAATGACCCAAATAAATATTTCAATTACTGTCGTGTAACGTGCCTTCCATTTGATGAACTTCCATCAATGGTGGGACCAGAAATAAAGAAATTATATATGTCAACAAAACCCTTATCTCCAGTATATTTTGGTCGCCTGAGTATTAACGTCGAATTCTGTTGGGAACAAGCACGAACACACCTTAATCCGCGTCATTTCTGCGTCATACCGCACCTTACACTACTCCACAATTTCTACACTTCGTGCAAGAGGTACTGTTCCCTGACTGACAGTTAGCACGAGGGCGTGCGAGAACGCACGAGAACCGATGATCACCTAAAGGAAGAACAGCTCTGAGTCCGCTTCCAGCTAACTTTACTTGAGTAATATAACCCGAAAATTCCTAACAACGTAAACAATAATACAGTGGCCACGGCCCCACTTCTATACCATCAATTCAATCAGTGTAGGACGTAGCGATCGTTCATTAGATGTTTATCACAATAGAAGTCAGATGGACTGAAAGGTATGCTAAGCATTGTCTCGTTGCTCCCGGTGGATATTGAATCGGCCAACTGATTACTAAGTTGCTAAGAAATCAAATGATGTCTCTTCACAGTGAATGACCAGGTAGTTGATGGAGGTAGGTTACTTATCAATGTGTTTAATTGAGGATATATACCTAACGTAGAAAATGAACGTTACAAATCCCCCCCCTACTTCAAGAAATTTGCCCGCAAATTTTTCCCTAGACTCAAAACAAACTAAAATTCCTACTATCTATACCCCTTGAAACTTGTACCAGGTACCCCCTGGGTACAAGATATGTCCTAAGACATCTTGGGTCCCAGTCGCCCCACAGATGGATGATCCTGACGATCGCCCGAGTGACGACGTTCCAAGGGAGCCTCAGAGGGGCCCTCGCGAAGATGTCAGACGCGTCGTGGACCAGCCCTCTGGTCGACGTTACATCAGCAACCCTCAGACGCGCCGACACGCGCACGGCCGACCAAGCCCGCCATCCATGCCGCACTGGTCACCCGCCATGGAAGCCGAAACATGTAAAATAAATTTTGATTTAGGGCAAGCCCAAGGACTGCCAGTACAACCCTAGTGGACAGGAGGGCCCACCACCCTGAAACGGCGCTGATGCCGGAGCGAGATCCAACAAAACATTCGGGATTGTTCCACAACGCAGTGCGGCGGACAATCCCGCGCTCCCTCGGCCCAGGGACCTTTGACCGAATTCAGGAGTACTGACGGGCCATAGTGACGGGCGCCCGTAGGCAACTCGCGATTCCGTCGACCGGTCAGCTCCTGGATTCGTTCGCCAGTCCCGAGCACGTAACCCTGAATCCGGGAACGCAACCTGCCCGCCCCCACTACGAATAGGTCCCTACCAAACAAAAATCCTCGCGCAAATAAACAACAACAAAAAATTGGCTGCATCTGAGAGGACGTAATTCTTTTTCCAAACCAACTGATTCGGGAAGTACTCAACGTGACGACGTCTAAGATTATATTTATCGCACGCCTTTTTCCCAGCTACCTCAAGGCGTTCACGTACTTCCTGAAACATCCTCCTAAAAGACTCATTCTTGCTACTGACACACTCCGTTGTACCGTCCTCGATGCCTACTTCTCTACTAGACACATAGTCACCCCCTGAGAGTTTCATGTCCCTACCGAAGTTGATGAAGAATGGCGTGAGTTTGGTTACCTCATGTTTCGATGTTCGAAGGGCACACCCGATTTTAGTGAGACTTTCATCCCAACTTCGATGGTT
This sequence comes from Phaedon cochleariae, assembly GCA_918026855.4. Lineage (NCBI taxonomy): Eukaryota > Metazoa > Arthropoda > Insecta > Coleoptera > Chrysomelidae > Phaedon > Phaedon cochleariae. The sequence goes on along the minus strand of OU896710.1, from coordinate 11,562,519 downwards.
GTCCGACACATACATAGCCAACATGGTCTTGATGGAACGATTCACCCTTTCAGTTGGATTGGCTCGTGGGAGATAATGAGCATTGAACCTGATTCGACACTGATAGCTTTCAGCAAATTTACCAAATTCCTTACTTCGATATTGTGGCCCATTGTCACAAATTATCACCTTAGGGACACCAAATATCAAAAATACTTCATCTTCCAACTTGCGGATGATCGCCTCCTTCGTTGCCTTTCGGAGGGGAAACAAGAGGGGAAATTTGCTAAGATAGTTCGTCACCACCAATATATACGAATTACCACGTTTCGACCTCGGTAAAGGACCCATCAGGTCCGTGGAAATCATCTCCCAGGCAGGGCCGATCCTAGGGTGTCGGCCGCCCGCGTGCATAAACCTAATGTGCCGCCCCTCTAGAGAATTTTTCATATTTTTTAACTATAATACCTGATGACTTCATAACTTCAACTACTTGTACAAGGATAAGAAGTAAAACACAGAAAAAAAATGTAGACAAAATCTTCATGCGCCGCAGGCGAATTTTTTCTGAGTTCAAGGTCAAATGCTTTCAGGTAATAACTCCATTTCAGTGCATACCGGGAGCGGCCAAGAAACTCAGACAAAATTGTCCTATGGCAAAAAATGCGCCGCAGGCGAAATTTTTGTTGGGATTCAAATTCATCACATTAGTATATTACAGTTTATTGTAGGGTAATTGGGGGGAAGATGCCAAAAGGGGGAAGATGCCTAATCTAAGTATTTTGGACAATACTCAATAGATCGCGCCACAGACACGGCTACGTTGTTATTGTGTTTATTATTAGAGAACATCATAGTTTTCGAAGCGCTCAAGTGCATGCAACTGTTCCTTGAGGTGATGTTGTGTTTTTTTATGCCGGTAGGTTTTTACGATAGAAATTAATTATGTGATGTACAGTGTTAAATGTTTTTTGTTTGTGCTAATATGATATATGTAGGGTTTTGGCATTCATTACAATACTCCTGTCCTATTTTGAATGAGAAAAAGGGTTTTGTTATTTTGATTTGTGGGTTTGGCATCTTATACCTAAGGGTTGGGGTAAAACGCCAAGATCCGTGTGGGGTAAGATCCCTTATCTTAATTGCACTGTAAACTTTTGTTTTTTTCTCAGGTTTGCGTCTAGTTTGGTTAGTGGTTTCCTTTCAGTACGTCGAATTGAATTGTTGAATGTTTGTTTTAGGTGAAATGCCACGAACGTACGTCAGAAAATCAACTAGAGGCGAATGGACTGAAGAAGACCTTAGAGCAGCTGCAAATGCTTTTGTCATCTCACCCCAAGTCTGTCGGCATCTTACCCCGTAGTTGGGGTAAGTTGCCGAAATGACAGCTGTCAATGTTTATCCAACTTTTTCGTTTATTTTTAAGAAAATGAAAACTTTTTTGTGTTTAATCATTCGTTTATTGTATTTGTAATAGAATACACAGTTTTTGTAAGTTTTGAATAAAGTTAATTTTTTTTTTATTTTTAAAAAAATGTTACGCGTCTTCCCCCCAATTACCTTAATTGATATAAAATGATCTGGCTCTGAAAATAAGAACAATAAGAAGAGCAAGTGAAAAGTATTTTAAATGGTGTCTGTAGTTTAACCAAGTGGATGTTCTCCAGATTTTTTGGGATTTTCTCTCATAGTCTCTTAGTAAGTAGTAGAAATGCATAAATAAGCTACCGCACAGTGATGGAACAAAACATCCTTAGGCGTCTGAAAAATATGACCCTTGGTTATTGTGTCAAATAGAAATTTAAAATTTGGGAAGATAAGAATGTGTATAAAAAGTAGACATTAATTGACAATGGACCAACACACTATTTACTATCATTTTATTTTTTCAAAATGCAGCATATTCATTCGACTTATGAGTTTCAAATAATTTTGTTTGATAGGATAATATGCGGCCTGCGGCCGCCCCTTGTTTTGGCCGCCCGCGTGCGAGGCACGCGCTGCACACCCGCTAGGATCGGCCCTGCTCCCAGGGCATATCAACTTTCGGATTCGAAACCATCTTATCGGTAGGAAGATCATTGGACACCTTGTAAGCCGCGCAGACAGCACAATGGCGGACATGTTTGGATATGTCAAACCTCATCTTAGGCCAATAATATTGCGTAGCCACCCTCGCCAGTGTCTTGTAGACTCCAACATGACCAGAAGTTGGAGGTTCATGGGCCGCAGTAACGATTGCGGGACGTTCACGTTTTGGAACTACCAATTTCCAAGAATCTACAGGTGGAGACAACTCTGGGTATGGAGAGGGCGAATGTTTCCAAAGACGACCATTTGTCTCCCTCCAACCAGCGAACTTCAACGGATTCCTCCTGACACTTTCCAACATTCTACAATACCAACGATCATCTACGAACTCAAATTTAGTGTCGGAATTCCCGTCCTCCACAGCATCGATAACCGGAACGGCCCTAGACAATGTATCCGGAACAATATGGTCCCGTCCCTTCCTATGAACAACCTTAAAATCATATTGTTGGAGCCTGACAGCCCAACGAGCCAAACGTCCAGTCAGGTCCTTAAGTGTTTGAAGCCAGAGGAGACTATAATGGTCGGTGACTACCGTGAAAGCCACACCCTCCAGGTACGGTCTAAGCTTCTCCACCGCCCATAGTACAGCTAGGCATTCGCGTTCCGTGGTCGTGAAGTTCCGTTCCTGCCGCGTGAGTGAACGGCTGATGTAGCAAATAACCCTATCGCCATCGGGATACGGCTGAGTCAGGACGGCTCCCACCCCATAACCAGAGGCATCCGTCTGCACTTCGAATGGATTCTCATAATCTGGACAGCTCAGAATCGGTGCTGCCACCAAACACTCCTTAATCCGACGAAGGGAGTTAGCACATTCATCCGTCCAACTAAACTTGCAACCCTTACGAAGCAGGCCAGTAATTGGGGCTATGATGGAAGAAAAATCAGGGACGAAGCGCCGATACCACGAGAAAGTTCCAACAATCCGGCGGACCTCGCTGACATTTGTCGGAGTAGGAAGTTCTAGCATTGCGCTCACCTTTTCTGGGTCAACATGTAAGCCATTCCTATCCACGACATAACCTAGATACTTCATTTCCGGGCGACAGAATTGACACTTATCGATGCTAACTGTGATGTTGGCCTCTCTCAACCTACGAAACACTTCTTCCAACACTGTCAGGTGCTGTTCCAACGTTTGGGTGACAATTACTACGTCGTCTAGATATACAAATAAGTATGGCTCAAGGTCATGACCTAACACGGTATCTATTAGCCTTTGCCACGTCGCAGGGGCATTATGCAGACCAAACGGCATCCGTCGGAACTGAAATAATCCACGATTCGGCACTGTGAAGGCCGTATATTGTTTCGAAGTTTCAGCCATAGGTACCTGCCAATACGCTGATTTTACGTCCAGGCTGGATAGATACTTGGCATCCCGGAGCTTATCCAGTGTATCAGACACCAGGGGTAGTGGATAACTATCTCGAACTGTCACAGCGTTGAGCTTCCTATAGTCCACACAAAATCTAAATGAGTCGTCCTTCTTCTTAACCAGTAGGATGGGAGAAGACCAAGGACTATTAGATGGTTCCACTATCCCTAACTCTAACATCTCCTGAAGTTCCTTGTCTATCTGATTTTGTACAACAGGGTTTACACGATAATACCGCTGCTTTATGGGGGGACTATCAGTGTGGATAACATGCTCAGCCTTCGTGGTACAACCGAGACCTCCACCCATTAACGACATGTTGCGATCCAATACAGCCTGCAATCTCATTTTCTCCAAGGTCGTCAAATGAGTTTGCCCACTCACATGTTCCACAGCATTAACCAGGACGGGGTCTTTAGAGAAGTGCCATTCGTTCTGGCGAAGATTTGGGACGATTCCCATGGTCCTCCAGAAGTCAGTGCCAAGGATCAATACATGGGACAACTCAAGGACAACTATGGCCTCTATCAATTTCACACACCCTTTCACCGATACAGGGAGCTCAACCACACCTATACTGGCACAGCGATTACCATTGGCCACCGAACAAACCGTGATCTTGCTTCGATCTAGAGGCAACCCCAACTCACGCACTACATCCATTCCTCTACCACCAAGTATCGTGCGGGACGCACCAGAGTCCAGCAACCCTAATATCTGCTTTCCTAGTATGTCCACTTTCAAATAAGGTCGTTCGTCCCCGGCCGCCTGATCCAGTACATAATCTATATGTCTATTTTGGCAAAATCATCAGCTTTCTTTTGCAAGTCACTAAGGAAAGCTAGAGCTTTTGCCAGGAAGTGTGGGCGCTTATCCAACTTATCCTCATCAAGATGCTCAATGCGATTTAACACATGGGTTAGTTTAGTTTGGAGCTTAGCAAATTGAGTACTAGTAGCCAGATCGTTAAATGCCTTAATGAGTGGGTCTAATTCTAATAATTTACTCTCAATGGCGAGTTCATCCTCCTCTACGGTGAAGGGATATTTGGGGTATTTAATACTATCTCCGGATTTCTCAAGTCTCATCGCCATGGTCAAAGAGTGTCGCATCTCCTCTACTGTACCAAGGGTAATCCCTCTTATCTTGAGTTCATAAGAGAGTTCCTCTGAATTCAATCTATTAACCTTCATTCCTAGAGACATGATGAACTCTTTTCAACCAAGTTAAACAAATACAGTTACCAGGTGACAAGAAAAAAAATCTAAGTTGGAGAAATCGAAGCAAAAAAAAAAAATTTTTTTTTGTCTTGACCAATATTTTGACACTAGTTAGGAAAACAAGGCCCCACGTTGGGCGCCAAAAATGTAACCTTGAAATTAACCCGAGGGTCCAAGGTCTTCGGCTAGCGTTTCAGTGGAGATGGGAGGGTTCGATAAATGGGCGCCAGGTAATTCAATTACCTCCACTAACACCCAATGTGCACGTTACAGACTACCACAAATTACCAAGTGGTAGTCTATCAAATCTAAGGTTGTATGGGCCAACGAATGAAAATAAATGCAAGACAGTTCCTTAAGAATTCCCCATTTAATGAAACTCACGAAATAATAACCCTATACAGACGGGATGCGGTCACCCTTATGACCTTCAACCATAATAAACAATCAATGGCTAAGTTAATTTGAATTTACTGAACCATTCCACGAAGCGTTCAGGAGAAAAGAACAATTCAAGTAGGGTGCGGGGTAAATGCGTCGCTTGAGCTCAGGCGCATGCGCAGATATTCATAAACCCTAATGGTAGCTTATCGTTTCGCAGAACAGGTACAAGTCATTCAAATATCATAAACATAATAATCAAATTCATAAGGGAGAGGTCAGTAGCATGGGGAGAGCACAAATAAATTCAACAACACTTCCAACATAAAGTCAACATCACCAAAATTCCCTCGGCGACTGCAGAATCAGGAACACCCTGTATAGCCCTAGACCGGGCCACCCTGTATAGGCTCTAACTGGTTCACCCTGTATAGAGTCCACGTGCTCCACCTGGTAGGGGCTTCACATGGGACGCCTTATGTAGACTACGATTGGGCCACCCTGTATAGTCCTCACCGAGTACTTGGGGTTGACGAACCCGAGGGAATCTTGGTCCCAGAACCAAACCCGCAACTAAAACCCCTTGAAATCGGGGTTTCCTTCTATCAGGCACCAGTTTTTCCAGGTTTCCCAAAGTGACCAACCTAGCCTCTAGACAGTGTCCAATCTAGCTTCTAGAGTTCCAGACAGTCTTATTTGACGGATGATCGGAAATCTAGCCAGTCCCTAAGGCGCTGCAATCAGGATTTCTCCATCTCGTCAATTACTTCACGATGTCCAGTGAGGTTATATGGCATGTTGCGGCGACAATATATCCTCACAAGAGAAAGATTTGGGTCATCGATCAAAAATTTCAACACACGTTGAATCACACAAATTATCACTACCCAAATCACTAAATGGCGGCCTCAGAACATAATCCTAATTAAAGATGATTATGAAAATCAAATATAATTCTGGAGACGACAGTCAAACGCAATCAAGCCATTTTTCAGAGAGAGGGAGAGAGAGAGAGAGAGAGAGAGAGAGAGAGAGAGCTAACGAAAGACAGAACACCCACTAAAAGTCATCCACTGGTCAGCGATTCAAAATTACCTGGGACGATCCCTTTAGGGACAGAATGCAAGGAGAGAGTGCGCAGTAGTAAAGTACTGTTGGAAGCATTTCTGAATGCATAAAAAGATTGTACAGCCTCATTTGATAAATGCGACTGAATGACCCAAATAAATATTTCAATTACTGTCGTGTAACGTGCCTTCAATTTGATGAACTTCCATCAATGGTGGGACCAGAAATAAAGAAATTATTTATGTCAACAAAACCCTTATCTCCAGTATATTTTGGTCGCCTGAGTATTAACGTCGAATTCTGTTGGGAACAAGCACGAACACACCTTAATCCGCGTCATTTCTGCGTCATACCGCACCTTACACTACTCCACAATGTCTACACTTCGTGCAAGAGGTACTGTTCCCTGACTGACAGTTAGCACGAGGGCGTGCGAGAACGCACGAGAACCGATGATCACCTAAAGGAAGAACAGCTCTGAGTCCGCTTCCAGCTAACTTTACTTGAGTAATATAACCCGAAAATTCCTAACAACGTAAACAATAATACAGTGGCCACGGCCCCACTTCTATACCATCAATTCAATCAGTGTAGGACGTAGCGATCGTTCATTAGATGTTTATCACAATAGAAGTCAGATGGACTGAAAGGTATGCTAAGCATTGTCTCGTTGCTCCCGGTGGATATTGAATCGGCCAACTGATTACTAAGTTGCTAAGAAATCAAATGATGTCTCTTCACAGTGAATGACCAGGTAGTTGATGGAGGTAGGTTACTTATCAATGTGTTTAATTGAGGATATATACCTTGTAACATTATCATCAGGTATATTAACATTTACCTGTCGTTAGTGTCTAGGATACTGCTACTGTCAGTAATAGACTTCACAATTTATAAATATATTGTCATAAAACGTGTATTATAATTCTCACAAATATAACGTTACATGGTGTCAGAAGTTTGCGAATAGTAGATACTTATATCCATTCAGTTTGTAAGAGGAGAGAATTAGGGCAGTTTGCTACGAAAAATGCCAGATCCACTACCAGACGAAACTGGAGTTTCAGGCATTCGGCCACCCAAATATATCACTCTGAATACTGAAAATATGGCTAATACCTGGAAAAACTGGATGCAGCAATTTGAGTGGTACGCAATAGCGACTCAATTAGCAAAAAAACCTAAAGCAGTGCAGGCAGCTACTTTCATGGCGATTATTGGTCCAGATGCTATCCAGATATTCAATACTTTCAATCTCTCAATAGAACAGCAGAACGACTTGAGTATAATCAAACTGAAATTTCAAGAATATTTCATCCCGAAAACGAACATTTCATTCGAGAGATACCAATTTTTCAAGATTGTTCAACTAGAGGATGAACCTTTCGATGAGTTTTTGACAAAAATCAAAATTCAGGTCAAGAGCTGTGATTTTGGGAACCTGCAAGACAGTTTACTCAAAGACAAGATAATTTTTGGTGTAAAATCTGATCTAGTACGGGAAAGACTACTAATCGAAGAAAATTTGGAACTCCAGAGAGCAATAATGATTTGTCGATCAAGTGAACAAACAACGAAGCAGTTGAAAGAGATACATAAACCTGAATCAAGCCAAGTTAATTTCGTGAAATATAAGTCGAATGAATCGAAGACTGAAGAAACATTCAAATGCAAGAGATGCGGCACTACTCATCAAAGAAAGAAATGTCCAGCGTTTGGTCATAAATGTGAAGTTTGTCAAACAAAAGGTCATCTCCCTATACAATGTTGGTCCAAGAACAAGAATAGGAATAAGAAAAAAGTTAATACTTTGAATGATGAGGTAGAAGAAGATATAGAAGAGGATGAAATCCTATACATTAGAACCGTTGCTGATAATGATAATGAAGACTGGCACGAGATTATCAAGGCAAATAATAAGAGATTTCAAGTGAAGTTAGACACTGGAGCACAGTGCAATGTTCTTCCCAAATATATAGTCGATCATATTAATGCAGAAATCAACCCATCAAGTACCAAACGATTGATCAGTTTCACCGAAAATAGAATTTCTGTCATTGGGGAATCGATAATAAGATGTCAAGTGAAAAATCAAGGAGCTGACATAATTTTCAAAATAGTCGAAGAAGATGTACCTCCGATTCTCGGCCGCAAAACCTGTCATGAATTAGGTCTCATTGTGCGAGTGCAAGAATTAAAAAAATGCAACACTGACGATGTTTTCCAAGGATTAGGATGTCATAAAAATTATGCCTATGATATAGATTTCATCGATAATCCTCAATTCAAAATTCATCCTCCTAGAAGAATACCATATTCCATACGAGGTGAAGTCAAAGAAGAATTGGATAAAATGGTCAAATTAGGTGTCATCAAGCCAGTTAAAGAGCCAACTCCTGCGGTTAGTCCTTTGGTTATTGTTCGTCAGAAAGGTAAAATCAGGATATGTCTCGATCCTACCGACCTGAATAAAAATATATTGAGGCGACATTATCCATTGAAAACTTTGGAGGAAATTTCAGCACAAATCAATGGGGCGAAATACTTCACTCTCCTAGATTGCAGACGAGGATTCTGGCAGATACCAGTAACAGAACGCACTCAGAAGTACCTTACATTTTCAACTCCATGGGGACGCTTTTCCTGTACGCGAGTTCCATTTGGTATATGCTCAGCGCCAGAAGTCTTCCAAGAAGTGATGTGTTCTCTCCTAAAAGGTATACCGAATACGCAATGCTCTATGGATGATATATTGATTCATGCTGAATCTCAAGAAAAACTTAGACACGTCACTCAAAAAGTTATCGAAGCACTGAAAAATGCAGGATTGAAGCTCAATAAAGAAAAATGTGTATTCGAAGCTACGAAAATTGCTTTTTTGGGACATATTCTTTCAGGGAAAGGCATATCGATAGATCCACATAAAGTAGAGGCTATAAATAATTTGAAGATTCCAACAAATAAAACGGAATTACAAAGATTATTGGGTATTTGAATAAATTTATCCCAAATCTATCACAACTCACAGAACCTTTACGTATATTGCTGAAAAAAAACATAGAATTTCATTGGGATCACGAGCAAAATGAAGCTTTTATCAAATTGAAGCAACATTTTGCGTCTCCACCATTATTGAAATTTTATGACGTAAACCAGGACGTCACCTTGTCAGTGGATGCCAGTTCTAAAAGTCTAGGCGCAGCGCTTCTACAAGGTGGTCAACCTATAGCATATGCTACAAAAGCTTTAACCAAATCTCAAGTTAATTGGCCACAAATCGAAAAGGAAGCTTTTGCAATAAGATTTGGGTGCCAGAAATTCCATGAATATATTTATGGCAAAAAACTCACCATCGAAAGTGACCATAAGCCACTTGAATCGATTTTCACCAAACCATTACAATCCGCTCCTGCTAGATTACAAAGGATAATATTCGACGTTTTGCAATATTCTCCTAAGGTAATTTACAAACAAGGTAAAGATATACCATTAGCAGATATATTGAGTCGAGATTGTACTGATAGCGGTACTGAAACCAATGAAGATGATGAACTTGAAGTTCAGATCATTTTAACAGTTTCTTCCCAAGTGAAACAGGAACTGATTCAGGCCACTAGAGAAGATGAAGAACTCGAAAACCTGAAAACATTCATTCTGAATGGTTTTCCTTTGAGGGTAAGAAAAATTCCTGATTGTATCAGACATTACTTATGTTTTCGAGAAGAACTAGCTGAATATGAAGGATTGATATTCAAGGGCGAGAAAATAGTTGTTCCAAAATCATTGATCCCAAAAATGTTGACAAACATTCATAGAGGACACCTAGGAATTCAAAGCTGTCTGAACCGTGCTAGGCAAATATTGTATTGGAGAGGTATGAACACAGATATTGAAAACTTCATAAAGAAATGCAAAGTTTGCGAAACATCCCAGCGTGCAAATTATAAAGAGACAATATGTTCAAAAAAAGTTCCAGATCCACCTTGGCAAATAGTGAGTTCAGATATATTTACATTCAAGGAAAAAAACTATCTGAATATATATGACAGTTACTCCGGGTTTGTGGACTTCAAACCTCTCAAATCATTGACCTCGATGGAGACAATCAACTATCTGAAAAATTGGTTCTCTGTCCATGGCATTCTTCAGATATTGGAAACAGACAACGGACCACAATATTTTTCGAGAGAATTCAGAGATTTTGCCACGCAATGGTCATTTCAACATTGTACTAGTAGTCCTTACCACCCAAGAGGAAATGGTTTAGCTGAAAGAGGCGTGCAAATTTCGAAAAACATTTTGAGAAAGTGCTATTTGGATCAGTCTGATGTTCAACTAGCTTTCATGAACTATCGAAACACCCCCCGAAGTAATCTGGGATCTCCAAATCAGCGACTTTTTAGTAGAATTACACGAAGTCTGATCCCGATGACTGAAACACTTTTGAGACCTAAAGTTATAGAGAACGTGACTGAAGAATTGACAAAACAACGGCAAAAACAGAAGAATTACGCAGATTATCATGCAAAAAAGCCTTCCGAACTTGAACGAGGAGATAAAGTACGACTCCGTGTAGATCATCGTCAATGGAAAGGTGCAGAAGTCATTGGACAGGGTGATAACCCAAGGCAAATCATTGTCAAATCCACTGATGGTCATGTTTACCGACGTAATACTAGCCAGCTACATAAAACCAAAGCAGACTTTTCTCAAGATAATATTATAGAACCTGCTGAAGGACATTCAAATCTACCTTCTTCAAATGGAATGGTACCTGCTAGAGATTCAGTCGTGCAACCCAACCAAATGATTACAAGATCTGGCAGAATTATCAAGCCTGTGAAAAGAATGAATTTATGAATCTCATGTTCTTTTATGTATTTTGTTTTTTCTCTTTATAGGGGAGATGTAACATTATCATCAGGTATATTAACATTTACCTGTCGTTAGTGTCTAGGATACTGCTACTGTCAGTAATAGACTTCACAATTTATAAATATATTGTCATAAAACGTGTATTATAATTCTCACAAATATAACGTTACATACCTAACGTAGAAAATGAACGTTACAAATCCTTACCCTGTCTTCAAGTTTCTCGCGATTTTGAGGTCAATTATGACCCTAAACTTTATTTTTCAAGTGAGCCCAAACAAATAAATCCATTGGCGTGAGGTCTGGTGACCTTGGTGGCCAACGAACTGGGCCATGAGTACCAATCCAATTGTCGTTGAAAGTTCTAGTAAGATGTTCTCGTACTACATTCGAATTATGTGGAGGTGCTTCATCTTGTTGGAAATACATAACGCGACGTGTCGCTAAGGGAATGTCTTCAATAAAATTTTGAACTTCACCATTTAAGATTTGTAGGTACCGTTCACTTGTTAAAGCTCCATCAAAAATAATTGATCTCACTATTCTGGTTCCAAATATTCCTAGCCAAACATTGAATCCGAATCTATCCTGGTGTCTTCCTTCTCTGAACACATGCGGATTTTCTTGTGCCCAATAACGTAAATTATTTCTATTGAAATGACCATTGTTTGTAAAGCGTGCTTCATCACTGTATAGAATATTGTAATGGAAATTTGAATTTTCTGTTTCTTTTTGTATAACCCAGTTACAATGCTCAATCCTTTTCTGCGCATCATTTTCATACAAATATTGATGAATTTGATATTTGAATGAACGATACCGGTGTTTTTTCAAAATTTTTCGTGCTGTTTCTCTAGGTACCCCGGCCTCATATTTGATCTGCCCTAATGATGTATTTGGATCAATTTCAACCGCTGCTAGAACAGTGATCTCCGTATCTTCGCTTACAATAACATGTTCCCCATCATGATTTTTCCGTTCTCTTCTGAACTGTGACCCCAATATTGCAAAATAGTTTCTACTACTAGGGTGCGGACGGTTAGGATACCTCTCCTGGTACAGACGCAAGGCTAAATAGGAATTTTTCCTTGCTTCTCCATATTATTATATCAACAACATATCAACCTTTTCAGTTTGGGTAAATCGGTAGTAGTTGTTCATTTCACAAATGATTTTCTTAGACAATTCAGAACATTCGAAATGTCAACAATTTGGCGTGAACACAACAACAGAACAATTCAACAAATTTAATCCCATAGCCAACTAACATGAAGTTGAATTGTTATATACAAGGTATAGCATGGAAATTATCTTCATAAAAAATAATTAGGAAACAAAATTGTAGAGGTTTTTTCATTTTTTGTATTTCAATATGTATTTGACTTTCTAACCAACATTAAAAATTATTAGTCTAAAAAGTTTGGCCATGAATTATTGTTACTTACATAATATTGTTCAATCTTCCACAGCATACTTTCATGAAAATGTTCCGTTACGCGGGGACCACAAAAAGTAATTTTTTTATAAAATGTCAATTATACCAGCAGATTGTGAGTTGAAAGTATGATTGTGATATGTCATTGTAAAGGTAATTCTATACCGAATTGTAATTTTCAAAAAAAAAATACTTCCCATTTGAAATATAAAATCTGGATGCGCTTCCGGTAAAACCGGAAGTGTCATAATTGGATTGATACTTGCTAAATTGTACATTCATAACATCAAATCGAAGTACCGAATTTGAAACATCCATATAAAATAATAACGAAGATACAGGGGGGTAAATTGGTTCCGGGACACCCGGTATATAATAATAGGTTTCCCTTAATATCGAGAAAACATCATCGATAACTTGAAAACTATCGAAGGTAGTCGTAGGAAAAGGCTTATGAAGATAATCTTAAAATCACATAAAAATCTTATCGTGTGGATGTTCACTTCCGTAAGTGCCGCCATCTTGAGATAATTATCATTGAACAGAACCCAATCGATATCCCCTGTCCCCTGTGTCCAAAATAAAGAATATACTGACCTCCTGAGGCGGTACATCGAAAGATATCGTCCTCAAATCCACTTTGCAGTAACTGTCCATGCAGGGCAACACAAAAAATATTCCCGGCCCTCTGGCACCCCCTGTCCGGAGCCTGCCCAATCGGAATATGACAGCGCGTTCATATTCTTGCACCACCTGAAATGTTGATCGAATATGAAGAAAGGTTCCTTCAATGGGGAATTTTGCTCTAGGTTGCCAACCAAAGAACCTCTACCTCTGTAGAAGTAATGTTATGAGAGTTTGATTACTCGAATAGCTTTAATTTGGTGCGATTTGATTGTAGGCATCTACTCAGCTTTCGAATGAAAGTTATTCAGAAGAAAAATTAGTTTTTGTGAACTTCACATCTTACTCGTTGAAGATCATGTTGGTGCATCTGCGATACGTCAATACTGAAATGTCGATACTTTCAATAGTGTCAGTAGTGTCACGAGTGAAAAATGGTATATCATCCAGCACTGACACAACGATTTGCTGCCAATATTAGATCCGTTCGGGCTGCTATTCCAATTGATGTCATCAATACGTACTTTGACAATTTAGAAAGATAATTAGAGGGATTCCCACCAGAAAGTATTTGGAATTATGACGAATCCAACCTATCCGACGACCCAGGCAATGAAAAATTCATCACAAAACGGGGTTGCAAATATCCTGAACGTATTCTAAACTCATCCAAACAATCTACAAGTGTCATGTTTCGCTTTAGGCACAGTTTTGTCTTCTTACGTAGTTTATAAAGCTAAAAATATATACGATACTTGGATGGAGCGGGGGCCAGATGGAACCCGTAATAATCAAAGAGCGTGTGGTTTGAGGCCCCGATATTTGAAGACTGGTTTGTAAATCTACTTCTTCCTGTTTAAGACATCTAGAAAAAAAAAATGAAGTATTGATTGGCGACAACCTTTCTTCGCATCCAAGTTTACATGTTTTGGACCTTTGTTCCCAAAATGGCATTGAATTTATTTGTTTACCACCTAACACCACACAGATAAGTCAACCACTCGATATCGCATAATATTTTCGTCCGCTGAAAATGAAATGGATGCAAATCATTACAAATTATAAACTAAGTGGAGCAAATCACAATTCCAAAATCAGTCCTTCCACGTCTGCTCAAATCATTGACAGATGCCTTATTAGAACCAGGCAAGGAAAATTTAATGAGTAGATTTGAAAAAGCAGGAATTTACCCTGTCAACAGAGTGAAAATATTAGAACGAATATCATCAAAGAAAATCTTGATCCTAACGTCCAATTGAATGTCAGTGCCTCCATCATTGACCTACTTGAAGAAAGAAGATTCGCCGGTGCAGAAGAACGAACACTCAGAAAAAAGTCAATGTTATACCCGGAAGAAGTATGTCAATCGGCTACATTCAAAAACAACCAGTTGCGGGTCCAAGTGGGGTTGAAAAAAATAAATCTTCATGCCCCACCAAAAAAACTAGGACAATGTCCAGTGACTCCGACAGCTCTGTTAATATTTTCCTTCAATCGGAGGAAGACCAGGACTTGAGAGAACTTGAAACTGAAATCGAAGACACACAAGAAGATACAAGAACTGAAAAATATATATCCTGGAAGTATCGTGGACATTCTTCAGGAAGAAGTGAAGCAATATATAATAAATTCTCTCGCAGCTAGCGGATTGCTTCATTGGAAATGGCCAAGCCAGACGACGTAGTACGCAGAAGAAGAGATTTTGCAGGTCATAGAGTCATAGAGACACCTATTTTATCCAAGAGAGGTTTCTTCAGAATATCAAAAATTGAAAAATACGACTCTCCTTAGCTACTTTGGAGTGTTTTTTTTTAACAAAGAATGATATTTTATTCAATTTTTTATCCAAAGAATGTTAATTTTAGTTCGTATCATTCTTAAACCAAAGAATGTGCAATAAAAGCCATCATAAAACATTCAGTTTTTTTTATTATATGCCCAAAAGTCTTAAAAAACAAGACCTATTCGACGATCATACCAAAGGCCAGAGCCACCTATATCTGTGGGTGTTTTCCTAATAAAACAATGTGTGACCAAAATAACCTAACTTTGTTTTCTGACTTTGGCAACCCTATTTTCAAAGAAAATAATGGATTCAGGAAGCCTTCAGGTTTTTGCCAATTTCAAAGTTGAAAGTACTGATATAGACCTACAAAATAACACCAAGAACAAAAATTCATAAAGTTATAACTTCACAAACGATAAGATTGCCACAAAATTCTCAAACACACGACATATATCGGTCAGACAGGTCGTACGTTCAATCAGCGCATTCATGAACAAAAGATGAATTTTACGAAAAAGAAAACAAATTCAACTTACGCCGACCATATATCAGAAGAAAACCATATAGTTTTGATGATAATTTCGAAATGCTACACGTAGAAAATAAAGGACTGAAACTCAATCATTTTGAATCATTAGAAGTCAACAAACTCAAAAATTTTGACATTTTACTTAGTGATCAATTAGACCTCAATAGTTCACCACTGTTGAATTTGTTTTCTTAGTAAGTAATAATATGTCTTTGCTATCAACTCTTTCAAGTTGATCCGGTATACCGTATTTTAATGTAGATATTGTGCCTAATTTCTGTATATGGAGGTTTATCGTACCTGTCCACAGGTAACTAATCCTTCAGGTTGGGAAAGTAGGATATATAAAAGTCAAGCAAGCCAATGTTAGTTTAGTATTGTACCAGTATATCACCTGACGAAGCTACTGTGTTAGCGAAACATGTCGTGTGTTTGAGAATTCTGTGGAAATCTTATCGTTTGTGGAGTTAAAAAAAAATTCATAACATTTGGTTTAAAAGTTATGACAATGTAAAGTTCAAAGGTGGACCAATCACCCAAGTTTACGTATTGGGAAAACATGGTAGCTTTTTTATCAATACAAATGCCTGTTGATTTGTTGGTTTTACGAAATTGAAGAAATCTTAGTGGTTCTTGGAATAGGCGTGTATATCAATCGCTAGAATTCAAATTGAATTTATCGATTATGTATTCGTTTTTTCATTCTCTTGTTGATGGTAGATTTCATAGGAAAAATCTGGATTTAGTATACTATTTTGAATATTTTACTCACTTTGAAACACCAAAATAACGAAAACGGCATGGTAATTATTAATATAATTATCGATCCTAAAGTGGCAACGAACTCTACACAGCTCATGATGGTTGGCTTTTCTGAAAAAAAAATAGCAATGTTTTAGATCCGTGATTAAATGTTTAGATGCCGCGGGTGATCCGGGACATATTTCCGTACCCCCTTATACATATTTTCATGCACATCATCATGCAACAGACATACACTTCTAGCACTATAGTTGCACAAATAACTATTGTCATTGTCTATAGTGTTTATCTAGAACACCGTAGAAAAGTCGGCGACCTTCCACTTTTCTATAGATATACTTCCACGGAAAATGTTTCCCAGAAATCTCTGTATTACAATTTCATCCTCGATTTTATCAAACTTTTAATAGGAATATCCGTTGGCATTATATGAAAAAACGTTTTTTTTCTTCGGACATAATATGCGGAATACGAAATTTTCACAAGAGTAACAAAATGAAGATAATTAATCATTCATTTTGCTCAAATAATTTGAGAACCCTATTACCACTCCTAAGAATTTTGGAAAAAAAATGTCAGGAGGTGAGGGTGGTTTCAACCCTTATACAAAAAGAAGGGTTATACTCTGAAATGCACCTTTGTCAAATTTCATCCAATTTGTTTCACTCAATTTTCAACAGCGCACAAATAGTGGATTTGTGTTATTAGGATCAAAAGTGACACTTTGTTTGACAAGCAAGCATTTGCGAGGCGGATCGTCTAGCGTCTAGCAGTATCAGAAACGTCAATTCAGGAGCTAATTTTTCAAATGGACGTGCCGGGTGAAGGAAAAATATATTCTCCATCACTGGGAATATCAGTCAGACGAACTTGACACGCCCAGTCAGCACATCTCTTCATCGTTAACCTTGAAAAATGTTGAACAACACTCTACCGAAACTCGTTCGTCTATAGAACGGCAAAGCTTTGGAATTCTTTGCCAATGGACATATTCCCAAGAACTTATACCCTCCAAAAGTTGAAAAAAAATTCAACACCTACTTCCATTATTGGAATTTCCAAGTGATAAAAATAATCTTCGGATAAGGGTAATAGAGGATGAATTGAAAAAAAAAACCAAACCCCTGTTGGCGGGAGACGGGATTTATTTTCGAAAACGGTGCCGCCCTATCGAAATTTAACGGGTATATACAGGGTGTTTTACAGTAGTTGTGGTGACAAAAGACTATGGAAGGTTTCTCTCTACAAAATATGAAGAAAAGTTCATATGAACATTGAACATGGTTTAAAAAAAGAATTTTTATTAATATATTGAAAACGTTCAAACCGATTTGAATCAAACCTCTATGGTTCATTTACACAATCATCATCAGACATTTACTGGACCATTTATAGATTTGATTCAGAATCTCCAGGGACGTACCCATCGAGAAGGTAGCCTTTTTGTGTAAAAAAAAGCACTCTCGGCTTTGCTCGCAAATATCCAAATGAACCCGCTAAATGTAAAAAATGTCTGCCTTCTGTTATTTCTTCGTTTCTTCCTCTATTTTCAAGGAAAAAGGACGAAATACCATACCTCGGTATATCTTTCTGAACGCCATAAGGCTTAGATAATATCCAAAAATTTATTGCACATTATTATTAATGAAAACAAAGAAGATATAAAATTCAATACCTCCTCTGGAATGTAAACAGGGTGATTTTAAAATAAGTGCATATATTTTAAACACTGAGAAAGCTTGAGGAATACTACCGAATAGCACTATTAAAAATATTATTAGGATCAAAATAGATTTGGGGCAAAATACCCTTTTTCCGCCCAGATTTCTACTTCTGTCACAACTATCGTTTGCGATCCGCAGTCGACCGTGATGAACGAAGCGACGTTGCCACTCTACATGAAAATTAGGAGATATTAAATAAAATGTATAATCGAGAAAATGTACATGGGGAAGAAGTTAACCCTGGTCTTGAATTTCAGAAAGATAATACAAAAACTTTAAAATGGACTCACCCAAGATTTCTACACATAAGCTTGAATAGCGTATAACTTAACACCTCACGGTTGGAAGTTCTTTTACTGAAAAATCCTCTAGACCCTTCCTTCCACCTCCTTGCATCGCTAAAATTTCGTGTCCTTCGAGGAGTCTCATGGGCCCCGCATAATAACGACCCGACATAAGAACCATATCATTCAGCTCAATGTTTGAGAAATGCATCGTCACATTCCAAGCAAATTGTCAGAAACAAAACTTTACATTCACTAGTATCACGTTTTGACGTTTTCCAAAATAACATACATTCTCAGAACAACAAACTGTCAAGAAAGGATCTTTGTTTTGATTGTTCTTATGGTGTGCTACCAGCAAGAATTCAGATGACCATGAATTACTAATAGGTACTTTTACGGACAAATCAGAAACAGCAAAGTAGTGCCTGCGTGGTTGCGATTCATCCTGATTGGGCACAGGTGATTGAGATTAATGTATTAGTGAGGAAGGATCATATCTTTAAATGAAACTACCATTTCCATAAAAAACTAATTTGGAAAAAAACATATATTAGTTCAATTCAATGAAATGATACTTCCTCACTATACACTAATCTCACATCCAATCAGCTGTGTCCAATCAGGATGAATCGCAACCACGCAGGCGCTTTTTGCTGTTTCTGATTGGTCCGTAGAAATCGCCTATTAGTAATTCATGGTCATCTGCATGCGCAGTTTCACAGAACTGTATGATTTTTTTGAGTTCTGTGGATTGTTTATTTTCTGAACGCGAACAATCCTAGTTAGTACTGTCAAAGGTCACAGCAAAGAGGAAATCTATGGTCACAGATACTACTGTTCTGAGAAATGATGTTGCCAGATCATATGATAATAGTTTTGTTTGTGTGGTTGCTGGTTTGTAAAATAATTGAAAACGTAAAATAAAAAAATAAAATAATTGGATGTTGTGTCTTGTGTCGTGATAATCGTGATATGGTCGTGATCGTGCTTTTCAATGTGAGATTGCCAGGAAGGAAATGTCGTCGTCGAGTCGTTTTCGATGGTTTAAGTGCGAATATGAACCAACAAGAACACAGGACGATATTAGTCTGGAATGGACTCGATATTAGTATTTGTTTGCTCTCGGGAGTTTTGCTGTTCGAGCAGGTATGAGAAAATCTACTAGGTGAGTCGATTTTCAACTTTGTGTATGTTGTGTACCTATTTATTGTCTGCTAATTTTGTATCTACCTGCTGGGGCCTTATTTTCGAATTGAAGGAAGGGGGACGTTCTATCATTCCCCTCATGTTTCTCTCCGTCTCTCGTGATCCATGGAGATAATCACCCCACAGTTCTCTCAGTAAACTTTAAAAAATGAGGCTCCTGTACATATTACATTCACCTCTATTTCCATAACCTATTCCAATTCATATTCATTCTGTGACAAATTTTCATCAGGATATTCGTCTCTGAAACAATCTGGCATCACTGTCTTGTTTTGACGTTAGTGAATGACGAATTGGGGATTCCCAGGGGTTCCGCAGATTTCACTTGCTTCCCAGTGGTGTACTCGAATTTCGAAGCATTTTATGTTCAATTTTCAAAATGAAATTTCTCGTTAATGTGAAGACTTAGGAAAAATCAAATATTTTAGTAATTTTTGTTAGACTCTCTCATATATATGCCTTGAATATATGCACTCATTTTAAAATCAGCCTGTATAAGATCTCTAAATTTCGTGAGGAATATTATTTCAAGATAAATAAAAAACTATTTTTGTTTTCTAACTTGGACACCTTACATCCCGGAAAAGAAGCATTCTCGAACCCATGTCCGTATGAACTTTTTTTCATATTTTGTTGGGAGGAATCTCAACGAGGCTTTTGTCATCACAACTCTGTATACTTATTCGATGAATTTTCAACAGAAATATCACGATGTTGAGATATTCCTTCACAATACAATTGAGTTCACAATGGGAGACAGAATTTTCAGAAGGTTTCCAGAACAGAGTGGTATTCTGCTAAACTATTTCACGAAACTTAAGAAGCATTTATTATAAATGAACGAGCCATTTAACCGAAGCGTCATTCTGACATTTACGGCTATTATTAATTAGTTTGACGACCACAAAAATGCACTGGAAAAGTTGGTAAAAGTTTACAGAAAAGTGGAAAAGTTTGCTAGTTGGAAATTGTGGACATTTTGTAATTTTAGTACGGCAGAGGCAGTATGTGAGTATCCAGCCACTGTTCAAATGATATCAGCGATATATTATATAGTCGTCATATGATATATTTCATGAATATTCATAATAAAACAAAACACAAAAATCTGCGACGCTAGAAAAACGGGAATATTCACTTCACTCACAAAATAGTGGCAGAACTATTCTGTAGTTGAGCAAATATTCGCAGGTAAAGAGTCCCAGCCATCTACTAGTTCAAGTACAAGGAAAGTTCATTATTCCAGAATTTTTGGGATTTTTTCCTCGTTTCTATAAAATAAAATAGTTATTTATTATACAAGGGAAAAAAGTAGTAGATTTTAGCTCCAGGTTGTGTTGTCTCCCGACGCGTAGCGGAGGGAGACAAAAAACCGTGAGCTAAAATCTAATATTTTTCCCGTGTATAATACACTATTTTTTTCTGTGACAGAAGGAAGGACGAATCAATATTGAGAAGATATTACATTATTTCGAAATCTGAAAATTATCGACGTGAAATTTCAAGTTTTTAACAGTAGGGACACCTGCGTTTTATAGACATCTTTATCATTATTTTGAAGTAATCAAATATCTGATGTCACTTCTGTCAGTTCAATTCTGTGATTCGATTTTGAAAAATTGCGAATTCAGTAGTTGTTTAGTATTATACGAAACCGCGAAGTCGAATGGAAGATAAAAGGACTTGCAGTTCTTTCTCGGAGACGGTATTATTGACTCATTTTTCGGAACTATAGCACAACAAAAGCCATTAACAGAGTATATATATGTGATATATATCCGGGAAAAAAGTACTCACTTTTTTCCCACGGGAAAAAAGTAATTTATGAAAAGTGACATTTTATAACCTGCCAACAGAGATGAAATGCCAAACTTTTTTCCCGTCACAGAAAAAATATGAATATTATCTCAATATAAGTGTAGTAAGGTCAAATCAGATGATTTGCCCCAGAATGTCACTGCGTTCAAAGAATTTTCCTATCAGAGAGTCTGAAGGAAAAATTTTCTAGCTTGTCAGTGACAATTTGTATTGAAAAAGGTTTGGAGAATGAAAATAAAGGCATATAGAAAAAATATCAAATTTCCACTGAGCTTCGGACGTTTCGGGAACGAATCTGCTTCCGTTTTCAACATAAAAAATGGATATTTGAATAGCAAATTCGTATTTGTCTTGACACTTTTCAGTTCTCAGTGACAATTGGTGACGTTGGCAATCAAATGAGTTACAGGATGTTTTCATTAATCAATCCTGATATAACCATTTTCATTTTCAGATTTCAGAAGTGAATACCATGTTCTATCTATATCAACTAAACAAGAAACAATGTTATTGTCTCCATTCAGAAGACTGCTAGCAGATTCATTGACTTTTTTTCTGGTTGTTATCTTCTTTTCCGATAATTTCAATATTATTCCATTCTGCCAGTTCAGATTTGTCGATGTGTCTTTTCTTCATATTGTACTTATGTTTCTTCGTCCTTACTGAAAGAGGTCTCTTGGTTTGGTATAAAACTTTCCACAAACACAAGGTATATTGTAAATACAATTTTTTGACGATTGTTCTTTATTTTTCGGCTTTGTTCGAGTTAGAATTGATCTCAATGTATTTATACAGTTTTATACAGGTGAAATCAAGAGACCTCTTTCAGTAAGGACGAAGGAACATAAGTACAATATGAAGAAGATACCTCGGAAAATACACATCGACAAATCTAAACTAGCTGAACATATCCTTACTGAAGATGGACAACATGGCAGAATGAAATAATATTAAAATCATTGGAAAACATGAAAAATCAAGAAATCTGCTTGCATTCTTCTGAATGGAGACAATAGCATTGCTTCCTTTCGGTCGAAAATGATAAATTCAAGATTAGTCAATGAAGACGTCCTGTAACTCATTTTATTGCCAACGTCACCAATTGTCACTGAGAACTGAAAAGTGTCAAGACAAATACGAATTTGCTATTCAAATATCCATTTTTCATGTCGTTCCCGAAACGTCGAGAGCTAAATGAAAATTTGATATTTTTTTCGATTTTCTCTATATACCTTAATTTCTTTTCTCCAAACTTTCTCAATACAAATTGTCACTGACAAGCTAGTGAATTTTCCTTGTAGGCTCTCTGATAGGAAAATTCTTCGAATGCAGTGACATTTTGAAGCAAATCATCTGATTTGTCCTTACTACACGTATATTGAAATAATATTCATATTTTTATTCTATAGAAACTAGGAGGGAAAATCCCAAAAAATCTAGAATAATGAATTAACTCCTCCTCGATTAACCTACTGACAGTATCTGAGGGAAGTGTTCCTGCATATTATGCATTACATTACAATATGAATATAATAATAATAATAATAATAATAAATCGTCTTCATTTTTTCTTTGGTACAAAGTAGGCGAAGTTTAGCTATTGCTACTCTTACGCTTGACCTAAATTGTACAATCGACAGAAAATTCAGCTAATAAAGACATTCATGAGGTAATAAAGAACATAATCATCGTAAGTCAAATAAACAGAAGTAATTTGTCAAAGTATAACTACACTACACTGTTTTACCACTAACCAAACCGATTTTTTAACGCCTCGACACGTGTTTCGCTAACGATGTTAGCATCTTCAGGAGAAGATTAAAACCAGTTTTAATCTTCTCCTGAAGATGCTAACATAGTTAGCGAAACACGTGTCGAGGCGTTAAAAAATCGGTTTGGTTAGTGGTAAAACAGTGTAGTGTATTATCGTGCCAAAGGTTCCAGTCTTCGATATATAAAGTATAACTAGGTAATAGAGTTTCAAGTCTTAATTTATATTGGGGATTCACAAAATTTTGCTTTCAGCAATTTCTTGATATCAAATTCAGATAAATGAAGGTGATTGATGAGGAGTGAATTGTAAAATTTTACAGCCTGATAGGTGAAGGATTTCTGAAACATGACTGAACAGTGACGAGGAACATTAAAGTGATGTTTATTTCTCACTTCTAATGAATGAAAAGATGACCTTGGAGTTAATTCACAATAGAGAGATGAAGGAATCCTGTTCTTTATTATTTTATATAGAAAGACACAAAAATTGTATTCAGAACGATGAGCCATTGTAAGCCACTTCAGTTCCCTCATTTTATTGGAAACATGATCGTATTTTTTGAGGAAGAAGATGAATCGACAACAAAAGTTATGAACTTTCTGAATACGATTCTGATCAAATTTAGTGAGTAAATCACCGTAAACAATCTCACCGTAATTGAACCTAGACAGGACAAGTGATTCACTCAGCAATTTCCGTATGGGTTGATTGAGGTAGTGCCTATGTGGATAGATCATTTTCAAAGAGCTGAATGATTTTTTGAGCAGACTATTAATATGTAAAGTGAATTTTAGATCAGAGTCAAAGATAATACCCAGGTGTTTCGTGGATTTCACAATAGATAGAGGGGTGTCGTCTATTTCAATAGATATATCTTGTGAGAGGCGCATTCTTAAATTTTTGTTACCAAATAATATGAAATGATATTTGCTTTTATTAAGTTCAAAGTTATGTTTATCAGCTAGGTCGTTTATTATTCTGAGGTCACTGTTGATGTGGTTTTGAATAGATTGAAAGTTTTCCATATTGAGGTTTGAGTAAATCTGGGTATCATCTGCGTATGCTTGAATTTTGCAATATTTAATAGAGGTTAGGATATCGCTCGTATATAAGATGAAAAGTAGCGGCCCCAGAATGGACCCCTGAGATACGCCGGAAGTTACAATTTGAGAAGGCCTTTGAGAAATCGAGGGTAATTATAAAGGGTGAAGCTATTATGTCTTTACTATCTGTATTTCTAACGATATCATCAGTAACCTGTACTAAAGCTGATGTCGTATTGTAGCCTGCCCGGAATCCAGCTTGACAATCTCGAACAATGTTGTTTTCATTAACATATAATGTTAGTTGCCGATGAACGGCTTTTTCTAGAATCTTCGATATTGCAGGTAAAATGCTAATTGGCCTCAGATCAGAAAATTCTTGAGGGTTCTTGATTTTACAGAGACGTTTGATTACAGCTACTTTCCATAAATTGGGAAAATAGTTTTTTTCTATGCAAAAATTCAATATATGAGTTAGATAGATATCAATTATTGGACTACAATATTTCAACATATTGATAGTTATTCCATCGAAGCCAACAGCATTAGATTTTATACTTAAAATTTCTCTGACTTGCATGACAGAAATGCAGTGTATTTTAAAAGGAGAATCATGATTTTTTAGTCGAGGAAATTTTTCAGTATTGTAGAAATTGAGGAGATCATTATCAACTTCTTTGTCAATGAAAACAGAACTGAAATAATTGTTGATTTGATCAGGTTTCTGTAAATTGGTTGGCAGATCTGTATTATTTTTCTTTGGGTTAATTTTATTGAGGGCACTCCATAGTTGTTTCGAATCACGTGAATAGAAAATACTATCGTAGTAAGCCTTCTTTTCTCTTCTAATTGATGATAGAGTGAAGTTTCGCAACTCCTTGTACCTAGACCAATCCTCAGGTGCTCTCGTTCGTTTGAATTTAGCTAAGGCTGCATCTCTCTCTTTGCTCATCATTTTAATAGCAAAAGTTAACCAGGGTGTAGGTTTTTTTGTCATACGAGCTGTTTTTAGAGGAGCATGTTTGTTAAATAATGATAATATTAAGTTGGAAAAATAGTGAATTTTCTCGTCAATGTCCTCTATGTTGAAGATGTCATGAAAAGGTACATTCATTAGGTCGGCCTGGAAGAGGGCATTATCAAATAGTTTGAAATCTCTGTAATAATGTATTTTACTTTTTGTTATATTTGATTCAAAGTAAAGCTCGCAATATATTAGACAGTCATCAGCAACGATACTTGCGTCTAAAACACCACATCTTTTTACATATTCAGGATTACTAATGAAAACAGGATCTAACAGGGTCATTGAGCCCTTAAAAATTCTTGTAGGTTCATCAATGAGTTGAGTCAGACCATAGGTTTCTAGGGAGTCAGTCAGAAGACTATTTGTGAGCAAGTCGGTATTCATGTCACCCATACAAATTATATCATCGACAGTGGGAACAATTCACGACAGAGAAGTATCCAAATGTGGATATGAAATCAGGTTCAGGTTTATCTGCCAGTTGGTACGGTTACGAAGAGGAAGAGGCTGGCATTTTTGGCAAGGTCACAATCTGATGGAATTCCTGATGAACAGCCCAAAAAACTTTAGTAGAAGACAGTAAACAACTAGAGCGTAGATCAACAAATGAGTATGAGTCATAGTCAGATGTACCAACCAAGGGCACTGATAACGATTACATCGTTCTTCATACAGATTTGTCATTCAGCAGATATGATGGTGATTCATCTTTTCTTTATTATTGTGATGTTTGTTGTTATGTTTGCGTTTCTATATCGAATAATCAACCAAATAGATGATAAAAGGTTGAGTCAGTATTTTGATTACATAATTTCCCCACAAGAACATATCCCAATGCAAGATGCAACTTTATTGAAATTACCTTAAAAAAGCAACCCTCAAAAGTCTTCGAAAGTCTTGTGCGAGCAAGGAATGACGGGGGCCTTACCTTTTAACGTGTGATCCCAAACACTTTCTTGGGCCATCAGAAAAATTTCTGCAGTCGACGGGGATCGAACCCACGACCGGCAAGCGAATGCGAATTAGAATATAGACACTCTGTCCGCACGGCTACCTGGCCACTGAAGCTCAATTTTTCCAACTTTTCAAACTTTTCAGTAATTCCAACTTTTCCGGAAAACTTGCAACCCTAAATACAAGTTCTCTTTGACTTGCGATTGGTCAGATTAAATGAGAATTTAAGGATGAGTGAAGAAGTCTTCATAATTCAGCTTTTCATACATGCCCTTCAATGTATCGTACTAATACTAATAATGAATCACCTTGTATTAGTTGTAAGTACTTAAAATTGTTAATTTTCAATATATTTTGTTCGCAGTGCCTGATCATTAAAAAAAACATGTTTCTCACGATGTGAGACATGTGGCAAATCTAAACAAATTTAATTGTTTATATCACTCATGCAGACTTCACTATTAAATCCCAATCAATATAAATAAACGGAAGTATTTATGTCAGTCGTTACCTCCCAGAGCCAACAGAAATACTGATACAATTCAAATTTCAAGACTCAGACTAAGATTCTCATTCAGACAATCAGGATGTCTACTACAAGAAAGCCAATTCAATATACCGGGTATCTCGTACAAAATTTACCTTCACAAAATGTTCGTTGCATACTGATATTCCAAATCTAAGATTATACGTGCCAATGGGGGAGTGGACTGATAATGAATTATTGGCATTCAATTACTCCACTGTGTCGTTATGAACCTAATAGTATATTATTCAACGAGCTCATAATGATGGCTATTACCCACGAAGATGATAGTTGCAGTACGAGCCGAAGTGTGCTGTAATCATCAGAGTGGGTAATAGTCATTATGTGCGAGTGGAATACTATACTTTATCTACAACTATTCAAATATTAAAGCAACTCTGAGAGTTCAGAAATATATCTTTGGAAGTAATGGAGGTTATTATATTGCAAAATCACTTAATCTGATTTGAAATAGGTACTCATTAATTCCATTGGAAACTCATTCACCGAAATTTCAATCAACAAATAGCTTAGAACTTATTTCAATAATTTTGATTTGTGAAAATATGGATCTAACTTTTATTAACATGAAAAAAGTCGTGCAATCACATATCAGTCAATCTTATCAGGTATTATATGCCATTTCACATTTCAGTTGTAAAATGAATCATACTATTGCAGATTATTCATTAACTTGCTTCCGCTGTAGCGTTCCCCCACCGCGATGATCAATGTCTCTAGACGCTAATTATCAACAATGAAGTTCCATGGTTCTGAATGGTCTGTACTAATCTATTCGAATAGCCCGCACATAAGTGTGAGCCGATCTGCAACTGTCAAATGTCAAGTCTTATTTCATGGTTATGGTTACTCATGATGGTAGTCACTGTGTGCTTCGAATAAATGGTGACGTCATCAGTTTTTATGCTGTTTCGTTATAGGTCAGATAATCTTCAATTTCCACTCATGAAGCAAGGTTCTCAAGTCATCGATTATAATCAAGTTATCAAAAAGATTTCAGAGTCATGCCGTTGAATAAAACATAATAGGAGGAACCCATGATGTTTTAGTTCATTCTTGACTTCTTCGAGCAACCAGCATGTCCAAATATTCCTTATTCGTCATAACAAGATATCATGTGAATGGTGAAGACTTGGCAACATCATATTGATTGCTGAGAACTAACAAGACAAGACAAGTCGTGCGCCATGTCGTTGAATAAAACATAATAGTAGTGGTGCCCGCAAGAGTCTCGTTTTCGAGAGTCTCGCATGGTCTCGTCTCGTTTTCGAGACAAGACTCGAGACGAGACTCGGACAAGACGAGACGAGACTTTTATTGGTCTCGTCTCGAGTATCGTGCAAGACTTCTCGTGTCTCGTGCGAGAGTCTCGCAGGTAAATATTTCTGCATGCCGACTGGAGACTTGAGAATTTGCGATCGTAAAGGCTGATCTGACTGATAAAGGTTTTTTTCTCCAAGCGGCATGGATTGTGGCTTTTTCCTGCCGCTTAACAGGCAGAGAAGGTGTACTTTTACTACCTAGGCGGAAAAAGTTTGTAGCTGTGCAACGTTCCAAGAAATTCTAATGAAATCAGTGATCAAAATTGACACTGACATTGATTGAACACAAAATAATGGAGTTATTGTAACGTTCATTTTCTACGTTAGGTATATATCCTCAATTAAACACATCGATAAGTAACCTACCTCCATCAATTACCTGGTCATTCACTGGGAAGATACATCATTTGATTTCTTAGCAACTTAGTAATCAGTTGGCCGATTCAATATCCACTGGGAGCAGCGAGACAATGTTTAGCATACCTTTCAGTCCATCTGACTTCTATTGTGATAAAGATCTAATGAACGATCGCTACGTCCTGCACTGATTGAATTGTTGGTATAAAAGTGGGGCCGTGGGCACTGTATTATTGTTTACGTTGTTTGGAATTTTCGGGTTATATTACTCAAGTAAAGTTAGCTGGAAGCGGTCTCGGAGCTGTTCTTCCTTTAGGTGATCATCGGTTCTCGTGCGTTCTCGCGCGCCCTCGTGCTGTCAGTCAGGGAACAGTACCTCTTGCACGAAGTGTAGAAATTGTGGGGTAGGGTAAGGTGCGGTATGACACAGAAATGACGCGGATTAAGGTGTGTTCGTGCTTGTGCGGGTTCCGCGAAATTTATGCGAATCGCAAAATATGAAATTCCCAACAGAATTCGACGTTAATACTCAGGCGACCAAAATATACTGGAGATAAGGGTTTTGTTGACATATATAATTTCTTTATTTCTGGTCCCACCATTGATGGAAGTTCATCAAATTGAAGGCACGTTACACGACAGTAATTGAAATATTTATTTGGGTCATTCAGTCGCATTTATCAAATGAGGCTGTACAATCTTTTTATGCATTCAGAAATGCTTCCAACAGTACTTTGCTGATACTGTGAAATTGATTCGTGCAGGCGTGGACATACCTTTATCTGCTGCGCCCTCTCTCCTTGCATTCTGTCCCTAAAGGGATCGTCCCAGGTAATTTTGAATCGATGACCAGTGGATGACTTTGAGTGGGTGTTCTGTCTCTCGTTAGCTCTCTCTCTCTCTCTCTGAAAAGTGGCTTGATTGCGTTTGACTGGCGTCTTCAGAATTATATTTGATTTTCATAATCATCTTTAATTAGGATTATGTTCTGAGGCCGCCATTTAGTGATTTGGGTAGTGATAATTTGTGTGATTCAACGTGTGTTGAAATTTTTGATCGATGACCCAAATCTTTCTCTTGTGAGGATATATTGTCGCCGCAACATTCCATAACCTCACTGGACATCGTGAAGTAATTGACGAGATGGAGAAGTCCTGATTGCAGGTGGGTTGATTAGTTATGTTTTTTTTTGTTATCATGAGAAAGGATTTCTAACACTTCAAGAATTTTGGGCTGTGTATATTGTGGGGTTAGTAATGGAATTTCGTTTGTATCAACAGCGCCTTAGGGACTGGCTAGATTTCCGATCATCCGTCAAATAGGACTGTCTGAAACTCTAGAAGCTAGATTGGACACTGTCTAGAGGCTAGGTTGGTCACTTTGGAAAACCTGGAAAAACTCTGGTGCCTGATAGAAAGAAACCCCGATTTTAAGGGTAGGTTGATTTAATTTGATTATAGAAGTCACTATCTATTGTAGGCATCAACTGTTACAATATTGATTAAACCTTGTATCTGGAAAATTGTGCCCTACGAAGTGGTTCAGAGAATTAAATCATATAGGTAGCTGATTGAAGTAACTAAAATCACAACAGGCTGTCTAATTGATCTTTGAATATGAGTCCCAGATAAATTTCAGCTAAGTTAATTGATCAAACTAATTCATGAGACATTCTATCAGTCGATCTGTTCATCTCAAAGTTAGTTGGTTCCTCTGTTCGTGGTCTCCTCTTGAATTCCAGTGTGATGGAACTTGACAACTCATTCTGTAGCATCATAATGTAAAAATACCTTCCTACCTGGTCAGTTTAGTGTATCAGTATATCAGATACTCCTAGAATATTTTGCATGTTGTCAAGCAACACATAAAAGTGTAGTGAGTTCTACTTTTGAATTAGAGATCAAGTCTGATTTTGGGAGCCAACTAACCTTTGATAATGCAGGTAAAAATCAGGATGTTAGCTATAATTTGACAAGGCTGTAAAGCAAGGGTTATTAGGTGTTGTTATACTTTTGGGGCAAATGATCAAAAAGTGTCTTATTGGATGACTGCCTAGTCACTGGGGTGGGTGATGGAATCTTAGTCCAGGGGCAAGGGGCTGTTTCTTGGTTTTCTTTTTTTTTACTTTTCCTGGGGGATTTTGAGAATAGGGAATTGTGTCAAGGTACTGACATTTTTCTTCCCCAGGGTTTTAGTTGCGGGTTTGGTTCTGGGACCAAGATTTCCTCGGGTTCGTCAACCCCAAGTACTCGGTGAGGACTATACAGGGTGGCCCCAATCGTAGTCTACATAAGGCGTCCCATGTGAAGCCCCTACCAGGTGGAGCACGTGGACTCTATACAGGGTGAACCAGTTAGAGCCTATACAGGGTGGCCCGGTCTAGGGCTATACAGGGTGTTCCTGATTCTGCAGTCGCCGAGGGAATTTTGGTGATGTTGACTTTATGTTGGAAGTGTTGTTGAATTTATTTGTGCTCTCCCCATTCTACTGACCTCTCCCTTATGAATTTGCTCAACCGGGATATTTGATTATTATGTTTATGATATTTAAATGACTTGTACCTGTTCTGCGAAACGATAAGCTACCATTAGGGTTTATGAATATCTGCGCATGCGCCTGAGCTCAAGCGACGCATTTACCCCGCACCCTACTTGAATTATTCTTTTCTCCTGAACGCTTCGCGGAATGGTTCAGTAACTTCAAACTAACTTAGCCATTGTTTGTTTATTTTGGTTGAAGGTCATAAGGGTGACCGCATCCCCTCTGTATAGGGTTTTTTACTTGTGAGTTTCATTAAATGGGGAATTCTTAAGGAACTGTCTTGCATTTATTTTCATTTGTTGGCCCATACCACCTTAGATTTGATAGACTACCACTTGGTAATTTGTGGTAGTCTGTGACGTGCACATTGGGTGTTAGTGGAGGTAATTGAATTACCTGGCGCCCATTTATCGAACCCTCCCATCTCCACTGAAACGCTAGCCGAAGACCTTGGACCCTCGGGTTAATTTCAAGGTTACATTTTTGGCGCCCAACGTGGGGCCTTGTTTTCCTAACTAGTGTCAAAATATTGGTCAAGACAGTTCATTTGTAGTGGTGAAAAAAAAAAATTTTTTTTTTTGCTTAGATTTCGCCAACTTAGATTATTTTTTTTTCTTGTCACCTGGTAACTGTATTTGTTTAACTTGGTTGAAAAGAGTTCATCATGTCTCTAGGAATGAAGATTAATAGATTGAATTCAGAGGAACTCTCTTATGAACTCAAGAT
Organism: Phaedon cochleariae; assembly: GCA_918026855.4. Classification (NCBI taxonomy): domain Eukaryota; kingdom Metazoa; phylum Arthropoda; class Insecta; order Coleoptera; family Chrysomelidae; genus Phaedon; species Phaedon cochleariae. The sequence continues at coordinate 11,531,062 of OU896710.1, read as the reverse complement.
AAGAGGGATTGCCCTTGGTACAGTAGAGGAGATGCGACACTCTTTGACCATGGCGATGAGACTTGAGAAATCCGGAGATAGTATCAAATACCCCAAATATCCCTTCACCGTAGAGGAGGATGAACTGGCCATTGAGAGTAAATTATTAGAATTAGACCCACTCATTAAGGCATTTAACGATTTGGCCACTAGTACTCAATTTGCTAAGCTCCAAACTAAACTAACCCATGTTTTAAATCGCATTGAGCATCTTGATGAGGATAAGTCGGATAAGCGCCCACACTTCCTGGCAAAAGCTCTAGCTTTCCTTAGTGACTTGCAAAGGAAAGCTGATGATTTTGCCAAAATAGACATTCCACCTCAAGTTAGTATTTTGGGGCAGAGTAATTTTGGCAGTTCTATTCCTCCAGCACGTAGGTCCTCGAGTGCTGCGCCATCTCCTACTCGGGCTAGCACAAGCCAGGTTAAACCGGTGTTGCCCATCAAATGGGACTGTAAGTTCTCAGGAGACAAGAAGGGACTTTCACTTAGCGCATTTTTGGAGCGGATCGAGGAGCTCAGAATTGCTAGGCACGTTACTAAACAAACCTTGCTTGAATCTGGTATAGATCTTTTTAGTGGTAGGGCCTACCAATTCTATCTTGCCTATCGTGATGAAGTAGCTAATTGGGATGAATTTGTGAACTTATTAAGGGAAGAGTACTTATCATCAGATTATAATGAAAAATTGTTTGATGAACTACGTAAGCGCACTCAGGGGGCCGATGAGTCCATTGGCATATATATTGCGGTCATGACAGGCTATTTCAATAGGTTGACATGCCCTCTGACGGAGGCTATGAAACTCAAGATTTTGCTGAAAAATATTGCCCCTTTCTATCAAAACCAATTAGGTCTGGTCGACATCACATCGATTTCTCAGTTACGTGAGTTGTGTAGGCGCCTTGAAGCCAGGAAGGAGTCGGTGGAGAATTTCGTAGCTCCCTCAAGAAGAACTTGCACTCTGGAACCTGATCTAGCATATGTAGACGTTGCCGAGGCTTTTGTTGATAATTCTCGTGATTGTGTTCCTGTCGCTTCCAGTCAAGTAGGTAGGCAGCAGGAGGCTCCGGCAAATGACATAATATGTTTCAGGTGTAACAAGCCAGGACATAGGGCAATTGGTTGTACGGTTCGCAGTGGTATGTTCTGTTATCGTTGCAAGAGGGAGGGGGTCACGGTTAGGAGCTGTCCAGATTGTTCCAGGCAGGGAAACGGCAACCGGCGCTCCTAAGGAATCGAGGTAGGTGTGCCGGAGGTGGTGACTCGATTGAAAAACTTCAAGTTATATTAGATTATGTACTGGATCAGGCGGCCGGGGACGAACGACCTTATTTGAAAGTGGACATACTAGGAAAGCAGATATTAGGGTTGTTGGACTCTGGTGCGTCCCGCACGATACTTGGTGGTAGAGGGATGGATGTAGTGCGTGAGTTGGGGTTGCCTCTAGATCGAAGCAAGACCACGGTTTGTTCGGTGGCCAATGGTAATCGCTGTGCCAGTATAGGTGTGGTTGAGCTCCCTGTCTCGGTGAAAGGGTGTGTAAAGTTGATAGAGGCCATAGTTGTCCCTGAGTTGTCCCATGTATTAATCCTGGGCACTGACTTCTGGAGGACCATGGGAATCGTCCCAAATCTTCGCCAGAACGAATGGCACTTCTCTAAAGACCCCGTCCTGGTTAATGCTGTGGAACATGTGAGTGGGCAAACTCATTTGACGGCCTTGGAGAAAATGAGATTGCAGGCTGTATTGGATCGCAACATGTCGTTAATGGGTGGAGGTCTCGGTTGTACCACGAAGGCTGAGCATGTTATCCACACTGATAGTCCCCCCATAAAGCAGCGGTATTATCGTGTAAACCCTGTTGTACAGAATCAGATAGACAAGGAACTTCAGGAGATGTTAGAGTTAGGGATAGTGGAACCATCTAATAGTCCTTGGTCTTCGCCCATCCTACTGGTTAAGAAGAAGGACGACTCATTTAGATTTTGTGTGGACTATAGGAAGCTCAACGCTGTGACAGTTCGAGATAGTTATCCACTACCCCTTGTGTCTGATACACTGGATAAGCTCCGTGATGCTAAGTATCTATCCAGCCTGGATGTGAAATCAGCCTATTGGCAGGTACCTATGGCAGAAACTTCGAAACAATATACGGCCTTCACCGTGCCGAATCGTGGGCTATTTCAGTTCCGACGGATGCCGTTTGGTCTGCATAATGCCCCTGCTACGTGGCAAAGGCTAATAGATACCGTGTTGGGTCATGACCTTGAGCCCTACTTATTTGTATATCTAGACGACGTAGTAATTGTCACCCAAACGTTGGAACAGCACCTGACAGTGTTGGAAGAAGTGTTTCGTAGGTTGAGAGAGGCCAACATCACAGTCAGCATCGATAAGTGTCAATTTTGTCGCCCGGAAATGAAGTATCTAGGTTATGTCGTGGATAGGAATGGCTTACATGTTGACCCAGAAAAGGTGAGCGCAATGCTAGAACTTCCTACTCCGACAAATGTCAGCGAGGTCCGCCGGATTGTTGGAACTTTCTCGTGGTATCGGCGCTTCGTCCCTGATTTTTCTTCCATCATAGCCCCAATTACTGGCCTGCTTCGTAAGGGTTGCAAGTTTAGTTGGACGGATGAATGTGCTAACTCCCTTCGTCGGATTAAGGAGTGTTTGGTGGCAGCACCGATTCTGAGCTGTCCAGATTATGAGAAGCCATTCGAAGTGCAGACGGATGCCTCTGGTTATGGAGTGGGAGCCGTCCTGACTCAGCCGTATCCCGATGGCGATAGGGTTATTTGCTACATCAGCCGTTCACTCACACGGCAGGAACGGAACTTCACGACCACGGAACGCGAATGCCTAGCTGTACTGTGGGCGGTGGAGAAGCTTAGACCGTACCTGGAGGGTGTGGCTTTCACGGTAGTCACCGACCATTATAGTCTCCTCTGGCTTCAAACACTTAAGGACCTGACTGGACGTTTGGCTCGTTGGGCTGTCAGGCTCCAACAATATGATTTTAAGGTTGTTCATAGGAAGGGACGGGACCATATTGTTCCGGATACATTGTCTAGGGCCGTTCCGGTTATCGATGCTGTGGAGGACGGGAATTCCGACACTAAATTTGAGTTCGAAGATGATCGCTGGTATTGTAGAATGTTGGAAAGTGTCAGGAGGAATCCGTTGAAGTTCGCTGGTTGGAGGGAGACAAATGGTCGTCTTTGGAAACATTCGCCCTCTCCATACCCAGAGTTGTCTCCACCTGTAGATTCTTGGAAATTAGTAGTTCCAAAACGTGAACGTCCAGCAATCGTTACTGCGGCCCATGAACCTCCAACTTCTGGTCATGTTGGAGTCTACAAGACACTGGCGAGGGTGGCTACGCAATATTATTGGCCTAAGATGAGGTTTGACATATCCAAACATGTCCGCCATTGTGCTGTCTGCGCGGCTTACAAGGTGTCCAATGATCTTCCTACCGATAAAATGGTTTCGAATCCGAAAGTTGATAGGCCCTGGGAGATGATTTCCACGGACCTGATGGGTCCGTTACCGAGGTCGAAACGTGGTAATTCGTATATATTGGTGGTGACGGACTATCTTAGCAAATTTCCCCTCTTGTTTCCCCTCCGAAAGGCAACGAAGGAGGCGATCATCCGCAAGTTGGAAGATGAAGTATTTTTGATATTTGGTGTCCCTAAGGTGATAATTTGTGACAATGGGCCACAATATCGAAGTAAGGAATTTGGTAAATTTGCTGAAAGCTATCAGTGTCGAATCAGGTTCAATGCACATTATCTCCCACGAGCCAATCCAACTGAAAGGGTGAATCGTTCCATCAAGACCATGTTGGCTATGTATGTGTCAGACAACCATCGAAGTTGGGATGAAAGTCTCACTAAAATCGGGTGTGCTCTTCGAACATCGAAACATGAGGTAACCAAACTCACGCCATTCTTCATCAACTTCGGTAGGGACATGAAACTCTCAGGGGGTGACTATGTGTCTAGTAGAGAAGTAGGCATCGAGGACGGTACAACGGAGTGTGTCAGTAGCAAGAATGAGTCTTTTAGGAGGATGTTTCAGGAAGTACGTGAACGCCTTGTGGTAGCTGGGAAAAAGGCGTGCGATAAATATAATCTTAGACGTCGTCACGTTGAGTACTTCCCGAATCAGCTGGTTTGGAAAAAGAACTACGTCCTCTCAGATGCAGCCAAGTATTTCAACCAGAAGTTGGCTCCTAAGTATGTCGGACCCTTCGTGATACACAAGCGAATTTCACCTTGGACCTATGAACTGCGGGATGCGGCCGGGAATGTGAAAGGTACCTGGCACACGAAAGACCTCAAGCCTAGTCCGGAAGATGAGTAGACCTCGTGAACATGGGCTCTGCAGGAAGGGGCCTGAGAATACTCCTGCCGGGGCACGACCAGCCGGTGGGTAAAAGTCCCACAACTGGCCACACTCAAACCTTTTGGATCTGGTTGCCAATTAGTAGGCTATTACGGTGTTTGGTGTTGAATCATGTTCCCTCTGGGTCTAGCAGTTCATGGCTTCTGGACAGTGATATTGTTCCTCCCGTTTTCATCTCGTGTCTATCTGTTATGTAGGGTAGCCGTTGTTTCTTGGGTGGTGAGGTGATCGGCAGGCGACCTCAAAATTTTACTTGATTTTCGAAATCTGCCTTTATTGGGATTACATTTTGAGGCCGCCATTTACTGATTTGGGAAATGTTAGTTTCGTGACTTGACGTGTGTTGACATTCTCGTCCCAAATCTATCTCCTTGGAGGATCTGTTGTCGTGACGCCACCGCCATCTTGCACCGACGGTCTATATATCGCTGTGTCGGGGCGGGGGTGGGATGTCTTGGAACTCATAGTTTCGAGATAATCGACATTTAAGTTTTTCGAAACCGTTTCAAGTTGTCGGGCCCTTGTTCTGGCACAGTGATATCGTAGGTACAGTTTGTACTGCCAATAGAGAGTTAGGAGTCCCTCGGGTTGAACCGTAGTTGGTATTCGAGAAGTCTATGATCGTAGTCACCTACTCCGAGCCGTTCGTGCACCGTTTGGGTGTTTGAATATATTTTTTTTGTTTATTTGCGCGAGGGTTTTGTTTGGTAGGGACCTATTCGTAGTGGGGGCGGGCAGGCCGCGTTTCCGGTTTCAGGGTTACGTGCTCGGGACTGGCGAACGAATCCAGGAGCTGACCGGTCGACGGAATCGCGAGTTGCCTACGGGCGCCCGTCACTATGGCCCGTCAGTACTCCTGAATTCGGTCAAAGGTCCCTGGGCCGAGGGAGCGCGAGATTGTCCGCCGCACTGCGTTGTGGAACAATCCCGAATGTTTTGTTTGATCTCGCACCGGCATCAGCGCCGTTTCAGGGTGGTGGGCCCTCCTGTCCACTAGGGTTGAACTGGCAATCCTTGGGGTTACCCCTAAATCAAAATTTGATTTTACATTTTCGGCTTTCCATTGCGGGTGTCCAGTGCGGCACGGATGGCGGGCTCGGTCGGCCGTGCGCGTGTCGGCGCGTCTGAGGGTTGCTGATGTAATGTCGACCAGAGGGCTGGTCCACGACGCGTCTGACATCTTCGCGAGGGCCCCTCTGAGGCTCCCTTGGAACGCCGACACTCGGGCGATCGTCAGGATCATCCATCTGTGGGGCGACTGGGACCCAAGATGTCTTAGGACATATCTTGTACCAAGAAGGGTACAAGTTTGAGTGGGGGATAACGGGGGTGATAGCAGTTCTGAGTTCCCGGTTTGCACATGTGCGCTTGGGGTGTAGAATTCCGTGTATTCGTTATTTGGGCCTTTCGTAGTTACTTGGATTGGCAATTTTTTGTTGTTGTTTATTTGCGCGAGGGTTTTTGTTTGGTAGGGACCTATTCGTAGTGGGGGCGGGCAGGTCGCGTTCCCGGTTTCAGGGTTACGTGCTCGGGGCTGGAGAACGAATCCAGGAGCTGACCGGTCGACGGAATCGCGAGTTGCCTACGGGCGCCCGTCACTATGGCCTGTCAGTACTCCTGAATTCGGTCAAAGGTCCCTGGGCCGAGGGAGCGCGGGATTGTCCGCCGCACTGCGTTGTGGAACAATCCCGAATGTTTTGTTGGATCTCGCTCCGGCATCAGCGCCGTTTCAGGGTGGTGGGCCCTCCTGTCCACTAGGGTTGTACTGGCAGTCCTTGGGCTTGCCCTAAATCAAAATTTATTTTACATGTTTCGGCTTCCATGGCGGGTGACCAGTGCGGCATGGATGGCGGGCTCGGTCGGCCGTGCGCGTGTCGGCGCGTCTGAGGGTTGCTGATGTAACGTCGACCAGAGGGCTGGTCCACGACGCGTCTGACATCTTCGCGAGGGCCCCTCTGAGGCTCCCTTGGAACGCCGTCACTCGGGCGATCGTCAGGGTCATCCATCTGTGGGGCGACTGGGGCCCAAGATGTCTCAGGACATATCTTGTATCCAGGGGGTACCTGGTACAAGTTTCAAGGGGTATAGATAGTAGGAATTTTAGTTTGTTTTGAGTCTAGGGAAAAATTTGCGGGCAAATTTCTTGAAGTAGGGGGGGGATTTGTAACGTTCATTTTCTACGTTAGGTATATATCCTCAATTAAACACATCGATAAGTAACCTACCTCCATCAATTACCTGGTCATTCACTGGGAAGATACATCATTTGATTTCTTAGCAACTTAGTAATCAGTTGGCCGATTCAATATCCACTGGGAGCAGCGAGACAATGTTTAGCATACCTTTCAGTCCATCTGACTTCTATTGTGATAAAGATCTAATGAACGATCGCTACGTCCTGCACTGATTGAATTGTTGGTATAAAAGTGGGGCCGTGGGCACTGTATTATTGTTTACGTTGTTTGGAATTTTCGGGTTATATTACTCAAGTAAAGTTAGCTGGAAGCGGTCTCGGAGCTGTTCTTCCTTTAGGTGATCATCGGTTCTCGTGCGTTCTCGCGCGCCCTCGTGCTGTCAGTCAGGGAACAGTACCTCTTGCACGAAGTGTAGAAATTGTGGGGTAGGGTAAGGTGCGGTATGACACAGAAATGACGCGGATTAAGGTGTGTTCGTGCTTGTGCGGGTTCCGCGAAATTTATGCGAATCGCAAAATATGAAATTCCCAACAGAATTCGACGTTAATACTCAGGCGACCAAAATATACTGGAGATAAGGGTTTTGTTGACATATATAATTTCTTTATTTCTGGTCCCACCATTGATGGAAGTTCATCAAATTGAAGGCACGTTACACGACAGTAATTGAAATATTTATTTGGGTCATTCAGTCGCATTTATCAAATGAGGCTGTACAATCTTTTTATGCATTCAGAAATGCTTCCAACAGTACTTTGCTGATACTGTGAAATTGATTCGTGCAGGCGTGGACATGCCTTTATCTGCTGCGCCCTCTCTCCTTGCATTCTGTCCCTAAAGGGATCGTCCCAGGTAATTTTGAATCGATGACCAGTGGATGACTTTGAGTGGGTGTTCTGTCTCTCGTTAGCTCTCTCTCTCTCTCTCTGAAAAGTGGCTTGATTGCGTTTGACTGGCGTCTTCAGAATTATATTTGATTTTCATAATCATCTTTAATTAGGATTATGTTCTGAGGCCGCCATTTAGTGATTTGGGTAGTGATAATTTGTGTGATTCAACGTGTGTTGAAATTTTTGATCGATGACCCAAATCTTTCTCTTGTGAGGATATATTGTCGCCGCAACATTCCATAACCTCACTGGACATCGTGAAGTAATTGACGAGATGGAGAAGTCCTGATTGCAGGTGGGTTGATTAGTTATGTTTTTTTTTGTTATCATGAGAAAGGATTTCTAACACTTCAAGAATTTTGGGCTGTGTATATTGTGGGGTTAGTAATGGAATTTCGTTTGTATCAACAGCGCCTTAGGGACTGGCTAGATTTCCGATCATCCGTCAAATAGGACTGTCTGAAACTCTAGAAGCTAGATTGGACACTGTCTAGAGGCTAGGTTGGTCACTTTGGAAAACCTGGAAAAACTCTGGTGCCTGATAGAAAGAAACCCCGATTTTAAGGGTAGGTTGATTTAATTTGATTATAGAAGTCACTATCTATTGTAGGCATCAACTGTTACAATATTGATTAAACCTTGTATCTGGAAAATTGTGCCCTACGAAGTGGTTCAGAGAATTAAATCATATAGGTAGCTGATTGAAGTAACTAAAATCACAACAGGCTGTCTAATTGATCTTTGAATATGAGTCCCAGATAAATTTCAGCTAAGTTAATTGATCAAACTAATTCATGAGACATTCTATCAGTCGATCTGTTCATCTCAAAGTTAGTTGGTTCCTCTGTTCGTGGTCTCCTCTTGAATTCCAGTGTGATGGAACTTGACAACTCATTCTGTAGCATCATAATGTAAAAATACCTTCCTACCTGGTCAGTTTAGTGTATCAGTATATCAGATACTCCTAGAATATTTTGCATGTTGTCAAGCAACACATAAAAGTGTAGTGAGTTCTACTTTTGAATTAGAGATCAAGTCTGATTTTGGGAGCCAACTAACCTTTGATAATGCAGGTAAAAATCAGGATGTTAGCTATAATTTGACAAGGCTGTAAAGCAAGGGTTATTAGGTGTTGTTATACTTTTGGGGCAAATGATCAAAAAGTGTCTTATTGGATGACTGCCTAGTCACTGGGGTGGGTGATGGAATCTTAGTCCAGGGGCAAGGGGCTGTTTCTTGGTTTTCTTTTTTTTTACTTTTCCTGGGGGATTTTGAGAATAGGGAATTGTGTCAAGGTACTGACATTTTTCTTCCCCAGGGTTTTAGTTGCGGGTTTGGTTCTGGGACCAAGATTTCCTCGGGTTCGTCAACCCCAAGTACTCGGTGAGGACTATACAGGGTGGCCCCAATCGTAGTCTACATAAGGCGTCCCATGTGAAGCCCCTACCAGGTGGAGCACGTGGACTCTATACAGGGTGAACCAGTTAGAGCCTATACAGGGTGGCCCGGTCTAGGGCTATACAGGGTGTTCCTGATTCTGCAGTCGCCGAGGGAATTTTGGTGATGTTGACTTTATGTTGGAAGTGTTGTTGAATTTATTTGTGCTCTCCCCATTCTACTGACCTCTCCCTTATGAATTTGCTCAACCGGGATATTTGATTATTATGTTTATGATATTTAAATGACTTGTACCTGTTCTGCGAAACGATAAGCTACCATTAGGGTTTATGAATATCTGCGCATGCGCCTGAGCTCAAGCGACGCATTTACCCCGCACCCTACTTGAATTATTCTTTTCTCCTGAACGCTTCGCGGAATGGTTCAGTAACTTCAAACTAACTTAGCCATTGTTTGTTTATTTTGGTTGAAGGTCATAAGGGTGACCGCATCCCCTCTGTATAGGGTTTTTTACTTGTGAGTTTCATTAAATGGGGAATTCTTAAGGAACTGTCTTGCATTTATTTTCATTTGTTGGCCCATACCACCTTAGATTTGATAGACTACCACTTGGTAATTTGTGGTAGTCTGTGACGTGCACATTGGGTGTTAGTGGAGGTAATTGAATTACCTGGCGCCCATTTATCGAACCCTCCCATCTCCACTGAAACGCTAGCCGAAGACCTTGGACCCTCGGGTTAATTTCAAGGTTACATTATCATTAAAAAAATTACACAAAATTGGTTTTATATAATTTGGAGAAAAAATTCTATGTTTCACAAGGCAGCAAATGTAGATTGACTACTTTTCTGCCTAGTAAAACAAATATCTATTTTCTTATCTAACTATTTCTCAAATAAGTGAAATAATGTTGGAAAAATGTTTTTGTTTTGTTTATTCGTTAAGAATGCCCATACATGTTACTTTTTATTTTATTTTTATAACTTTCAAATATATAATGCAATGTTTTTTTTTCCTTGTTTAGATGTACGATGTAGGTATGTACCTATTAGGTACTTACTTTTTAATAAATGATGTTATTTTTGTTGAAATTTTCTCTTTCTACTTCCCTTATACCTAAAATGTAGGAAATGGTAAATATCCCGCACTAGACTGAAACAAAATTATGCATGACGAAATTGCGATACATTCGAGAGACTCTCGTAAGAGACGCGAGACAAGACGAGACTCAGGGCCGCGAGACGAGACTCGAAACAAGACTTCATATTTCATCGGCGAGACGATGAGACTTTATGAAAGTCTCGTCTCGTTGGTCTCGTGTGAATCACTACATAATAGGAGGAATCATGATGTTTTAGTTCATTCTTGACTTTTTGAGCAACCAGTATGTCCAAATATTCCTTATTCGCCATAACAAGATATCATGTGAATGGTGTAGACTTGGCTACATTGTGCTGAATGCTGAGAACTGACAAGACCACGCCCACAAGTCGTGCGCCATGGTTGTGACGTTCACCAATTCAAATGTCCTCTAGTGTGAATTAAAATAATCATCATTTACACAATTTTATCATAAGCAAGAAGCCACAAATCATAGGGGAACATTTTGAGACAATTGAATGTTTATTGCTAATTAGCAATATAGGCCATTTCACTATGATTGAAAATAGCCCTTTTTATATGGCGAACGGTCTCATACATGACTCAGTATATCAAATAGCACTTCCTCTCATCTATTGATTCCTGTACAACCGTTTAATTAATACTTTAAAAGTGCTACAAATTGAGAGAGTTCCAAACGACCATTTTTCGCGGTGTGACGTCACTTGTTTTTTCTTGAGGCTCCCTCTGACGACCCAAAGAGGATGCGTTGTACAAAATCACAGACGCAAAAGCATTGAAAACTGGACACACTGTAACTTCCTAGTTAGATCAGCTTCACAATGAGCATTATGAGCTTCTGGTGTTACGCCAATGTTTGGGATCGCCTTTTTGTGGGACACGCAAATGTTACCTAAAGGGAAAACTCAGGAAATGGGTAGAAATTGAAAAGTCCTCCTACTGGAGAGCAACTGCTGGTCAACGACAAGCGAAAAGGTTCATCAACCATTCGCAGAACCGAGCCAAAGAGCTTCTCAGCCTCAGCAAACCGGAGCTAAAGCTTATCACAGGCTTCCTTACAGGACACTGCCCTCTGAGGTACAGAGTGATTCACCATAAATGTCCCCTCCCCCTAGCTCAGTTATTTTTCAACCGATTTCAAAATTTTAAATATTATCTTAAATAATTTTTGATGAAGTTTTTTTTCACTACATCAGAAAATACAGGGGGCTCGGAACAAACGATCTATAGGGTACTATTAGATTTTTTTAAATGGAACACCCTATTTTTCATTGTATTTTTAGATTCTCCCTGAAGAGCTGATTCGATCAATGCATCACACTTTGGGTCTAGCGGAAATGATTACAGAGATATAGGGTGTTCAAAATCGAGATTTTTCTACTTTAGGATTTTTTTGTGACGAAACTATTCATTATCGGTCAAAACAGCTTTCATGTCCATATCTCAACTCTCGATTTACTATCTACTGACATTTAATAATTCGAACAGATACAGGGAGATCAGAAATCTGAATCTTGAACCACCCTGTAAATGTTTCAATTAAATGTCAGTAGATAGAAAATCAAAAGTTGAGATAGGGACGTAGGAGCCGATTTGACTAATAATGAGTAGTTTTGACACAAAAAAATCCTAAAGTTAAAAAATCTCGATTTTGAACACCCGATATCTCTGTAATCATTCCCGCTAGACCCCAAGTGTGATGTATTGATGAAATCAGCTCTTCAGGAAGATTTCAAAAATACAATGAAATACAGGGTGTTTCATTTGAAAAATCAAGTAGTACTCTGTAGATCGTTTGTTCCGAGCACCCTGTATTTTCTGATGCAACGGAAAAAAATATTCTGGAAAATCATTTTAGATTATTTTTCAAATGTTCAAATCGCTTGGAGAATAAGTGAGCTAGAGGGAGGGATATTTATGGTGAATCACTCTGTACCACCTCAAAAAGATGGGGAGACTGACACTTGCCGGTTTTGCAACAATTCGACCGAAACCGTAGAACACATGTTGAGGTGGAAAATTCAACCGTCAGGAAAATTCTAGGCTCCATCAGAAGTCTAGGGTTGGAGGACCAAAACTAGAGAAGAGAAGGGTAATCACAATAGATCTTCTAGGTCGTAGTGATCGAGTGGTCTCCCAGCTTATGCGACCCATCTACAATCCACAATCTACATGAGAAGCATTTATGATAAATAGTAGGGGAGGCAAAAAGGCTAAATAGGGATTTACTCGAGCGTCAGATTGAAGATTAGATGCGGAAACGAAATAGTTATTTAAACACCAAGGTAGTAAAGAATATCATTATTACCTAGGGACCAACACCTCGACTGAAGCCTCGGGATATGATATTCTTGTTAATGATATTCTTTAGTACCAAGGTGTATAGTAAATTTGTTCCTCCACATGCAATATATTTCAATCATTTTCGTTCTGTGAAACTGAAATATGGACCTATTGTCACTATGAATGCACTTCCCTTCAATTTTAATCAAAATAATAGCCATGACTATGACAGCATATTATATGTCACGTCGTTATTGATAAATACGTACTAGATCCGAGTCCCATCTCTGCGGATTTCGCATTAGAACAGTGAATGTCTTGATAAAATAAATAGTGTTCTCAACTAAACAGGAAGCAATACTATCGATATAGATAGATAGAACATGGTATTCACTATTGAAATCTGAAAATGGAAATAGTAAATTCAAGATTAATTAATAAAAACATTCTGTAACTCATTTGATTGCCAACGTCACCAATTGTCACTGAGAACTAAAAAGTGTCAGGACAAATACGAATTTGCGATACAAAAAATCCATTTTTTATGTTGAAAACGGGAGCAGATTCGTTTCCGAAACGTCCAAGGCTAAGTAAAAATTTGTTATTTTTTATATATAGGTACCTTTATTTCTCTTCTCCAAACTTTTTTCAATACAATTTGTCACTGACAAGCTAGTGAATTTTTCTTTTGAGCTCTCTGATAGGAAAATTCTCTAACTGCAGTGACATTTTGGGGCGAATCATCTGATTTGTCCCCACTACACGTATATTGAAATAATATTCATATTCTTATTTTTTATTTTATAGAAACAAGGAAAGAGAATCAAAAAAAATCTGGAATAATGAGTATTTTTTATGTTCTGTGATATTTTCTATTCGGAATGATAATTGAACGAATCTTAGAAAACCATTATAATTCCATGTTAGTTTATGCAGATGCAGTAATTTTGGGAAAATATTGAGATAGGTACCTCACGTATTTGAAACCAGGCAAATTTGACCAAATAGGAATTTTCCATAATATAGAGGGTACCCGATGTGAAAAAAATTGTACCTTCTTTGATAACCGAATATAAATATTCAACAACATTTAACTAACTCCTCAGTTTTTGTCGTCGATAAGAATCAATGAAAATATGGAAGGGGAAGGGTTTCAAAATCTGGCGTGAACACTCTGTATCTAGTCAATATAATGAACTTACGATATTCAAAAAAACACTCGTATCCTCCAGATTCGGTTCGTTTCAATCCAGCGTACATCAAGTTAGTGGTGGAAAATCACCAGAGATTTGTTTTTTTCTTATCCTGAACCGTCATCGAATCACTCGGTATAGTTCACACTCAATTTCTCTGAACGCGTCTGCTCATGATCGAAATGTGAGGAAGACTGATGCTACATAATACCTACTATACTCTCACCATGTTCATGAAGTTTGAATATATAGGAATTTCCAAAGATAAATCAGTTAGACCAGTGCTGAAACCTATGAAAACGGTAAGAAGTGAAAATAAACTATAGTAGGATGAAACCCATTTAGTCCAAGAGCCGGGTCGGTGTATATACCCTGAACCCCCAGACGATTCTTTAGTTTTCTACAGGGTTGGTCATGAAAACATATCCACAAAACGCTAACAGTGCCAGAGCAAATCTTGCCGAAAGTATTTATTAATACATTATTCCAAATTTTTTGGGATTTTCTCTCCTCGTTTCTATAAAATAAAAATATGAATATTTTTTCAATATACGTGTAATAAGGACAAATCAGATGATTTGCCCCAAAATGTCATTGGGTTTAAAGAATGTTCCTATCAGAGAGCCTAAAAGAAAAATTCACTAGCTTGTCAGTGACTATTTGTATTGAAAAAAGTTTGGAGAAGAGAAATAGTATATAGAAAAAATATCAAATTTTCACTTACCTTTGGACGTTTTGGGACCGATTCTGCTGCGGTTTTCAACATAAGAAAAGATTATTTCAATAGCGAAGTCATATATGTCTTGAAGCTTTTTAGTTTTCATTGACAATTGGCGACGTTGGCAATCAAATGAGTTACAGGATGTTTTCATTGATTAATCTTGAAATTACCATTTTCATGTTCAGATTTTATTATTGAATATACAGGTGAAACCAAGAGACCTCTTTCAGTAAGGACGAAGGAACATAAGTACAATATAAAGAAAAGACACATCGATAAATCGACAACGTATGATGGCAGAGTGGAATAATACTAAAATCATTGGAAAAGAAGATAACAACCAGAAGAGAAAAATCAAGGAATCTGCTTGCATTCTTCTGAACGGAGACAATAGCATTGCTTCTTGTTCAGTTGATATAGATAGAAAATGGTATTTACTAATAAAATCTGAACATGAAAATGGTAAATTCAAGATTAATTAATGAAAACATCCTGTAACTCATTTGATTGCCAACGTCACCAATTGTCAATGAAAACTGAAAAGCTTCAAGACATATACGACTTCGCTATTGAAATAATCTTTTCTTATGTTGAAAACGGGAGCAGAATCGGTCCCGAAACGTCCAAAGATAAGTGGAAATTAGTTTTTTTTTCTATATACCTTTATTTCTCTTCTCCAAACTTTTTTCAATACAAATTGTCACTGACAAGCTAGTGAATTTTTTTTAAGGCTCTCTGATAGAAAAATTCTTTAAACGCTGTGGCACTTTGGGGTAAATCATCTGATTTGTCCTTACTATACGTATATTGAAATAATATTCATATTTTTATTTTATAGAAACGAGGAGAGACAATCCTACAAAATTTGGAATAATGAATGTACCATCTCCTCGATTAATCTACAGACAGTATGTATTTATTAATGATTAATAACAAGGTGAATTTTTTTCAATATCTACCTTTTTCTCCCGGACGCATAAAAAAATAACTAGATGTACATTTCACTGTGGCGCGTCCGATCCTGCCGAAACCCATGGCACAGTGGCACTACAGGGGGTAGCAAAAACTCGTTTTTCCCAATTGTTTGATAACGAATTGAAAATATACATGTATGGGTACCTACAGGCCTTTATGCGATATGGATGTGAAGAAACTCTATAATCACAAATACTGAGAACACTATACTAGGTAAGTTTCAATATTTAGTTTTGTTAGTTGTTATTTAGTTAGACGAATCACGAAATAACCCCGACTTTTTATCTTCATCAGATAATAGTATGTACCGCAGCCGCTTTTGTCCAAGCATGTCCAAGGCACAACTGACGCTTGATTATTGAATGTTATGATTTTTTACAAAAATAGTATCCCAACCTCCGACCAACAAACTCCCTGTATGATCGAAACTCCCAATCTAATCCTTTGGTGCGGTGCCGACTGCTGGCGGTCGCTAATTGCCCGTTTGCTTCAAAAGGCGACGAGTTAAGAGGCGGCATATACAGGGTGGAGCATTAGTGCGTAGGAGCTCGATTGCTCGAGTTGTATGATAGCTAAAGACTTTATTCAAAAACGAATATGAATGGGACAAGAAGGTCCATAACTAGAAATTATTGCCACATATACAGGGGACACCGGAAAAAATCTGGAGGACCAGGATCACTCTTTTTAAATGGAATGCCTTATATTTTGAGATCAGCTTATTTCAGCAGATTCTTCAGAAATAGATAGTTTGCCTAAAAATGAATCAATTCTGTAGGTACCTTACGAAGACACTGTGATAGTTATATGTATATACAGCAAACTAGTAAAGAATATCATTATCACCCACAGACCAATATTGTATCAGTATAAGGATTAGTAGTCATGATATTCTTGAGTACCAAGGTGTATATCGCAATATATTTCTATCATTATAGTTCTGTGAAACTGAAATGTGTACATAGTATCACCATCGTCCACCAATATTCTAATTTGGTGGACGATGGTATCACTATGAAATCGGTTCTTTGCAATTCTAGTTAAATTTGGCTAATACACACTGTATAATATATATGAAATATTATTTATGATGTTTGCATGATAGTTTCTGTTGAATCTGTGAACACACTGTATAGATAATGTAGATGAAGGTAAATGAAATTGAAAATAATCATTAATATGATCCGTTCTACCTGAACTGTTTATATAATTGTTACACAAATATTACGTTTACTTATAGCAGCGCTAATCATAATAATTTATTATTCTTTCATATTCGACTTACATTGGAAAGAGGAAGCTTCGTTTATGTTTTCCATCATTAATTATTCTCTCTTCGACTTCGCATCTCGTTATTTCTGTTTATTATTATGTTCTCATTCTTCTTCAGATGTTCTGTTTGTGAAAAAACTCTAAACATTGATGCTTTCGATAATGTATACCTACCTATATATACCGATATGCTTGATATAATAAATGAATCAAAAGAGGCCTCGATAGAGGCAAAAACTTCTTGGAGACGATAATGATCCACTTCGGAAAGTATATATTGTACTAAAAACTCAACTATTATAAATATAAATATTAATTCATTATTCCAGATTTTTTGGGATTTTCTCTCCTCGTATCTAAAAAATAAAAATATAAATATTGTTGGATATAAGTACACATTCCTACGAAAGCGTCTAGGGGTCACACATTTGAAATAAATTAATTTTTTTCCAATATATTGGAAAAAAAATGCAATATGTTGGAAAAAAAATCCAATATATTGAAAAAAAAATCCAATATATTGAAAAAATATCCAACATATTGGAAAAAAAATTCAATATATTGAAAAAAAATTCAATATATTGAAAAAAAAATCCAATATATTGAAAAAAAATCCAACATATTGAAAAATAAATTCAATATGTTGAAAAAAAAATCCAATATATTGAAAAAAATCCAATATGTTGAAAAAAAAATCCAATATATTGTTTTTTTTTCAATATATTGAAAATTTAATTCCAACGGCCAGGAAAGTTCCACGACTATAATAGAACCCCGCTGACGGTCGAAGTGTGCAAATCTGCCAGCGACAACTCTGTCGGCGACAACACAAAGCAAGGACTGAAAGACTCGAGCGGGCAATTACATAGTGACTAAAAAAATTCAACTACTTTCTACTACCAAATACTATTTTAGAGGCGGGCAAAATAGGAAAATGATGATGAAAAACTACTTCCATCTTCGTGATTTTTCTCTCCATATCCACTACGATTTATTGCCATGTTATGTATAATATTTTTGCAAGAGGTGTGGATTTTCATAATTCTAGCAGATTATATTATCGAAAAATATACGTATAAAAAAGTAACCGTATTCTGCGTCACTCCAAGTCCATTCTGTAAACATCTCTGGTGAATCCAACGATATCTGCATAATTGACCAGACGTCTTCAACTTAGCTTGGATGAAATCGATCACAGTGGATAATGCGGAATAATTCCTTTTTCAATTCAATTTCATACTTTTCAGTTTACGTTTGAGTGTTGATAAACTCATTACCATATTATGTCTCAAATACAGAAAGGCTAGTATTTCTTCATAATGCATGCCACTCAGAAAATAATCCTTTATTATAAAATCAGTATGATTTCTTGATACGTTTAGTGAATCCCAATCATTGTCCATTTCCGTATTGAGTCGTGGTAATAATATAATCAGTCAAAGCGAGCGACGCACTACTAATGCACTCTAGCACAACAAGTAGCTTGGCACATTCATCACTTATTACTCACTTTTCCTGTATTTGAATAATGAAGAAAAATCCAATAAATTGGATTTCTTTTTTCAATATATTGGATTTTTTTTTTTCAATATATTGGATTTTTTTTTTAATATATTGAATTTTTTTTTCAGTATATTGAATTTTTTTTTTATTATGTTGGATATTTTTTCAATATATTGGATTTTTTTTTCAATATATTGGATTTTTTTTCCAACATATTGCATTTTTTTTTCCAATATAAATGCGGGTGTTCCGCAAGGATCAATTCTAGCACCAACACTATTTCTACTCCATATTAACGATTTGTTGGAAGCAGCATCATGTCCAGTACACAGCTTCTCTTCCAGGGCTTCTCTTCCAGGGCTCCAATACCAGCCAGGCAAATCAGAAACGAACGAGGGAGAAGTGTTGACAACATAAATATGGACTTGGCAACAATTCTCGAATGGGGATCCTATAACTTGATAGATTCCAATGCAAACCAAACACAAGCATGCCTTTTCTCTAGAAAATCCTATCTCACTGTGCCCATTATAAGCTTGTCAGGAGTAAGCATAACTTTGAAGACATCCATTTCGATGCTTGGTATTACTATCAGCAATAACCTTTCTTGGGAAAATCACGTGAGATCAATTGCTAAAAGTGTATCCCAAAAACTTGGTTATCTGTTTCGGGCCAGGAGCTATTTCACTTCCACTCAGCTGCTTATGATCTATAAGGCACAGATCCGACCTGTCCTGGAATACTGTTCCCATATTTGGAGTGCAGCACCCAAACATACCCTGAAACTGTTGGATTCTGTTCAAAAAAGTGCAATTCGTCTCGTGGGTGATGCCTTGCTCACAAACTCACTCACACTGGAACACCGTAGAAAAGTTGTTGATCTGGCTCTATTTTATAAATATTTTCATGGACGATGCTCTTCTGAAATATCAACAATTGTTCCTCTCTTTCCAAAGACTCGTTTATCCAACGAACAGCGAGGCTCTGGAACACATTGCCAAAGGAGGTGTTCCCGAGGCATATAACCTCCAGAAATTTAAGAAGAACACCAACTCCTACCTTATTTCTCTTGGTTCTCACGATGTTCTCTGGACATTACAGGATATCCCTTTTCATGGGAACCAGAACATGAAAAAATTACTGAAGGGGTTTGGTAGAATACCAGTTGTTGATTGCTTGTGAGGATATAATGGGTATCCGTGTGATAAATTGCTATTTTCCCGGAAAAAATTAGTCCAATATATCATTATTCAAAATTTTCCTAGAATCTGATTAATCTAGGAGCAAAATGTTAAAAATAAATCGTCATTAGGAAGGTTTTGACCCGCAATAACTTCAGTATGATACGTCTGTGACGAAGATTCTGAAGTAAGTTACAGACTCAGAATCTTACCTGGCGTTGAAAGTTCATACAGTGTACCAAATTTCAATATTTCAGTGTGAGCGGTTTCGAAAATAATCAAGAAACGCCTTTAGAGGCTCGATGCATTAAAGCAGAAAACTGTGATTTTCTCGAAATCTACTATTGACATGAACATATTTTGAATATCAGAATATGAACACACAACATGTTTCGCTAACACAGTAGCTACGTCAGGTGATATACTGGTACAATAAACTAAACCAACGTTGGCTTGCTTAACTTTTATATATCCTACTTTCTCAACTTGAAGGATTAATTACCTGTGAACAGGATCGATAAACCTCCATTTTCGGAAATCAGGCACAATATCTACATTAAATTACGGTATACCGGATTAACTTGAAAGGTTTGATAGCAAATAAATATTATTACCAACTAAGAAAACAAAATTCAACAGTGGTGAACTATTGAGGTCTAATTGATCGTTAAGTAAAATGTAAAAAATTTTGAGTTTGTTGATTTCTAATGATTCAAAATGATTGAGTCTCATTCCTTTATTTTCTACATGTACAATTTCGAAATTATCATCAAAACTATGGTTTTCTTCTAATATATGGTTGGCGTATGTTGAATTTGTTTGAATATGTTGTTTGTTTTCAAAAAATTCGTCTTATGTTCCGGAATGCACTGATTAAACGTACGACAGGTCTGACCGATATATACCTTAGGACAGGATCCACAGTTGAGTTTGTATACCCCTGATTATTCGAATTTCGAAGTTTTGTCTTTATTATTTTTGATGAACCTTCCCAACGTGTTATTTGTTCTATACGCTACTCTCAAGTCCTGTTTACGTAGAAATGAAGCAAATTTTTCAGTTGATGATCCGAAATAGGTTGAAGTTCTATAATTCTGATTATTATTCTTGATGGTAGGATAAACTTCTTGAATAGCTTTATTATGAAGATTTTTAGAAAGAATACTGTCTATCAGATTAACGTTGTATCCGTTGTTGACTGCAATCTGTTTTAGGATAGCCATTTTTCCTCGAAGTAAACCACACAACTCGGTGAACAATAAGTTAACCAGTCAATTTTCCTCGAAGTGTATTCCAAATCATGACGTATTAGTTAGCCAACTACACAAACCAGCTCACTGAGGTAGTTCACGGAGTAGTTGAGGCTTTTGATTGGGCTCTCGTTGTTATATCGGGGGTTATATAATTGATGAGAAATTGAGAAAAAATAATTATGCTCCTCAAAGAGTTGATTATGGATTCATACGAAATATGTTTCAATGAGATATATCATCTTATTATTGATGAAGATACATACATATTTGATTTATTATTAATATTGTATGTTGAATTTGAAGTATATAGGTTAGTACCTAGTTTCTATCTATAATATATGTTTGTTACAGATGATGAATTTATTCAACATATTAGAATTACTACTAAAACCAAACAATAAACAAAACAGCTGATAAAAACTGACATCTGTCAGGCATCAAAAGTAAACTGTGAGGTCATAATAAAGTAACCGTGACATCATCATAAAGATAACCTGGTTTGTCTGGTTAGGTTCAAGGAAAAATGACTAATATTGAGTTCTTTATTGAAATTTACTTCTGAAAGAGGCACATTCACTAGGTTGTGTATCATACTATTATATGCTGCAATTTTATGTTGATAAAAAGTGTGTGTTGAATTGTTATGAATAGTGATCTCATTTCGTTATCTACCTTGAGATATTTGTCGAGACCTTCCGAATAACGGCGATGCGGTGTTGCATTTCTCTCACCGCGGTTTAGCATAGAGCCGGTTGTGCTTTAGCAAAAAGATTAACGTCCTGGTAGTGTTACTCAAATTAAAATAAAAAACTTAAGAAAATACGAATCATTTGTTTAGTATCCCCAGATGGGATTTTATTGGGGTACGCTAAGCCTGAGAATACGATCATAAAATCGTTTCAATTAGGTAGTCGACAAACAATATTTGAGTTTTGAGAAAGTCCACATCTGTTTTGTTGATTGTGAGCTTAGAGGTTGCCTCGACTCGAAATTCGATGAGGATATATACAGGGTGTACCATTTACATTTCAAGAATGAATAATATTCACAATTTATATCAATGGACCTTCACAAAAAGTGAAATCTACATTCATTATTCCAGATTTTTCGGGATTTTCTCTCCTCGTTTCTATAAAATGAAAATATGAATATAATTTCAATATACGTGTAGTAAGGACAAATCAGATGATTCGACGAAGTGTCACTGCGTTTGAAGAATTTTCCTATCAGAGAGCCTAAAAGAAAAATTCACTAGCTTGTCAGTGACAATTTGTATTGAGAAAGGTTTGCAGAAGAGAAATAAAGGTATATAGAAAAAATATCCAATTTTCATTCAGCTTTGGACGATTCGGGAACGAATCTGCTCCAGTTTTCAACCTAAAAAATGGATATTTGGTTATCAAATTCGATTTGTCCTGACACTTTTCAGTTCTCAGTGACAATTGGTGACGTTGGCAATCAAATGAGTTACAGGATGTTTTCATTAATTAATCTTGAATTTACCATTTTCATTTTCAGATTTCAGTAGTGAATACCATTCAATCTATTTATATCAAGTGAACAGGAAGCAATGCTATTGTCTCTGTTCAGAAGAATTCAAGTAGATTCTCTTCTGGTTGTTATCTTCTTTTCCAATGATTTTAATGTTATTTCACTCTGCCATATTTTCAGTAAGGTTATGTTCAGCTAGTTTCGATTTGTCGATGTGTCTTTTCTTTTTATTTTACTTATGTTCCTTCGTCCTTACTGAAATAGGTCTCTTGGTAAAAAGATAACAACCAGAAGAGAAAAATTAAGGGATCTGCTTGCATTCTTCTGAACGGAGACAATGGCATTGCTTTCTGTTCAGTTGATATAGATAGAACATGGTATTCACTTCTGGAATCTGAAAATGAAAATGGTGAATTCAAGATTAATTAATGAAAACGTCCTGTAAGTCATTTGATTGTCAACGTCACCAATGGGCTTATATCACCAAAAATTTTGATTTCATAATTCGATAGAACTCACCCAAACTAGCTCACCACCGCAAACCGTTTCTTGCTGTGAGCTCCCTACGTTTTATGAAAAATTACTGAAATCCCCGATTTTTCGGACCTCTGAAAACGAGGCGATGATGTGACGTCACAACCCTAATACTGAAACAAGAGTATTCCAGACAGAGATGAATGATACATGATTTCTGACAGAGTGAATTAGCGCGAGATCACAGTTGAAAGAATTAATATATCAGTTGCCTTAGTCTCCGTCGGGCGTTTGGTATTTTCTTTTAACTATGGCGAGATGAGGTTTCTACGTCATAAGAGGGTCCGTTTTCAGAAGGTACTATTATTTATGTCCAAAAATAAAACATTCCAGTTAATTTTTCGATCGAATTATGTCGTCAATCATTATTTATGTACCTATAAAAGGATCATTATAAACATGGTTTGAGTTAAAAGTTATACTAAGGTGTACACGCCCATTGTCACTGAGAACTGGAAGGTGTCAAGACAAATACGAATTCGCTAATCAAATATCCATTTTTTATGTTGAATTATATTATATATAAACTCTGATCTTGATGAGCTTGAAACTACAAAAAACAATAATTCGTATCAGTGATATAGAAATTATATCTCTCACGAACAGGTTAAATGACTTCATTCTATAATTTGTAATTTGTAATTTGTTCTATAATTTGTTCTATCCGTCATTCGGATGAACTCATTTCGGATTTCAAACCCTCTTCAATAACCTGAAGTTCAGTTATTCTTTCAGCCATTCTTCATGATATATACAATTTTTATCTCTCTATAATGTATCTAAAACTATAACGAACTGACATTTGAGAATTATTATTTGTTGACATTCAATTCCTGTCATCTGGTAGTTGTAGTTTTTGGATGTATGACAAATTGGTTTTCATCATATTCAATTCAGAATTTGTTTCCACGTCCTTGATGAATATCAATTTGTCATACATTCAAAAACATGCATTCATATATCGCTTGGAGCGCACGAAAGGAAATCCCTATGATGTTCAAAGAACATCGTGCGTTCCTAGGAAGGATAGGGACAGGAGGTAGGTATTGGAATTTTTTTTGAACTTCTGGAGATTATATGTTGTTGGGAATACTTCCTCAGGCAATGAATTCCAGAGCCTAGCCGTTCTATGGATAAAGGAGTTTTGATAAAGTGCTGTTCGACATCTTTCGAGGTTGACAACGGAAGGATGTGCTGACTAGGCTTGTCTAGTTCGTCTGACTGGTATATTGCTAGTGAAGGAATGATAGCAGAGATTTCTGAAGAACATTTCCCGTGGAAGTATCGATAGAAAAGTGAAAGGTCGCCGACCTTTCTACGGTGTTCTGATGATGTCAAAGAGTGAGTGAGTGTGGCGTCACCCACCATGCGAATGGCTCTTCTCTGGATGGAATCTAAGAGCATCAGCGTATGTTTTGGTGCTGAACCCCATATGTGGGAACAGTATTCTAGAACAAGCCGTATCTGCGCTTTGTAGATCATGAGAAGCTGTTGAGGTGTAAAGTTGCTTTTCGCACGGAACAAGAATCCGAGTTTTTGTGAAGCAGCTTTTGCGATGGATCTGACATGATTATCCCATGAAAGAGTGTTGCTGATAAATACCGAGCATAAATATGGTGGGCTTGGTGGGGATGTGGTGCCAGACATTACAATATCGGACATACTGAGTTCCGCCTTTCTAGAGAAAATACAGGCTTAAGTTTTGGTGGCGTTGAATTCAACTAGGTTGTTGGTTCCCCAGGCTGTGATTTCAGCAAGGTCTTCATTGACAGCATTGACCTGCCTGCGCCGTGAGTTCTTAGTTTCCTGGAAAGAAATGGGAATTTTGGAAGAGAACGCAGTATGGAGGGTACTATCATCTGCAAAGCTGTGGATGGGGCAAGTTGTTACTCCCAACAGATCATTGATATGAAGAAGGAATAATGTTGGTGCCAAAATTGATCCCTGTGGAACGCCGGAATTGATGCCAATGGTATCAGACTGTTCAATCAAAGGAAAAATAGTCACGACTTTTCCTGTGGTGTTCCAAAAATATCAACCAATTCGTAAGAAATGTGATTTTTTATTCCTGAATAACCTTTTCTATACTGTGTATATTTTTACTGAATATTCTTATTTTAGACAATCGATACCTATAAACCTATAAGATAACAATTGTTTTGAACACTAGTTTAAACTTAGAATATTATTATGATGTTTATATAGTTATGAGGATTAACGACTTTAATTTGATTTGAATTTCGAATAACAATGCCTACTGAACTTATTGATTTTACATTTACGTTATGTACAGGGTGGCTGGAATTCGAGTTTCATCATTGGGATCTCGTAAACCGTAAGAGATACAAGGTCGGTTAAACTATGGTATGATGCCTCACAAAATGCCGTTCTGAAACTTCAGAAATTCCGAATACTTTCGGAAATACATGTACGAAAAAAAACTCAATTTCCTAAAACCGTTTTTATTTTTTTCTGGCGTTATTTGAAGAAATGAATCGATATGAGTAACACTTTATTGTAGCCACTTTTTCTTGCCTACGAGATGGCGTTTTCGAATTCTAAATCTGACGTTTCGTCTTCCAGAAACCATCATCATTTTTTTAAAATACGGACCTAGATTTTTTATTTCATTTGTTGTTATCTTTGGATAGCCCAAAAACTATGAGCTATCACGAATTTCGATTGTCAAATGTTTTAATGACCAAAATTGACAGTTTCTTTATTTCTTCAAGATATTACCGAAAATGGAAAAGGCGGCCTTGATTTTAGACATGAAAAGTCACAACCACTCGTCAAAGATGTAGAAAATTGCCAACCAATTGAATAGTTTTTGTGGAAATAACATCACAGAAAGGAAATAGCGAGCGTACGGTTGAATTTTGTGATAGGCATTGGAATATACGTGAAAGGAATTGATTATCATTCCAAACAGAGTGTTCACTAAAAAACGGGTGTTTTATTTCGGTGTTTAGTGCTGTGGAAACTTTCAAACAATGAAATAGCAGAAATGGATTCTTTTATACAAATCAATTTTGTTTTCACGCTAGTGAGTGTTGTTTTTTTCATTATTTTATTATACCGTCCTTTCCTCCTTTGCTTTTCTAGCTATATATTCCTGAAATTTAAAGCATCGAATATGCTCACTAGAGGGCCCTTTCTCACATTTTAGGTTTTTTTTCATCATCCGGTTTTCCTGCAAACGACATTAACTTTTGATTTTCAAATGGGACACACATAATTTTCCATAATCGGTTGGGGATTATCATAATTTAACGACACCGGGTTTGATTGGGTTATTTCGAACGATTTCAAGTTTCAGAATTCTGATCACTCTGCATCTGTTCCAATTGAATGTCAGTAAATAGTAAATCAGTGTCAGTTGTTGCTGAAAATATTTAAGAACGATGTCCTCCTCGAAAATATAGCTGACGTGTTTCAGCGTTTTTATATAATCCGGTTCTGTAGACCTAAAGATCCGCTGTTCCGTTTCCACTGCCCCACCCTGTATATTCTCAAATGTGATATTTTTTAAAACAAAAATTGTTTGCCTGTATGTCACTATGATGAATTATTTCTCGACTTGTATGTGAGAAGCGTTCGATTTCTCCACTAAATACTGTCCGGTTGAATTCTTTCATATCACGAGAGATTTTTGTAAAAAATATATTTTCAGCCTGTGGTGAATTCTTTCATAATATCTTGGGAGATTTTCTCAAAAAATCCACCACTCTCCGTGTTCAATTCTACATCTGGTATTTCGTATACTATACAGGGTGTTTGGTTCACCGACGTATATATCTGAAAGGGACTGATAGGTAAGAACATTTCGAATATATTTAACCATATAAAATATTATACAAACTGTTACGAACTTTGAGATATATCCGTTTGGTCGAACATTTCATCTGATTGTAATTTCTTCTTTTTCAAGAGTTGGATACGATTTTCATAGATATTGAACAGGTAATGTGATACAAGTTTTTTGGCTTGGAAGAATTTTGAAAAAGAGTTTCTGTAACATACAACTTCGTATTTATTACAGCGATGATTTCTTTAAAAATGTTACACTTTGTATAACAGAAAATATGTATACCACCCAGATATACGTCGGTGAACCAAACAACCTGTATATATTTTTCCCCCGTATGATTTCATTATCATCATTAGTCATAGACTCCGTCATAGATGAATCATTTGTTCGGAAATTAATCGGTTAGCAGCATGATTCAACTTATTAGTCATTCATTCGGGATCAGTGGTTAATCAAGACAGTCTCATATTAGATGTCATCACGTACGGTCGAATTTGGTGACAGGCATTGAAAAATACGCGAAAGGAATAATCAATAATCATTCTAAACAGAGTGTTCACTAAAAAATTTGTGATAGTATCGTGTTTTTGTGTTTCTCATTCGAATCAGTGATTACATAATCGCGATCGTGTGTTGGATTGGTGTTTCCTGATGTGGACTATTTATATATACAAATTCATTTTGTTTTCACACTGGTGAGTATTATTTTCATTATTTTATTATGAGTGATATACTGACACAGAGTCATAGTATAACCCCATTTCTCCTTTATTTTTCTAGATTTATTCTTCTATTATTGAAATTTGAAAAATCGAATATGCTCACTAGACGTCACCTTATCACATTTTAGTATTTTTTTTTTCATCGTCCAGTTCCCCTGTTTTCGCGATGAGCGTTTATTAGACGGATCTAAAAATTTGATCATATGTATGAATTTACATGATCTACATGTCTAATATATTTTCAACGATGCGGAGTTGCCGCTTTCACTAGAAAGTAGCAGCAACTTCGAACTTTCAAATGGAACACCCTGTATTGCATTTTAATATTTTCCATGGAGATATTATTTCATCAATGCATCACTCTTGGGGTCTTCGGGGATGATTACAGAGATATAGACTGTTCAAAATTGAGATACTTCAATTTTATGATTCTTTTGTGTCAAAACGGCTTCCATGTCCCTGTCTTAATATTTGAATTACTATTCAATGACATTTGATTGGAATAGATACAGGGCCGGGTGATCAGAATTCTGAATCTTAAACCACCCTGTATTTTTTCCAATTAAATGTCAGTGGATAGTGGATCAATAGTAATAAAAGGAACACGAGAGCCGTTTTGACCGATAATGAATAGTTTCGACACAACAAATATCCTAAAATTGAAAACTCTATTTTGAACACCCTATATCTTTGTTCTCACCTCTGCCAGACTCCAAGTGCGATACATTGATGAAATCTGATCTTCAGGGATAATCTAAAAATGCAATGGAATACAGGCTGTTCCATTTGAAAAATCATAGTTGCTGCAACTTCCTAGTAAAAGCGGCAACGCAGCATCGAATGAAATATTGTATACATTCAGATCATGCCAATGTATACATCAAATCAAATTTTCATATTGATATATTACTTGGTTTGCCATAAATGTACCCCTGTATATATTCCTCCCCCGTATAATTGCATCATGATCATTAGTCATAGATGAATCGTTTGTTCGGAAATTAATCGGTTAGTAGTATGATTCAACCTATAAGTCATTCATTCGGGACCAGTGGTGAATCAAGACAGTCCCATATTAGATGTCAGCACGTACGGTCGAATTTTGTGATAGGCATTGAAAAATACACGGAAGAAATTGATTATCCTCGTAATTGTCATTCCCAACGGATTGTTTACTGAGAAATGAGTATATAGTGCTTTCGTCCCTGTTTTCACGATGAGCGTTAATTAGACGGCTCTAAAAATTTGATTATATGTTTAAATTCACATGATCTACACGTCTAATATATTTTTTATGATGCGGCGTTGCTGCTTTTACTAAAGAGTAGCATCAACTTGGAATTTTCAAATGAAACACCCTGTATTGCATTTTTATATTCTCCATTCAGATCTTATTTCATCAATGCATCACTCTTGGGGTCTAGCGGGGATGATTACAGAGATATAGAGTGTTTAAAATCGAGATTTCTCATTGCTTTCGTGTCAAAACGACTTCCATGTCCCCGTCTTAATTTCTGATCCACTATTTACACTGACATTTAATTTCAACAGATACAGGGTGAT
Organism: Phaedon cochleariae; assembly: GCA_918026855.4. NCBI lineage: Eukaryota > Metazoa > Arthropoda > Insecta > Coleoptera > Chrysomelidae > Phaedon > Phaedon cochleariae. Next base: position 11,502,500 of record OU896710.1, on the reverse strand, counting down.
CATAATTCTGAATCTTAAACCACCCTGTTTGAATAGTTTCGGCACAAAAATATACTGAAATTGAAAAATCTCTATTTTGAACACCCTATATCTTTGTTATCACGCCTGCTAGACATCAAGTGCGATACATTGATGAAATCTGATCTTCAGGAATAATCTAAAAATGCAATGGAATACAGGGTGTTCCATTTAAAAAATCATAGTTGCTGCTACTTCCTAGTAAAAGTGGCAACGCAGCATCGATTAAAATATTGTATACATTTTGATCATGCCAATGTTCACATACCATCAAATTTTCATATTGATATTTCGCTTGGTTTGCCAGAAACGTCTGATTAACCCTCATTGTGAAAAACCCCCGTATGATTTCATCATGATCATTAGTCATAGATGAATCGTTTGTTCGGAAATTAATCGGTTAGCAGCATGATTCAACCTATAAGTCATTCATCCGGGGCCAGTGGTGAATCAAGACAGTCCCATATTAGATGTCATCACGTACGGTCAAATTTTGTGATAGGCATTGAAAAATACACGGAAGGAATTGATTATCCTCGTAATTGTTATTCCCAACGGATTGTTTACTAAGAAATCAGTATACAGTGCTTTTCCAAAGTACTCAATGAATTCTTTTTCCGTCGACCACTACAAAAAATCACATTTTACGTTCTAATTTCCGAACGAAAAACCGACTTTTTCCGAAGGCAAGTACTTTTCGTCCGCAGACACTATTTGTCCGCTGCAGGGTTACCAGTTTTCTTGAGTTTTCAGTAAATTTCCTGATCTGCGTATTGATCTACTGATCTACTGAAATATTTCATAGCCTACTGATAAATATTTTGACACTTATTTATTATTATAATTACTATATAATTATTAATTTATAGTAATCACATAAATTTATAAATTGCAGGCTTTGTTTAAGTTAATTTCACAAAATGAGTAATAATTATACATATACGTACTAATGATAAATATGTATAAATCAGAAAAGGGCAATACTTCATCTGATTCAGATCAAATTCAATTATTAATATACCTTTGTTATGACAGTTTGTTTCTTACGTATATTTCTCTTTCTTTCTTTTCTTTTTTTCTGTATTCTAGTTTTTCATTTTCACTATACGTTCCTATTTTATATATACAGTGTGACCCACTTCTAATGGAAACATCCCTGTATCTTACGTAATCGTTGGGTAAGGATCCTGAAAAATTAAATTTTTCAGAACTGAAAATTTTTAAGGAAAAATATGAATAGTTAGTGACTTGGACGTCCTGATTCCGAATCTGAAGTGATTTTCGACCTATTCTGACGCCTAATATCATTTTCCGGAAATTGAGGTCGTTCCATGGCTGCTGGCGAGCAGTGTATATCACTGAAGATGACCCCACTTGGTCATAGAGTGCATTTTTGGTATATCTCTCGCTCCAGCAAATTTCAGGATCCTTACCCAACGATTACGTAAGATACAGGGATGTTTCCATTAGAAGTGGGTCACACTGTATATATAAAATAGGAACGTATAGTGAAAATGAAAAACTAGAATACAGAAAAAAAGAAAAGAAAGAAAAAGAAATATACGTAAGAAACAAACTGTCATAACAAAGGTATATTAATAATTGAATTTGATCTGAATCAGATGAAGTATTGCCCTTTTCTGATTTATACATATTTATCATTAGTACGTATATGTATAATTATTACTCATTTTGTGAAATTAACTTAAACAAAGCCTGCAATTTATAAATTTATGTGATTACTATAAATTAATAATTATATAGTAATTATAATAATAAATAAGTGTCAAAATATTTATCAGTAGGCTATGAAATATTTCAGTAGATCAGTAGATCAATATGCAGATCAGGAAATTTACTGAAAACTCAAGAAAACTGGTAACCCTGCAGCGGACAAATAGTGTCTGCGGACGAAAAGTACTTGCCTTCGGAAAAAGTCGGTTTTTCGTTCGGAAATTAGAACGTAAAATGTGATTTTTTGTAGTGGTCGACGGAAAAAGAATTCATTGAGTACTTTGGAAAAGCACTGTATACTGATTTCTTAGTAAACAATCCGTTGGGAATAACAATTACGAGGATAATCAATTCCTTCCGTGTATTTTTCAATGCCTATCACAAAATTTGACCGTACGTGATGACATCTAATATGGGACTGTCTTGATTCACCACTGGCCCCGGATGAATGACTTATAGGTTGAATCATGCTGCTAACCGATTAATTTCCGAACAAACGATTCATCTATGACTAATGATCATGATGAAATCATACGGGGGTTTTTCACAATGAGGGTTAATCAGACGTTTCTGGCAAACCAAGCGAAATATCAATATGAAAATTTGATGGTATGTGAACATTGGCATGATCAAAATGTATACAATATTTTAATCGATGCTGCGTTGCCACTTTTACTAGGAAGTAGCAGCAACTATGATTTTTTAAATGGAACACCCTGTATTCCATTGCATTTTTAGATTATTCCTGAAGATCAGATTTCATCAATGTATCGCACTTGATGTCTAGCAGGCGTGATAACAAAGATATAGGGTGTTCAAAATAGAGATTTTTCAATTTCAGTATATTTTTGTGCCGAAACTATTCAAACAGGGTGGTTTAAGATTCAGAATTATGATCACCCTGTATCTGTTGAAATTAAATGTCAGTGTAAATAGTGGATCAGAAATTAAGACGGGGACATGGAAGTCGTTTTGACACGAAAGCAATGAGAAATCTCGATTTTAAACACTCTATATCTCTGTAATCATCCCCGCTAGACCCCAAGAGTGATGCATTGATGAAATAAGATCTGAATGGAGAATATAAAAATGCAATACAGGGTGTTTCATTTGAAAATTCCAAGTTGATGCTACTCTTTAGTAAAAGCAGCAACGCCGCATCATAAAAAATATATTAGACGTGTAGATCATGTGAATTTAAACATATAATCAAATTTTTAGAGCCGTCTAATTAACGCTCATCGTGAAAACAGGGACGAAAGCACTATATACTCATTTCTCAGTAAACAATCCGTTGGGAATGACAATTACGAGGATAATCAATTTCTTCCGTGTATTTTTCAATGCCTATCACAAAATTCGACCGTACGTGCTGACATCTAATATGGGACTGTCTTGATTCACCACTGGTCCCGAATGAATGACTTATAGGTTGAATCATACTACTAACCGATTAATTTCCGAACAAACGATTCATCTATGACTAATGATCATGATGCAATTATACGGGGGAGGAATATATACAGGGGTACATTTATGGCAAACCAAGTAATATATCAATATGAAAATTTGATTTGATGTATACATTGGCATGATCTGAATGTATACAATATTTCATTCGATGCTGCGTTGCCGCTTTTACTAGGAAGTTGCAGCAACTATGATTTTTCAAATGGAACAGCCTGTATTCCATTGCATTTTTAGATTATCCCTGAAGATCAGATTTCATCAATGTATCGCACTTGGAGTCTGGCAGAGGTGAGAACAAAGATATAGGGTGTTCAAAATAGAGTTTTCAATTTTAGGATATTTGTTGTGTCGAAACTATTCATTATCGGTCAAAACGGCTCTCGTGTTCCTTTTATTACTATTGATCCACTATCCACTGACATTTAATTGGAAAAAATACAGGGTGGTTTAAGATTCAGAATTCTGATCACCCGGCCCTGTATCTATTCCAATCAAATGTCATTGAATAGTAATTCAAATATTAAGACAGGGACATGGAAGCCGTTTTGACACAAAAGAATCATAAAATTGAAGTATCTCAATTTTGAACAGTCTATATCTCTGTAATCATCCCCGAAGACCCCAAGAGTGATGCATTGATGAAATAATATCTCCATGGAAAATATTAAAATGCAATACAGGGTGTTCCATTTGAAAGTTCGAAGTTGCTGCTACTTTCTAGTGAAAGCGGCAACTCCGCATCGTTGAAAATATATTAGACATGTAGATCATGTAAATTCATACATATGATCAAATTTTTAGATCCGTCTAATAAACGCTCATCGCGAAAACAGGGGAACTGGACGATGAAAAAAAAAATACTAAAATGTGATAAGGTGACGTCTAGTGAGCATATTCGATTTTTCAAATTTCAATAATAGAAGAATAAATCTAGAAAAATAAAGGAGAAATGGGGTTATACTATGACTCTGTGTCAGTATATCACTCATAATAAAATAATGAAAATAATACTCACCAGTGTGAAAACAAAATGAATTTGTATATATAAATAGTCCACATCAGGAAACACCAATCCAACACACGATCGCGATTATGTAATCACTGATTCGAATGAGAAACACAAAAACACGATACTATCACAAATTTTTTAGTGAACACTCTGTTTAGAATGATTATTGATTATTCCTTTCGCGTATTTTTCAATGCCTGTCACCAAATTCGACCGTACGTGATGACATCTAATATGAGACTGTCTTGATTAACCACTGATCCCGAATGAATGACTAATAAGTTGAATCATGCTGCTAACCGATTAATTTCCGAACAAATGATTCATCTATGACGGAGTCTATGACTAATGATGATAATGAAATCATACGGGGGAAAAATATATACAGGTTGTTTGGTTCACCGACGTATATCTGGGTGGTATACATATTTTCTGTTATACAAAGTGTAACATTTTTAAAGAAATCATCGCTGTAATAAATACGAAGTTGTATGTTACAGAAACTCTTTTTCAAAATTCTTCCAAGCCAAAAAACTTGTATCACATTACCTGTTCAATATCTATGAAAATCGTATCCAACTCTTGAAAAAGAAGAAATTACAATCAGATGAAATGTTCGACCAAACGGATATATCTCAAAGTTCGTAACAGTTTGTATAATATTTTATATGGTTAAATATATTCGAAATGTTCTTACCTATCAGTCCCTTTCAGATATATACGTCGGTGAACCAAACACCCTGTATAGTATACGAAATACCAGATGTAGAATTGAACACGGAGAGTGGTGGATTTTTTGAGAAAATCTCCCAAGATATTATGAAAGAATTCACCACAGGCTGAAAATATATTTTTTACAAAAATCTCTCGTGATATGAAAGAATTCAACCGGACAGTATTTAGTGGAGAAATCGAACGCTTCTCACATACAAGTCGAGAAATAATTCATCATAGTGACATACAGGCAAACAATTTTTGTTTTAAAAAATATCACATTTGAGAATATACAGGGTGGGGCAGTGGAAACGGAACAGCGGATCTTTAGGTCTACAGAACCGGATTATATAAAAACGCTGAAACACGTCAGCTATATTTTCGAGGAGGACATCGTTCTTAAATATTTTCAGCAACAACTGACACTGATTTACTATTTACTGACATTCAATTGGAACAGATGCAGAGTGATCAGAATTCTGAAACTTGAAATCGTTCGAAATAACCCAATCAAACCCGGTGTCGTTAAATTATGATAATCCCCAACCGATTATGGAAAATTATGTGTGTCCCATTTGAAAATCAAAAGTTAATGTCGTTTGCAGGAAAACCGGATGATGAAAAAAAACCTAAAATGTGAGAAAGGGCCCTCTAGTGAGCATATTCGATGCTTTAAATTTCAGGAATATATAGCTAGAAAAGCAAAGGAGGAAAGGACGGTATAATAAAATAATGAAAAAAACAACACTCACTAGCGTGAAAACAAAATTGATTTGTATAAAAGAATCCATTTCTGCTATTTCATTGTTTGAAAGTTTCCACAGCACTAAACACCGAAATAAAACACCCGTTTTTTAGTGAACACTCTGTTTGGAATGATAATCAATTCCTTTCACGTATATTCCAATGCCTATCACAAAATTCAACCGTACGCTCGCTATTTCCTTTCTGTGATGTTATTTCCACAAAAACTATTCAATTGGTTGGCAATTTTCTACATCTTTGACGAGTGGTTGTGACTTTTCATGTCTAAAATCAAGGCCGCCTTTTCCATTTTCGGTAATATCTTGAAGAAATAAAGAAACTGTCAATTTTGGTCATTAAAACATTTGACAATCGAAATTCGTGATAGCTCATAGTTTTTGGGCTATCCAAAGATAACAACAAATGAAATAAAAAATCTAGGTCCGTATTTTAAAAAAATGATGATGGTTTCTGGAAGACGAAACGTCAGATTTAGAATTCGAAAACGCCATCTCGTAGGCAAGAAAAAAGTGGCTACAATAAAGTGTTACTAATATCGATTAATTTCTTCAAATAACGCAAGAAAAAAATGAAAACGGTTTTAGGAAATTGAGTTTTTTTTCGTACATGTATTTCCGAAAGTATTCGGAATTTCTGAAGTTTCAGAACGGCATTTTGTGAGGCATCATACCATAGTTTAACCGACCTTGTATCTCTTACGGTTTACGAGATCCCAATGATGAGACTCGAATTCCAGCCACCCTGTACATAACGTAAATGTAAAATCAATAAGTTCAGTAGGCATTGTTATTCGAAATTCAAATCAAATTAAAGTCGTTAATCCTCATAACTATATAAACATCATAATAATATTCTAAGTTTAAACTAGTGTTCAAAACAATTGTTAGCTTATAGGTTTATAGGTATCGATTGTCTAAAATAAGAATATTCAGTAAAAATATACACAGTATAGAAAAGGTTATTCAGGAATAAAAAATCACATTTCTTACGAATTGGTTGATATTTTTGGAACACCACAGGAAAAGTCGTGACTATTTTTCCTTTGATTGAACAGTCTGATACCATTGGCATCAATTCCGGCGTTCCACAAGGATCAATTTTGGCACCAACATTATTCCTTCTTCATATCAATGATCTGTTGAGAGTAACAACTTGCCCCAACCACAGCTCTGCAGATAATATTACCCTCCATACTGCGTTCTCTTCCAGAATTCCCATTTTTTCCCAGGAAACTATGAACTCACGGCGCAGGCAGGTCAATGCTGTCAATGAAGACCTTGCTGAAATCACAGCCTGGGGAACCAACAACCTAGTTGAATTCAACGCCACCAAAACTCAAGCCTGTATTTTCTCTAGAAACTCAGTATGCTCGCCATTGTAATGTCTGGCACCACCATCCCCACCAAGCTTACCATATCTATGCTCGGTATTTTCATCAGCAACACTCTTTCATGGGATAATCATGTCAGATCCATCGCAAAAGCTGCTTCACAAAAACTCGAATTCTTGTTACGTGCGAAAAGCTACTTTACACCTCAACAGCTTCTCATGATCTACAAAGCGCAGATACGGCTTGTTCTAGAATACTGTTTCCACATATGGGGTTCAGCACCAAAACATTCGCTGATGTTCTTAGATTCCATCCAGAGAAGAGCCATTCGCCACACTCACTCACTCTTTGACATCATTGGAACACCGTAGAAAGGTCGGCGACCTTTCACTTTTATATCGATACTTCCACGGGAAATGTTCTTCAGAAATCTCTGCTGTCATCCCTTCACTAGAAATACCAATCAGACGAACTAGACAAGCCCAGTCAGCACATTCTTTCGTTGTCAACTCGAAAGATGTCGAACAGCACTTTATCAAAACTCCTTTATCCATAGAACGGTTAGGCTCTAGAATTCATTGCCTGAGGAAGTATTCCCAACAACATATAATCTCCAGAAGTTAAAAAAAACTCCCAATACCTACCTCCTGTCCCTATCCTTCCTAGGAACGCACGATGTTCTTTGAACATCATAGGGATTTCCTTTCGTGCGCTCCAAGCGATAAAAAAAAGTTATATGAATGCATGTTTTTGAATGTATGACAAATTGATATTCATCATAAGGACGTGGAAACAAATTCTGAATTGAATATGATGAATATCAATTTGTCATACATCCAAAAACTACAACTACCAGATGACAGGAATTGAATGTCAACAAATAATAATTCTCAAATGTCAGTTCGTTATAGTTTTAGATACATTATAGAGAGATGAAAATTGTATATATCATGAAGAATAGCTGAAAGAATAACTGAACTTCAGGTTACTGAAGAGGGTTGGAAATCCGAAATGAGTTCATCCGAATGAAGTCATTTAACCTGTTCGTGAGAGATATAATTCCTATATCACTGATACGTATGATTGTTTTTTGGAGTTTCAAGCTCATCAAGATCAGAGTTTATATACAGTGTGACCCACTTCTAATGGAACCACCCCTGTATCTTACGTAATCGTTGGGTAAGGATCCTGAAATTTGCTGGAGCGAGAGATATACCAAAAATGCACTCTATGACCGAGTGGGGTCATCTTCAGTGATATACACTGCTCGCCAACAGCCATGAAACTACCCCAATTTCCGGAAAATGATATTAGTAGTCAAAATAGGTCGAATATCACTTCAGATTTGGAATCAGGACGCCCAATTTACTAACTATTCAAATTTTTCCTGGACAATATCCAGTTCGGAAAAATAAAATTTTGTCGCATTTTTTATGGAAGCACCCCCCTATCTCACGTAATTGACTCTATCTTTGGACTTTCTCTTCTTCCGGCAAATTTCAGAACCCTACCTCAATAATTACGTGAGATACGGGGGTTCTTCCATGAGAAGTGAGACAAAATTTAATTTTTCTGAACTGAAAATCTTCTAGGAAAACTTTGAATAGTTAGTAACTTGGGCGTCCTGATTCCGAATCCGACGTGATTTTCAACCTATTTTGACTCCTGATATCATTTTCAAGAAGTTGGGGTGGTTTCATGGCTGTTGGCGAGCAGTGTATATCACAGAAGATGACCCCACTTGGTAGTGCATTTCTGGTATATCTCTCGCTCCAGCAAATTTCAGGATGCTTACCCAACGATTACGTAAGATACAGGGGTGGTTCCATTAGAAGTGGGTCACACTGTTCAATATAATTCAACATAAAAAATTGATATTTGTTTAGGAAATTCGTATTTGTCTTGACACTTTTCAGTTCTCAGTGACAATTGGGGACGTTGACAATCAAATGAGTTACAGGACGTTTTCATTAATTGATCTTGAATTTACCATTTTCATTTTCAGATTCCAGTAGTGAATACCATGTTCTATCTATATCAACTGAACAGAAAGCAATGCCATTGTCTCCGTTCAGAAGAATGCAAGCAGATCCCTTAATTTTTCTCTTCTGGTTGTTATCTTTTTACCAAGAGACCTATTTCAGTAAGGACGAAGGAACATAAGTACAGTGCATCCCATTTTGGGAGACAGCCAGGTTTCTCGCTTGTTATTTAAGATAGAGCCTTGCGGTTTTCACGTTCCTTTCCTATTTTTTTGTGAAACTCAAGATGGCCTAATCAGATTTTGCATAACTGTTTCCGTTTATGAGATACAGGGCGATTTTGGATATTTATTCTTTTCGGGCCCCTCCTTTATCTCCGAAGTCATTAGAAATAATGCTGAGCTAAAAACTACGTCTGATACAGAATTCTGCGTAGAATCCAGTGGCGCAATTATTTTTTTTTCGGGGTTTGGTTTTGAATATACGACACAAACTTACTTTTTTTCTTTTTTTGCAATGGAACACCCTGTATTTTATCACTTCATTGGATTCGTTATTTTTTTCCCCTTCAAAATGATGTATACTACTATATAGGTAGGATGTCCAGAAATGCTAAAAAACACTAAAACATCACACAATGATGATTTCTTGTTAGTGGGCCATGGATTTCCCATATAAAAGAAGAATCAATTGGATAATTCTTATTTGTGAATTTTTTAATGGGAGAGTAAGCAAATAAAGATACAACACTCATCACCAAAACGAAAAATAAAACGTTATTCTTCAGTCTGATTATAGTTGCTCGACTAGGTTGATACCTCTCTGGATATCTGAAAGTTTTCAAATCATGATATAAGGAAATGTCTTGCAGTGAAATTCTCGACGTCTGTTCAAAAAGAGTTCCAAAGCTTCGCCAACGTTTTCATTACATTGATTGAAACATTGTATAATGTAATATTTTTCATTGTTTTGAAAAACCAAATCTCTTCCAGCCATTATCATTTCCCAATTAACAAATTCACAAACAATTATTTCTACAATATTCAATATTGCTTCAAACCTTCAAACCCAAACACGATGATACACAATGATAATTCATAGCGATGACAGCTAGATCAAATTTGTTTTTTTTTTCTCTCTTTAATGCTCACTTGCTAAAACAATGCTCCCAAATGCATAGTAGCCAGAATAACAAGGAGGATGTTCGTATCATCCATGACCTACTACTGTTGATAATCAAAAGTAATAACCCTTTTATTGAAACTTGGGAAATCCATGGCCCACTAACAAGAAATCATCATTATGTGATGTTTTAGTGTTTTTTTAGCATTTCTGAACATCCTACCTATATAGTATCATACATAATTTTGAAGGGAAAAAATAAAGAATTCAATGAAATTATAAAATACACGACGTTCCATTGAAAAAAATATAAGTTTGTGTCTTATATTCAAAACCATACCCCGAAAAAGAAAATCGAGTGCGCCACTGGATTCTACGCAGAATTCTGTATCAGAAGTAGTTTTTAGCTCAGCATTATTTCTAATTACTTCGGAGATAAAGGAGGGTCCCGAAAAGTGTAAATTTCCAAAATCGCCCTGTATATCATTAACGGAAACAGTTATGCAGAATCTGATTAGGCCATCTTGAGTTTCACAAAAAAATAGGACAGGAACGTGAAAACCGCAAGGCTCTATCTTAAATAACAAGATAGAAACCTATAGCTGTCTCACCCAAAATGGGATGCACTGTACAATACAAAGAAAATACACATCGACAAATCGAAACTAGCTGAACATATCCCTACTGAAAATATGGCAGAGTGAAATAATATTAAAATCATTGGAAATGAAGATAACAACCAAAAGAGAAAAATCAAGGAATCTGCTCGAATTCTTCTGAACGGAGACAATAGCATTGCTTCCTGTTCAGTTGATATTGATAGAACATGGTATTCACTACTGAAATCTGAAAATGAAAATGGTAAATTTAATATTAATTAATGAAAACATACTGTAACTCATTTGATAGTCAACGTCACCAATTGTCACTGAGAACTGAAAAGTGTCAGGACAAATCGAATTTGCTAACCAAATATCCATTTTTCAGGTTGAAAACTGGAGCAGATTCGTTCCCGAATCGTCCAAAGCTGAATGAAAATTGAATATTTTTTTATATACCTTCATTTCTCTTCTGCTAACCTTTCTCAATACAAATTGTCACTGACAAGCTAGTGAATTTTTCTTTTAGGCTCTCTGATAAGAAAATTCTTCAAACGCAGTGACACTTCGTCGAATCATCTGATTTGTCCTTACTACACGTATATTGAAATTATATTCATATTTTCATTTTATAGAAACGAGGAGAGAAAATCCCGAAAAATCTGGAATGATGAATGTAGATTTCACTTTTTGTGAAGGTCTATTGATATAAATTGTGAATATTATTCATTCTTGAAATGTAAATGGTACACCCTGTATATATCCTCATCGAATTTCGAGTCGAGGCAACCTCTAAGCTCACAATCAACAAAACAGATGTGGACTTTCTCAAAACTCAAATATTGTTTGTCGACTACCTAATTGAAACGATTTTATGATCGTATTCCCATCTGGGGATACCAAACAAATGATTCGTATTTTCTTAAGTTTTTTATTTTAATTTGAGTAACACTACCAGGACGTTAATCTTTTTGCTAAAGCACAACCGGCTCTATGCTAAACCGCGGTGAGAGAAATGCAACACCGCATCGCCGTTATTCGGAAGGTCTCGACAAATATCTCAAGGTAGATAACGAAATGAGATCACTATTCATAACAATTCAACACACCCTTTTTATCAACATAAAATTGCAGCATATAATAGTATGATACACAACCTAGTGAATGTGCCTCTTTCAGAAGTAAATTTCAATAAAGAACTCAATATTAGTCATTTTTCCTTGAACCTAACCAGACAAACCAGGTTATCTTCATGATGATGTCACGGTTACTTTATTATGACCTCACAGTTTACTTTTGATGCCTGACAGATGTCAGTTTATCAGCTGTTTTGTTTATTGTTTGGTTTTAGTAGTAATTCTAATATGTTGAATAAATTCATCATCTGTAACAAACATATATCATAGATAGAAACTAGGTACTAACCTATATACTTCAAATTCAACATACAATATTAATAATAAATCAAATATGTATGTATCTTCATCAATAATAAGATGATATATCTCATTGAAACATATTTCGTATGAATCCATAATCAACTCTTTGAGGAGCATAATTATTTTTTCTCAATTTCTCATCAATTATATAACCCCCGATATAACAACGAGAGCCCAATCAAAAGCCTCAACTACTCCGTGAACTACCTCAGTGAGCTGGTTTGTGTAGTTGGTTAACTAATACGTCATGATTTGGAATACACTTCGAGGAAAATTGACTGGTTAACTTATTGTTCACCGGGTTTGTGTGGTTTACTTCGAGGAAAAATGGCTATCATAAAACAGATTGCAGTCAACAACGGATACAACGTTAATCTGATAGACAGTATTCTTTCTAAAAATCTTCATAATAAAGCTATTCAAGAAGTTTATCCTACCATCAAGAATAATAATCAGAATTATAAAACTTCAACCTATTTCGGATCATCAACTGAAAAATTTGCTTCATTTTTCATAAACAGGACTTGAGAGTAGCGTATAGAACAAATAACACGTTGGGAAGGTTCATCAAAAATAATAAAGACAAAACTTCGAAATTCGAAAAATCAGGGGTATACAAACTCAACTGTGGATCCTGTCCTAAGGTATATATCGGTCAGACAGGTCGTACGTTTAATCAGTGCATTCAGGAACATAAGACAAATTTTTTGAAAACAAACAACATATTCAAACAAATTCAACATACGCCAACCATATATTAGAAGAAAACCATAGTTTTGATGATAATTTCGAAATTGTACATGTAGAAAATAAAGGAATGAGACTCAATCATTTTGAATCATTAGAAATCAACAAACTCAAAATTTTTTACATTTTACTTAACGATCAATTAGACCTCAATAGTTCACTACTGTTGAATTTAGTTTTCTTAGTTGGTAATAATATTTATTTGCTATCAAACCTTTCAAGTTAATCCGGTATACCGTAATTTAATGAAGATATTGTGCCTGATTTCCGAAAATGGAGGTTTATCGATCCTGTTCACAGGTAATTAATCCTTCAAGGTGGGAAAGTAGGATATATAAAAGTAAAGCAAGCCAACGTTGGTTTAGTTTATTGTACCATTATATCACCTGACGTAGCTACTGTGTTAGCGAAACATGTTGTGTGTTCATATTCTGATATTCAAAATATGTTCATGTCAATAGTAGATTTCGAGAAAATCACAGTTTTCTGCTTTAATGCATCGACCCTCTAAAGGCGGGTTTTCTTGATTATTTTCGAAACCGCTCACACTGAAATATTGGAATTTGGTACACTGTATGAACTTTCAACGCCAGGTAAAATTCTGAGTCTGTAACTTACTTCAGAATCTTCGTCACAGACGTATCATACTGAAGTTATTGCGGGTCAAAACAACCCTTCCTAATGACGATTTATTTTTAACATTTTGCTCCTAGATTAATCAGATTCTTGGAAAATTTTGAATAATGATATATTGGACTAATTTTTTCCGGGAAAATAGCAATTTATCACACGGATACCCATTATATCCTCACAAGCAATCAACAACTGGTATTCTACCAAACCCCTTCAGTAATTTTTTTCATGTTCTGGTTCCCACGAAAAGGGATATCCTGTAATGTCCAGAGAACACCGTGAGAACCAAGAGAAATAAGAGTTGGTGTTCTTCTTGAATTTCTGGAGGTTATATGCCTCGGGGAACACCTCCTTTGGCAATGTATTCCAGGGCCTCGCTGTTCGTTGGATAAACGAGTCTTTGGAAAGAGAGGAACAATTGTTGATATTTCAGAAGAGCATCGTCCATGAAAATATTTATAAAATAGAGCCAGATCAACAACTTTTCTACGGTGTTCCAGTGTGAGTGAGTTTGTGAGCAAGGCATCACCCACGAGACGAATCGCACTTTTTTGAACAGAATCCAACAGTTTCAGGGTATGTTTGGGTGCTGCACTCCAAATATGGGAACAGTATTCCAGGACAGGTCGGATCTGTGCCTTATAGATCATAAGCAGCTGACTGGAAGTGAAATAGCTCCTGGCCCGAAACAGATAACCAAGTTTTTGGGATACACTTTTAGCAATTGATCTCACGTGATTTTCCCAAGAAAGGTTATTGCTGATAGTAATACCAAGCATCGAAATGGATGTCTTCAAAGTTATGCTTATTCCTGACAAGCTTATATTGGGCACAGTGAGATAGGATTTTCTAGAGAAAATGCATGCTTGTGTTTGATTTGCATTGAAATCTATCAAGTTATAGGATCCCCATTCGAGAATTGTTGCCAAGTCCATATTTATGTTGTCACCACTTCTCCCTCGTTCGTTTCTGATTTGCCTGGCTGATATTGGAGCCCTGGAAGAGAAGGCGGTATGGAGAGTAGGTACTATCATCCGCGAAGCTGTGTACTGGTCATAAAGTTGCTTCCAACAAATCGTTGATATGGAGTAGAAATAGTGTTGGTGCTAGAATTGATCCTTGCGGAACACCCGCATTTATGACAAGAGAGTCAGATGAAACTCCGTCAACCACTACATGGAGAGACCTGTTTTGAGATAAAACTAGCTAGCAGAGAACACAGTTGGGGAGACAAGTCATAAGATGGGAGCTTGGCGAGGAGTCCGTGGTGCCAGACTCGATCGAATGCCTTGAAGATATGAAGTGCCACGGCTAAGGTTTCACAATATTTTTCAATAGATTGCTGCCATATATGTGAGACGTAAGCGAGCAGGTCACCAGTTGATCTCTGATGACAAAAGCCATATTGCCTATCGGTGATACACTTGTGATGGGGATTTTGAATTTTTCAGCTCAGGACCTCATTTGGCGTAAAAAGTATGCAGCATACCACATTTCAACTTTTCAGTCTTTAGTAGAATATTGAGAAGAACCCGTCTTTAAGGTGCCGATCTGGGTGCCGATGCATCAATGTCGAGGTCAATGCAGAAAATTGTACGATGTTCTTTGAACATTATAGAGATTCCCTTTCGTGCGCTCCAAGCGATGAAAATAAAACAACTTGCCCTATCGATTCGAACTAGAAGAATCTTTCTCACATAAAAAACCGCCAGGTATCATATTCTGAGATGAAAATGTGGAGATAAATACCAGAAATTGAATTGTTTTCAGTATGTTACTCCATGAATAGCATTCTTAGCTCAAATTCTTATTCAGCAATACGTCGTTGAGATGTGAATACCTTCTATGTGACAATTTCAGGAGAGATGAAAATCTACTTATTTGAACTAATAGTATTCTAAATACATGTGATTTTTTTTGTTTACTCAAATATGTCATTAGGTTACTTTAAGACAGTTTTAATATCGAATTTGTGTTTTGACTAAGAATGGCTGTAAGAATAAGTGGATGAGGATTTAGAAATCCGAAATGGTTTCATTGCAATAAAGTCATATAACCTGTGTGTGAGAGATACTATTTCCCATATCACTGATATGAATGATTATTTTTGGAAGTTTTCAAGCTCATCAAGATCAAAGTTCATGCCAGTTTACTTTTCCTATACATTCCAATTTTCATTTCAATGCTGAATATATTGGTAAGTTACATGTAAGTTACATTATACATCATATTATTCATCCGATTTGAAAAAGAATGTCAATTCTCAATTTCGGAGGATTTTATTTTTTATTTTTCATGTTCTCCTTTTTGATGTTCATCAGATATAATTCAATGTTCGAAGTGGCTAATAGCAAGGAAAGTAGTTGTTTTCTGTTGAATATTCAGAATGATGTATGCATATACATATTTTTGTCTGAAGGAGAATGCAAATTCTCAATTTCAGTAGATTTTATATTTTATTTTCAAACTCTTATCGTGTGTGTTCAATAGATATAATTCAATGTTCGTCGTGGCATATAGCCAGGAAAGTAGTTGTTTTCTATTGAATAAACTGAAAAAGAGTAGATATTCTCATCTTATAGAGAATGCGAATTGTATGTTCATAATTTTTCTGAGAATATTCCTTTTCAACACCAATTATTAAATATATATTTTTGGACGTATTGCACATTCTGTAGAAGATCACATGAGAGACATTACTTTGGAGTTTCACTTGGAAGGTATCACCACAAGATCTATTGTCGCACAGGGAGTTTTTTCTATAGCCTTCACATTGATGAAATGATAAATCGTTATGTTCAGAATAAGGAATTGAATAGTAGACCAGAGCAAAGTAAACTTTAATTTTTGTATATTTATCACTTTGAGAAATGACAATATTGTACATGAAATAAGTGTCATGAAAAAAAAAAAATCATAATCCTCATGGATGATCATTTAGGAAGATAACAACCTCATTTCTTTTTCTTCTGTTGATCGGTAGCACATCATAAAGAGCATGGTGGTCCATTTCCATTACGGTTTTCAGTTTCTGCAGATGTTGATATTTGTCGTCTGATATGGTTAGTTGAGTTTTGTAAAGCTGTTCCTTATAAATTTACATTTTTTGGTTATCACGCCGTCGTGGCATCACAGTCCATTCTTCAGAATAATCTAGCGTGAAGTAAACTTCCCCATTAGGTAAGTATTCCAGTTGTCTGATATCGACAACTACAGGATCTTTGACTCTTTTTCCTGGTCTAATCGAGTCAAAGTTGGATGGTATAACATATTTCTTGAAAAAGGTGTAATCTAAATTTTTTATTTCATATGGATTTGTTGAACGCGCGAGTCTCATCCGCGCTAAGTAATCTGAAGGTGAAAACATCAAAATGAAGGAGCTTAAATCATACAAAAACTTACCATTCATTTTGCAGCTATAATCAACAACCAACTCGTTGAATACACTGCAATACCTATGGAATATCTCCGAAGTGTCGGTGAAAGGGTTCACAACAAAACACAAGAATGCAATGTAATATCTCCCATGTAACACTTCTTCACACTGGAGATATTTCTGTCTCCTATATGATGAACCTGTCACATTGGAGAAAATTGAACATGGACTTTCATATTATAGGATAAGTATTTCTGGATTGAAGGTATCATCAACTTGCGCAGAATGTACAATTAACTGATTCGAATGCTGCAAAAATACCATTTTGACTGAATATGTCACATTAGAGGTATTCACATCTTAACGACGAATAGCATCATGCGATGTACCTAATTTTACGAATTTTCATTCAACGATCTAGGAAATACCGAGGAAAAACCGTCTCCAGGGTGTACCTATTATTTGAAGGGCCTCTCTAAGTAAGCATTTTTTGATGAGAGTTTATGGTACCTTTCTTCCATAATAGTTATTTATGTATCAAGGGCGTGAAGTAGGCGTTTATGGCCTGTGGCGTGAATAATGGCCCGATGGCGCTAGCCGAGGGCCATTACACGCTGAAGGCCATAAACGCATTTCACGCACGAGATACATACAAAATTTTATGCACGAGTGTTTATTTTCTGACTCATTAGTAATGACTATAGATTTCGATAAACTAATATTCCCCAGAATTTAATTCGTTACGTATAAATTCAGCAATCAAGAGAAGCGAAATGTTCATGGATGATTTACATATGAAAATTATCGTACGAATATTGCAATTATCGTAATAGTAAAACTCTTTCGGCCATGGACGTATAAACGAAGAGATTCATTCTTCAGAAT
Source organism: Phaedon cochleariae (assembly GCA_918026855.4). Taxonomy (NCBI): domain Eukaryota; kingdom Metazoa; phylum Arthropoda; class Insecta; order Coleoptera; family Chrysomelidae; genus Phaedon; species Phaedon cochleariae. The sequence goes on along the minus strand of OU896710.1, from coordinate 11,484,677 downwards.
TTTACAATATGCATACCCAGTATATAAACCTAACTTATTTTGACGTTGTCAATCAATCTGATGGTTGTTGTCTATAGCAATACATCCAATAAACGAGCTGAGTTGTCATCCTCTGATTGAACAGTGAAATTAGTGATAATAATAATAGCGAGACTATGGAATCGGATGAAGAAGAAGTTTATGATATACCGCTGGATATATCAGAATCTAGGAATATGATCATAGGTTTTTCATAAATTGATATGTGGATATAAGGTGACTGAGAACAGCGGGCGGTAAAGTGTACTTTACGGCCCGTGGGCCATAATGAGCCCGCGGGCGGTAAAATGCGACTTAACGCCCGCAAAACCGGGCGGTAAAGTGCACTTTACGGCCCGCTAGTGCATAAAAATACTTCAGGAATCACCTCACGAATATATTTCACCAATTATCAGAAAACACACTGTATATGCGGGACGGAACATGAACAAATTATAATAATATAGTTATGGGCAATACAATTGATTAATTTCAGCTTTGTGTGCATAACGTGTCGTGTATCAATATGGCCACTATATATCCATTTGTTTTGGTGAATTGAGCAGAATGTTCACAGAAAAATCACCGGTTCATCTGGTCGCAGGAGGGAGGTTATGACCCCCATGCCCCCCCCTGGATCCGCCCTCGCGGATTTCCACCCGAACGGAAATAGTAATTTTCCTAACAAGTGCGGAAAGTGATTCTTTCCCGCACGCGACTGCCGTTGACACGAACGACGCGAAACGGATTTCGGGTAAGCAGTCGAGTGCGGGAAAGACACTTTTCCTCATGAGTTAGGAACAATATTTGGTAAAACTGCATTTAGCATGCGATTGCTTTTTTTCGAGAATTTTTTTTTGGTACTTACGTATTTTTGTCTGAAAAACACGAATTTGACCATGATAATGTGAACAAACCACTATTTATCCAGATATTTCGAAAAAAAGTTCGGAATTTCGACTGCTTTTTCCCCTTGTGTTGGATGCATTTACAGGTACTTGCTCTTGTCAATGGACACTTTATATACTCATGTTGTACTTCAATGACACATTTTTATACAGAAAATCCAACAGGAAATATGATTTTTATGGCGAGTTTTTTATATTCAGTGAACAAGCATACCAAATGACGGCCATTTAATTAATAGTCAATCAAAATACCAGATGTCAAATGTCAACAGAGTGCTTTTGAATGACAGTACACACGCCATTATTTTAAATGATATTCTTCCTTCTTTTCACTAAATATGGACAAATCACAAGAAAATCATATTTCTAGTTGACTCAATAATAGAAAAAAATGTGTCTCACATTATGATATACAGGGTGTCTGTAAAAGGTCTTTACAAAAACATACCACATATTCCCTAGACCAAAATGAGTCGATTTATATGAAATTATCTCAGTACAAAGTTGCATCGTTTGGGCTCCAGAGGGCCTCGAAGTTACAATTTTTGAATCGTTTTTCCCATATAAATTCAAAACGGCATATGCGATTCTGCGGGAATTTGATATATTGATAGAGTTTTATGTGGCAAATAAATTTTGTTAAAATTTTGGCGTAGAACTTGATTTTTCAAATAATTGCACCTTTAAAAATCCTACGCCAATGGCAGAAAAGGTGTTTGAGTATAAAATTTGGATTGGGTATTTATTTATTACAAAAAAGTACCCTTGATAACACTCGATTTACTCTCATGGTTTTGACAAAGTTTGTATTTTAATGATTATTGTTTATATGTTCTAACATTACTGAAATGCAAATTTCGTCAAAACCATGAGAGCAATCAAGTCTTATCAAGAGTACCTTTTTTAAAGTAAATGAGTTGCGCAATCTGAATTTCATACTCAAACTCCTTCTCTTCCTTTGGCGTAGAATTTTTAAAGGTGCAAATATTTAAAAAATCAAGTTCTACGCCTATGTATTATTATCGGACAAAATTTCAACACCATTTTTTTGTCACATGAAACTCTATCAATATACCAAATTTCAGCAAAATCGCATATGCCGTTTTGAATTTATATGGGAAAAACGATTTAAAAATTGTAACTTCAAGGCCCTCTGGAGCCCAAACGATGCAACTTTGTACAAAGGTAATTCTACTTAAATCTACTTATTTTGGTCTAGGGAATATGTGGTATGTTTTTGTAAGGACCTTTTACAGACACCCTGTATATAAATTGTCCAATGATGAAAAAAGAAGGGTAAATTGTTTTAAAGCAATCCAGAAGACAGGCGGAAAAGATGGTGAAATTTGTAACTTGGTTTGTTCACATTTTCATTATCAAATTCGTGTTTTTCAGACAAAAATACGTGAGTACAAAAAAAAAATTTTGAAAAAAAACCCATCGCATGCTAAATGCAGTTTCACCCAATATTTTTTCTACAAGCGTAAGAGATTGATTGATTTGTTCAATTAATTATTCATTCATTTAGGAACAACTTACAAGAGAAATATATTCTCTATCTACTGATTATTAGCATTTATTAGTAATAGCTATTGTGAACTTACAGTTTGACGCATTATGTATAGGTTCATTGCGGAAGCCAGCAGGCCCATAAGGTGTTTGGTCTCTAGGTTTCAGACACTCCTAGGAAATGAAATCATCTTTATTCGGTACTTTCATTTCTTTATCATTGTTGCACCATTCGATGAAAAGCGTGTATAGCTTCTCATACCTTTCTTAAGACTTCGTTGGCTATAACACATCTGTATCGTATCCCTATAGCTGGAAGTTTTTGATAACATTGTTGGCTATTCCACTGAATCGAAAATGACAGTAATGCTGTGGCTGTCACTTCGACAATTACAAACTCATTTGAGGTTTTATTGGCATGGCAACAATAATCGTTTCTCATCAGATGAATCCAAATCTATAGGGGGATTTTTATAATAATCAATTTCTATTTTACAATATTTCTTAACTTTCACAATAAATAGTACAATTTGATGGATGATTCTGAACATATATACTTAATACTGCAACAAACAAACTCAAACTCTCATATTCCATCACCTATCATCTTATATTTTGCCATATTTTCAAAACTTTGTTTTTGCCGCACTAGTGCGGGAAAATGACACTTCCCAAACTAAATTGCGTGTGGGTATAGGGTGAATCACGCACGTTTGTAGAAAAAATATTGTTATTTATACTGTCTGTAGGTTAATCCAGGAGGTGGTACAAATTATCACTGACAAGATAGTGAATTTTCCTTTTAGGCTCCCTGATGGGAAAATTCTTTAAACGCAGTAACATTTTGAGGCAAATCATCTGATCTGTCCTCACTACACCTATATTGAAATAATATTTGATGGAAATTGGTTATGGAAATAACAAGTCCGTGTGATATACTTTAAAACTGTATATTGTTCTCTTCAAATCGAGACCACTCGGAAAGCACGCCGATGTAAGAATCATCATATAGAAAACGTCTCTAGGAAAACTAAGTACATAAGTATATGCTCAGTAAGCAGTCTCTACTCATCTATACCATACACATTGCTATTCAACGATAATAAATACATTGGTTTATATTTCATTTTTGTCTACGTACACACTGGAATGTGTACTTATATCCAACAATATTTATATTTTTCTGCAACCGACACAAAAGTCGTCCATTTTGATATCAAAATTAGCTCTTGAATAGAAGTTTCTATTACTGACACAAAAATAGGTATGTTGCTAGGCAACATATTTAGTTCCTAGGAGCTAAAGTTGAATTTTAGTTCCTAGGAGCTTAAGTTGAACTTTAGCTCCTAGGAACTAAAAAGGATCTACTGGACGTCATCAAGAATAAATAACATTGTGACGGTTGGTTATTTGGGTTGAGACGCATACCTGATTTGTTTCCGATTTCAGCAGATTTGGCATTTCATACCCATGCTGGAGATATAAATACACCTTATTATAGTTTAGTATTGGAATTATAAACATCTCAGTCAAGTATTTTTGTTTTAATCAGGGAAGCCTTCAAGATTCAAATACTTGCTTGATCTGTATTTCATTCGTTATTCTCGGGATGGATAACTTGTTTTTGAATAATCACGGCAAGCAATAGCTTTTTTGTTTAGTTTAGTTTAGTTTAGTTTAGTTTTATTTCCCAGAAATACTACATAATTGTAATATACTACATATTAAATGCTAAATATTTTTTAAGTTTACATAATTATTTTGTATAAGCACATTTATGATTTTGCCAGAGTATCTCAGCCTCTGCAGAGGCATCGGGAAAGAAGAATATAATATAATTGCAACACAAAATACAATTTGCAAATATTAGATTATAACCTAAGACCTATATTTACATAGTAGGTAGTGGGGAGGTTATATCTAGGGGAAAATCATTGAAAATGTTGATTATATTCTACGCCAATGTCTCAAACAACGATATTGTTTAGCTTCATTTGATTATCTAATCATTTTCTACGTCTTGTTCTTGTTCCTATAGCTGGCACTGGCGCGGTATTTGCCATTAGAGCACCTGGTCCATACACAAATATGTCACTCTGTGGTTGTATTTATATTGAAACTACAATTCTAACATCCTATAAAACCTAACCTGCTGTTAATGCAGGTAGAATATTCTCACCACAAGGATTATTTGTCAATATTTGTTGCATTGCATATATATGGCACGGCATTGGTGGTTACTTCACATGTTTAACATGTAAACGCTCCGCCTCGCAAATGCAAAATTCGCTTGTCAAACAAAGTGTCACTTTTGATCCTAATAAAACAATCTACTATTTTATTTTTTAGATACGAGGAGAGAAAATACCAAAAAATCTGGAATAATGAATTGATATTTATATTTATAATAGTTGAGTTTTTAGTACAATATATACTTTCCGAAGCGGATCATTATCGTCTCCAAGAAGTTTTTGCCTCTATATCGAGGCCTCTTTTGATTCATTTATTATATCAAGCATATCGGTATATATAGGTAGGTATACATTATCGAAAGCATCAATGTTTAGAGTTTTTTCACAAACAGAACATCTGAAGAAGAATGAGAACATAATAATAAACAGAAATAACGAGATGCAAAGTCGAAGAGAGAATAATTAATGATGGAAAACATAAACGAAGCTTCCTCTTTCCAATGTAAGTCGAATATGAAAGAATAATAAATTATTATGATTAGCGCTGCTATAAGTAGATGTAATATTTGTGTAATAATTATATAAACAGTTCAGGTAGAACGGATCATATTAATGATTATTTTCAATTTCATTTACCGTCATCTACATTATCTATAAAGTGTGTTCACAGATTCAACAGAAACTATCATGCAAACATCATAAATTATATTTCATATATATTATACAGTGTGTATTAGCCAAATTGAACTAGAATTGAAAAGAACCGATTTCATAGTGATACCATCGTCCACCGAATTAGAATATTGGTTGACGATGGTGATACTATGTACACATTTCAGTTTCACAGAACTATAATGATAGAAATATATTGCTAGTGGTGAAAAGAATGCAATATACACCTTGGTACTCAAGAATATCATTACTACTAAACCTAATACTAATACAATCTTGGTCTGTGGGTGATAATGATATTCTTTACTAGTTTGCTGTATATACATATAACTATTACTAGTGATTCACACGAGACCAACGAGACGAGACTCTATCAAAGTCTCGTCTCGTCTCGCCGATGAAATATAAAGTCTTGTCTCGAGTCTCGTCTCGCAGCTTCGAGTCTCGTCTTGTCTCGCGTCTCGTACGAGAGTCTCGCAAAAGTATCGCAATTTCGTCATGCATGATCTTGTTCCAGTCTAGTACGGGATATTTACCTTTACCTACTTTTTAGGTATAATTTAGTAGTAGGAAGAGAAAATTACAACAAAAATAACATTATTCATTGAAAAGTAAGTACCTAATAGGTTCATACTTACATCAAACATCTATAAACAAGAAAAAACATTGCATTATCTACCTATATTCGGAAAAGATATAAAAATGGAATAAAAAGTAACACGTATAGTCTAAACAAATAAACAAAACAAAAACTTTAATCCAACATTAGTTCACTTATTTGAGAAATAGGTATCCAAGAAAATAGATATTTGTTTTACTAGGCAGAAAAGTAGTAGATTGACTGCCGCGGCTGAAAGTTCATAGCCGAGCGTAGCGAGGCTAGGAATTCAGCCAAGGCAGTCAATTTACATTTGCTGCCGTGTGAAACAATGAATTTTTTCTCCAAATGATATGAAACGAATTTTGTGAAATATTTTATTGAAAACTTCATCATTTTGTGTTCATTCAATATCAGTGTTAATTTTGATTACTAATTTCATTAGACTTCCTTGGAACGTTGCATAGCAACAAACTTTTTTTGCCTAGGCAGTAAAAGTGCACCTTTTCGGCCTGTTGAGCCGTAGTAAGAAGCCACTATCCCTGCTGCTTGGAGAAAAAAACCTTTATCAGTCAGAGCAGCCTTCACGATTGCAAATGATTTTGTTTTTCACCCAGTCGTTAAGACATGAAGTTATTCTTTTTCTTAGACTATTTAGCACAGATTGCCTTATTTATAGATTTTCAGGTAGTCATTCAATTTGCGATCTGTCGTTATTGCAGAATTGCCTTTATATTCCGCCGCCGTAAGAGAGAGAATAGTCCGTTTTCGTTTCACGCATTACGTCATTTTACAACAATCATGGATTGTGTTTTTAAAGTATTTATGAATGAAATGTTTTTTCTGTCTGTGCTAAATAGTCTGAACTCTTTCTCAATAATGTTGTTTTATGAATGAAATTCTCAAGTCTGCAGTCGGCACGCAGAGACACGAGAAGTCTTGCACGAGACTCGAGACGAGACCAACGAAAGTCGTCTCGTCTTGTCCGAGTCTCGTCTCGAGTCTTGTCTCGAAAACGAGACGAGACCATGCGAGACTCTCGAAAACGAGACCCTCGCGGGAACCACTAACTATTACAGTGTCTTCGTGAGGTACCTACAGAATTGATTCATTTTTAGGTAGGCAAACTATCTATTTCTGAAGAATCTGCTGGAATAAGCTGATTTTAAATCTGAATTTTCCACATTTATTAGGAAATATCTAATATACTATACAGGGTGATCCACGTTTGAGTGGTGACGTCCGCGACAATCTCCATGGGAAACTGGATTCGGAGATCTAGTAGTCGTGACCATGACAGTACATTTTGACAAGTCGTTATTGATAAATACCTACCTACTAGATCCGAGTGCTATTCCTCCGAATCTCGCATCAGTCATTTAGGGTTCATTCATTTATTTATTTATTCGTAGGAATAAAAACAGACACAGCCCAGATAAAGCAATCACAAAATATATCGAAGACTGGAACTTTTGGCACGATAATACACTACACTGTTTTACCACTAACCAAACCGATTTTTTAACGCCGCGACACGTGTTTCGCTAACTATGATAGCATCTTCAGAGAAGATTAAAACTAGTTTTAATCTTCTTAAACATAGTTAGCGAAACACGTGTCGAGGCGTTAAAAAATCGGTTTGGTTAGTGGTAAAACAGTGTAGTGTACAATCACAAAATACTTAGTGCAGATTTCAACTAAGTCTAAATCTAACCTGAGATCCCATGTTAAAATATACTTATAGTACCGACAATATATTGTTACGTTATTCGGGTGCAGATGCGAACACGACACTATTTATTTTCGAACTGATTTATTTAAACTAAAGAAACACCAATTCATATCGAACTTATGACTACTATTTATGTAAAACGATTTATATCACACTATATATATATATAGCTCTCTGACACTCGCTGCTTATTTGACTGACGGCAGTTGTTCGGCCGTTTATATATGAGATCCCTTGGAAGGCTTTAGTTCGAGAAAGTTCTCGAATGATCTTCCGTCTCCTTCTTTTTGTTCTAGAAGCTTCTTAGAACAAAACCTCTCTCTCTAAATTTTCCATCGATTGTTTCCAGAACATTCAAGCCGTACCTAAGAAACGATCCACAAAGAAAAATGACCAGAATGTACTTCTCTTATTTCAGATCACCATATTCGTACGGAAGGCGATATATTGATTTCTTTTCCAGATTCTATCAAGCAAACAGATAGACAGATATTCACCTTTATGTCTCTATGGAAATACGACAGGTACCCTTACGAGAGAAGAGTATCAATAACTCGGCGTTTATGAACCCTCTCTGAAAAGGAGGTAGACACTAGATGGGTTAGGTATATACAGTGTTTTTCATGGAAGAGAAAATGTTTGCTTATCTGCCTGCCTCGTATTTATTGAGAGTTGATTGAATAATCAGCAAAAATAAGTTATCTTATAATTCACCCACTTCAACAGCCCTTCGTATGTTCAATGTATTGCCCATGGAATTGAAAAGTTGTAAAACCTTAGTAATATTCAGAAATAAGTTGAAATTGTTTTTATTAGAGAAATCTATTTACTGTGTACAGGAATTTTATAAAATGTGATATGTGATTACTAAAGTTTAATATTTGTCCACTTTTTTACCAAGAGTTTTTACTTTAAATTTTAATTTTAATTTTAGATTTAGTATTTTTTTCATCTGATGTCTGACTAGTCCTATACAATTGTGATTGTCTAAAGGGATAATAAAATTTATTATTATTATTATTATTATAAATTACAAAAAAATATCGCATTCCAGTTACGATGTTGAGAACAATATGCAGACTCTTCTTTCCATGTTCGTCCTACGATTCGAATTTCAAATTTATACGTAGTTTTAGGTCCGAGCAGCACAGTGTTTGGCATTACAGGTCTTGATTATAATCTATGTAATGTGGAATTGGGATGAAGCCTAATGAATAATCAGATGAAGCCTGGTCAATAATACTGCCTTGATGACCTCGAAACTTCCAAAAAAATCATTCGTATTAGTGATATGGGTATTATATCTCTCACAAACAGGTTATATGAATTCATTTCGGATATCATATCCTCATCAGTAACCTGAAGTCCAGTTATTCTTTCAGCCATTCTTCATGATATACACAGTTTTCATCTCCCAATAATATAACTTAAACTATAACGGACTGACATCAAAATCAGACTTCATAATAGTATGCTACTCCTATACATTTCAATTTTCATTTTAATATTGAACATATCGGTAAGTTATAATTTTATATCATAATACTAATTATTCTAATCGATTTGAGAGATGATGTCAATTCTCAATTTCAGAGGATTTTGATTTTTCATGCTCTCTTTTCGGATATTCAACAGATATAATTCAATGTTCGACGTGGCAAATAGCCAGGAAAGTAGTTGTTTTCTGTTGAATAAACCGAGAAAGAATTAATATTTTCATCACACGGAGAATGCGAATTCTCAATGTATTTCTTTATATATATATATATATATCCATTTTTTGTGTTCATAAATATATCTGAGAATGTTCCTTTCCAATACTTTCACCCAATCAATGGGCTCAAACTTGAACGATGGAAACTTTTTATTTTTATAGACCTCAATCGCAGATTCGTGATTAGGTTTTTCTCAGTTCAGAATTTCTTTCCACTTCCTATATGATGAATGTCAATTCATCATACATCCAAAAAAAAAAGCAATACAATTCATTTTTCTTTATTATTTCTCAAAGTAATAGGTATTTTCTTATCATGATTACTCTCTTTATTAGTCGCAGGTATCCATCTTCAAGAATAAACTGATGGTACAGGAGAAGGAGAAGTGGACCAATATTCATACACATCAGATCAATTATTATTATCAATGTAACTCATGTACCTGTTTTCTGTAGAATCAAAAATCTTGCATAGGTACCTATAGAAAATAGTATTTTATTATTTGATTATATTGTAGTCAAAAACAGAGCATCTGATGTCTCAGAGCATGAAAAATAAAAATTTTATTGTGTTCAAAAAAACAAAATTATTAGAATAATAATATACTATTATAAAAAGTAAACCTAGTATAGGATATAGTTCGAAGAATCTCTCAAATAAACATATGTGCTCAAATATCTCAACGTGAGGCACGTGTGTGATATCCTCTGATAGTTTACCCGTGCAGCAAGAATCTCTGAACATTCACAACAGGTCTCTTACTGTATCTTCTGATCATTTTTCTATATCCATCATCTGTTTGTCCTGAGAATAGTCATATTGGGAATCGCAAACTTCCATACTTATTGGGTTTCTTCTGTTGTATTAGTTATTATAGATGGGATTCCTACCTAGAGTTTTCTTCCTTTTTTGGTGTGTACTTCAGCAAGTCTGCTTGTAGATTCCGTTCAAAATCCTCGGCATCAAAATGGCAAAACAATTGTTGATATTTCAGAAGAGCATCGTCCATGGAAATATTCATAAAATAGAGCCAGATCGACAACTCTTCTACGGTGTTCCAGAGAAGTGAGTGAGTTTGTGAGCGAGGCATCACCCACGAGACGAATTACGCTTCTTTGGACAGAATCCAACAGTTTCAGGGTATGTTTGGGTGCTGCACTCCAAATATGGGAACATAATTCCAGGACAGGTCGTATCTGTGTGTCATAGATCATAAGCAGCTGGCTGGAAGTGGAATAGCTTCTGGCCCGAACAGAAAACCAAGTTTTTGGAACGCACTTTTAGCAATTATTGATCTCACGTGATTTTCCCAAGAAAGGTTATTACTGATAGTAATACCAAGCATCGAAATGGATGTCTTTAAAGGTATGGTTACTCCTGACAAGCTTATGTTGGGCACAGTGAGATCGGCTTCTCTAGAGAAAAGGCATGCTTGTGTTTTGTTTGCATTGCAATTAACCAAGTTATTGGATCCCCATTCGAGAATAATTGTTGCCAAGTTCATATTCAAGTTGTCAACATTCCTCCCTCGTTCGTTCTTGATTTGCCTGGCTGGTATTGGAGGCCTGGAAGAGGAGGCGGTATGGAGGGTACTATCATCCGCGAAGCTGTGCAATGAACATGCAGTTGCTTCCCACAAATCGTTGATATCGAGTAGAAATAGTGTTGGTGCAAAAAATGTATCCTTGCGAAACACCAGAATTTATGAATGGAAACTTAAACTACCCTTTTATTCTCACTGATCTCGTAAGAATTGAAACAAGAAGCGAGTGAACAAATCATAAGCATTTTTGCAATTCTAAATTCAAATATTCAAAAATACTGGAAACTCTGTCACGTCTACACATGCGCCGCCGTACATATCATGACGTCACGAATTACTCTCGGGGTGCGATCTAGGCAACCTTCCTCCACTATATAATCATCAGTTCTACCAACCTTGGGGGAGGGACCTTTGAAGTGAGACAAGCTGTATATACCTTGATACAGTTTCAGAAAAATGACCTGCTGAAGTCGTTCATATTTCACCTGTAAGTCACCTAAACAGAAATTACTCATCTTTTTGTTTATTGGGGTAATCAAATCCGTATATTTTCTGGGAAATTTCATTCCTGCATTTATGCATGGCTGTTTACGAATTCTTATTTGCCAATTTTCAGCGCTGTAATAATAATTGTGAAGTAGGAAGGTATACCTACCTATAATTTTATTTTTAGCTGTTGAACATAAACTGTATTATGTACAGGGGATCTGGAAACATGTGGAAAATCGCTCTCTTGAAATCAGATAAAACGAGATGACAAATTCAAATTTTTTCCTACGCCCTCATTTTGGAGATACAGGTAGGCTCGATCCTAAAGGACACTCTATTGGAAATCGGGTTTTCTTGAATAACAGTCGAAGTTATCAATTTAATTCCATGAAAATCCAATATGAGGAACACTGATGATCAACCTTCAGAATAGTTACCTCAAATAATAGTTTCTCGAAAGAACCTAACGGAAATAAAGAGTGGTGTAATCGATGACAGCTCGTATGACTTCACCAACTAAGGAACTATCACTTCCTGAGGATTTGATTGATTTATTCATTTTTGCAGAATTACCAGTTAGGGTTCAAAGCCCGAAACACTGCAGTTTTTGGCCTTGTAGGGGATCAGAGTTTCCTGTATATGGCTTGAGATGAAGAAGATTGTTTTATTGAAAGAGTTGTTAATGTCATATATAAATTCTGATAGGGATTGTCAGTGTAGAGTTTTTTGAATATAATATCGAAACATCGTAATTCGCCTGAGTACTAAAATTTCAGAGAAAGATTATATTCACGATTTCAGACACCCTGTGATTTTGCCTTCAAAACACCGAGTCGTTGTCAGAATGATTGATTACGAATGATAAGTCTGTTGCATGCAAATTTCTGGATAATCATGAGTATGAAATCTATCAAATCTGTTGTTTATAAATCTGTGAGATACCGGAGATATAATGCGAAGAATTTTGAAGCCATACCTGTATCACTTCCTAAGTATCGAGAATGATGGAAGTAAGATATATGGTGTAATTACTGATGCGCTTTTGTTTCAGAAATTTTACTCGACCTCTCGAGAACAGTGAGAGCAATGGCGACATTGCACAATTATGATATCTGCCAGTTTTGAAATTGTCGCAGATTCTTCGAATTCAGAGTTAAATAATCCCACTGTTACATATGTTTCTCGTACCTAAAATGCCATTTGCCATTTTAATTTCACTCGTCACAGCAGCAACAAGGTTGGTAGAACTGATTATAATTTGTAAAGTCTAGCGGGAGAATGTAGAATCAACGTCTCGCTCGTTGTGACGTAGAGAAATCATAGTAGGCGGTCGAGTGTTTTTTCTGAAATGTTCAATACGTTATAATGGTCGAATGCGCGCACCATATCTTACTTCCATCATTGTATAAAGAAGTTGCACCTGTCGAGGTGATAGGAGTTGATTTGGCTGGACCAGTGTTTGTACACAAGAACGAAAAAGTGTGGATCTGTATTTTCACTTGTGCAGTTTACAGAGCTGTGAATCTCCTGAGTGGCTCATCCTTTTCTTTATAGAACTGGCGGTCTAGATTAGTCTATAAGTCGGTGGGCGGCCTGCAGGTTTTGAAGAAGTCTTCGACATTTTGATCGTTTTGTCTGTTTGACATTGTGTCCGTTTTTCATTCCTTCCGTTTGGTGTTTTGTCCGTTTGGCTTTTTTTCCGTCCGGTGTTCGATGTCTCCGGTATTTTGTCAATCAAATGTTCTATCCAACAGACTGTTCGAAATCTTGTTCGAAAGCCAAGTAGTCACTGGAACTGTTGGTCGTTTCTGAATTGCTGTAGCTTTTGTTTATGTAAACCGTGAACCTCAGAATAACAAAGTTACCTACGAGGTGAGGAACTGTTCAGTGCAGAATCGACCGGAATTAATTCGATCCCCGTTAGCAGCAATTTTGTTTTCCACAAATTATTCTGATTCTCCGAATACGAGAAACAAGGATAGCTTATTCCCATAAGTCTCAATGTTAGTTCGTTGAATAGTAGATGTGACGTCACTGACGAACCTCATTGACAGTTGTACATTTAAATGGGTGCGTTTTGCGATTCTGTCATTGTACGTTCTGATATAATATGGTTCTGATGGAATACGGTCTGTTGTATTACGAGTCTGTCGATGTACGGTTTTAGCATATTACGATTCTTTCAATTTACAGTTCTGATATTTTGTGATTCTGCAAATGTGCTGTTCTGATTTTTTGCTATTCTGTCAATGTACGGTTCTGACATTTTACTATTCTGTCGATAAATGGTTTGTTGTATTTCGATTCTGACAAAGTACGGTCTACTAATGTGCGGTCTGTCATTCTGCGATTCTGACGAATTACGGTCTGTGTTATTATGGTTCTGACGAAATATCATTTCGCTGTGATGTTGGTTTGTTGGTTTTCGATTCTGTATTATATTTGCGGATCTGCGATATTGCTTTTATAAAAGGATATACATCTGCGAATTTGCAATCTGTTATTGTCTAGTATTCTCATATACAGTATACAAAATGCGGTTTGAGGGATTACGGTTCTGTGCATCTAAAGTAAATATAAAAACGATTCCTATAAAATATTGTTCTGTTAACTTCCTGGTTTAAAAATGTATATTCTGATGGATTACGGATCTGCAATTTTACATTCTGTTGATTTGGGTGTTCCCCGTTTTGCGTATTTCTATGGAGAAAGAATTTCTGGGTATTTAGCAATGTCCCCAAATGACAGCCTTGTATAGTTAGCTCTCTTCATAGCCGGCACTAGCCGGTATCAATGACAAGAGTCTCGAGATCATACCCGTGTGTTCACCGAACACGCCCGATCGTTCCCTAAGCGGTGGGGAAACGTAAACGGGCAGCAGTAACTACGTTATGAATATTGGCACGTGCCTGAATTATTTTGGAGTCAAATTTGACAATTTAATGTACTTCGAAACGGAATACTATAGTAGTTGTGCCTTCTTGTTTTACATATATTATAGGTAGACATCAAATCAATAAACATAGTGCTCTCGCCATCGGTATTTGCTGAACTTCGCTATGGGAAAAATGTTGAATAACTATAATGGGATGAAGAATGATCTATACAGGGTGTATCTAAATAACACCGAAATAATTCAAGGGATGATTCCTTGTGATATAATATGATGAATAAAGGTCATGTACACATGTGTCCTAAACTTGCTTCGTTTTCGAGGTACAGGGTTACGTCCTGATTTCGAATCCGAAGTGATTTTCAATCTTGCCTCCTTATATCATTTTCCGGAAATGTTGGTGTTTTTCACTGAAGATTACCTCACTTTGGTCATAGTTGGTATATATATCTAGCGCTTCTTAAAATTGAACAGTTACGTTAGATATACGGGTTGATATTCCATTATAGAAGTGACATGCACACTGTTTATATTCTTAAATACATCCAGTGGGATTGAATTTTATTTTATGTTGAATATAGAATATTAGAGTGTGTTTTTTTATGTGATATATTTGTTTTGTTTATTTCAAATATATATATTTTTTCAGTAGGCATACTAGTACTTCTTTTATATAATTCTGAAATCTGATCCACCCTGTATTTGTTTCAATTAAATGGCATCAGTAGATAGTAAATAGAATGTTAGGATAGGGACACATGTAAGCCATTTTGACAAATCAATATAGGTATTGTATAGTTTCGAAACAAAAAAAATCTCGATTTTTCACATTCTACGTATAGGTATACAGTGTCTTTCAAAAATATCGGAACGGTCTCATATTTCAGGAACGGCTTGAGAAAAATTCACGAAATTTCTTACAGGGTGATTATTGATGATGTCCGATTCAATGGTGGCATCGGCAATGTTGCCAAGTTTACAGTTTTTCAGATATTAGGAGTAACTTTATTTTTTTAAATGGAATACCCCATTTATTTTTATTGCAATTAATTAAGCGCCTCCTAATAACTTGAGTCCCTGAATATCAGATTCGTAATTGACGTGATATTCGAAATATGACAACATAGCATTTTCGTTAAAATGTTCTGGAACGGTCCCATATTTCAGAAACGGCTCAAAGAAAATTCATGAAAACTTCGACAGGATGGTTGTTGATGATGCCCGATTCAATGGTAATATCGGCAATGTTGTCAAATCAACAGTTTTTCAGATATTGAGGGTAATTAATGAAAACAAATAGGGTATTCCATTTGAAAAAATTGAGTTACCCTCAATATCTGAAAAACTGTTGATTTGGCAACATTGCCGATATCACCATTGAATCGGGCATCATCAACAACCATCCTGTTGAAGTTTTCATAAATTTTCTCTGAGCCGTTTCTGAAATATGGGACCATTCCAGAACTTTTTAACGAAAATGCTATGTTGTCATATTTCGAAAATCACGTTAATTACGAATCTGATATTCAGGGACTCAAGTAATTAGGAGGCGCTTAATTAATTGCAATAAAAATAAATGGGGTATTCCATTTGAAAAAATAAAGTTACTTCTAATATCTGAAAAACTGTAAACTTGGCAACATTGCCGATGCCACCATTGAATCGGACATCAACAATAATCACCCTGTAGAAAATTTCGTGAATTTTTCTAAAGCCGTTCCTGAAATATGAGACCGTTCCGATACTTTTGAAAGACACTGTATACCTTGAGCTTGATCAACGAAATCATAGCTCAATTAGAAGAATCGAAAAATGTAATAAAATATAAGGTGTTCCATTTTGAATAACAAAGCTGCTACTACTATACTACTAAGTACTACATAACTACTAATAATAATTTCTAGTGAAGCAGATGAACATTATCGAAAATAATTTGAATAAAACGAGCGTCCTCGCCAACAAAACATAAGCATATAATATGTACAGGGTGATTGACTATGGATTTCTCGACTTCAACAGCTGATATCTCGAAAACAAAAAAAGATATTTGAAATTTGGAAAAAGTTACTTGAATGAGATGTCATTTCCTTCTGGAAAATGTGTTCTCTGCTTGATTTTATCATTTCATATACAGGGTATGTGAAAAAAATTTTTTTTTTCAAATGGAACCCCCTGTATATCATCGCATATTTGGAAAGAGCTATCTTTCCTGATTTCGAAGATATATACTTTTCATATATTCTATCTAGTGCTTGACGAAATATCAGCAAAATTAAATAACAATATTTGGTGCAAGTTAGCTATGGTTGAAATAGAATGATATGATGAATAAGTGAATTGACATTTGGCCAACATTCCAGTGACATAAGTGCGCAAAATTTCGAAAATTTTTTCACGATGCCATATTCACTGGAACAAAGAAGAGATATTTTGGAGTGCTATTTTTCAGTTAATAAAAATCTTGCTGAAACACTTCATAAGTTTATGAGGAGTTATCCAGGCAGGAGATTACCAAGTAAGAATTAAGTAAAGTATTTGGCTGCTAAATTTGACAGAACTTCCAGTTTGTCGAATATCAAGAGAATAGTGAGAAAGCAAGACAACGAAGACGAGGAATTTCTTGTAATCCACTATTTTGTTGAGGATCCTTCACGGTCAATAAGAAATGCAGTGAGAGAGTTTGGTCTCAGCTATTATTTTGTTCAACATACCTTAAAGAAATATAAATATAGGGATTTCAGAATAAGACCATGCCACAAACTCAATGATGATGATAATGAGAAGCGGATTGAATTTTGTCTTGTCATATCTGAAAGATTAAATATAAGTAAGTATAAAGTGTGTTTCAGCAAGATTTTTATTAACTGAAAAATAGCACTCCAAAATATCTCTTCTTTGTTCCAGTGGATATGGCATCGTGAAAAAATTGTCGAATGTTGGCCAAATGTCAATTCACTTATTCATCATATCATTCTATTTCAACCATAGCTAACTTGCACCAAATATTAATATTTAATTTTGCTGATATTTCGTCAAGTCCTCGATAGAATATATGAAAAGTATATATCTTCGAAATCAGGAAAGATAGCTCTTTCCAAATATGCGATAATATACAGGGGGTTCCATTTGAAAAAATTTTTTTTTTCACGAATCCTGTATATGAAATGATAAAATCAAGCAGAGAACACATTTTCCAGAAGGAAATGACATCTCATTCAAGTAACTTTTTCCAAATTTCAAATATATTTTTTCGTTTTCGAGATATCAGCTGTTGAAGTCGAGAAATCCATAGTCAATCACCCTGTACATATAGTTTCATGATTTTCGATGAGTGGTTCGCTATTTACATGTAGGACTCGTCGTGACATAGCGAATTATTGCAAATCAAAACATCGCTTTCATTATCTGATAGGTCGCAGTAGATCACTTGATGCCTATCAAATGTTTCTTATTTATTCGAAAAAAAAAAATTTGAAATGTGATCAAGAAAACTGTTGGTGGCCCACCCCGTACTACAAAAACAAAGACAGCATGAGAGAAGCTGCCTGCCCACTGTCTCGGTCTCCCCACCGCTTAGGTAACGATCGAGCGTGTTCGGTGAACACACGGGTATGATCTCGAGACTCTTGTGTATCAATGGGGATCTTGTTGGTGACAACATCTCATTTGTTTCTTGTTTTTTAGACAAGAAGTGCCACTGCAGTTCCCCAATATTGGCTATGGCCGTAATAGGATAATACACTTGACAAATAAACTTGTCCACTAATAACATTGATTCTTCATCCAACGGATCATTTGCCATTTTTTGTAAGGCAGTCTAAATAATTATCATCACTAGCCTGTTGGAATGCTCTGAAATATTTGGTGTTTCCTTTATTGCAGAAACAGACTGAAAATTGTAGGTCAATAATGATTATTCTCAAATCATATTGATTGAAAACAAACGAAATAGGTATAGTACCGGTGATAGGCGAGCACAAACACATCAGTTTGTCTACAATTCGTCTCCACTGCCTGTTCTCAGCACGAGAAGTTACAGTTATCCATATACAGAGTATGTCACGACGAGCTTACACTGTGTTTATATCGAGAATACGCTCTCTTCATTTGAAATATTTTCGACAATGCAGTGTTGTCGCTTCTACTAGAAAGTAGTAGCAACATTGATATTTCGAATAGAACACCCTGTATTTCATCGCATTTTCAAATTTTTCCTGAAGAGCTGATTTTATCGACGTATCACACTTGGGGTTTATCGAAAAATATTACAGAGATATAGGGTGTTCAAAATCGAGATTTTTCAACTTCACAATGTTTTTGTGTCGAAACTATTCATTATCAGTCAAAATGGCTCACATGTCCCTATCACCAACTTTTGATTCACTATCGAAACAGATACAGGGTTGTTCAAGATTCAGAATTCTAGCTGAATGTTATCCCTAATAACACAGGCCATCCAATGGATGTCCATTTTAGGTCCAAAAAAGTTTCGGATATCCATGGACAAGAAATGTACATCCATTGGATGAAGCAAAATGCCTATCCAATGGAATACCACCGACACTATTCCAAAGGATATCCAAAAAAGTTCCGGATATTGATGGACATGAATTGTACATTCATTGGATAAACATAAATTCTCATCCAATGGATTACTAAGTGACACCTTTCCAATGGATATCCATAATGTATCAATTGGCCTGAGAGAATGTAAATGCCATCGCCATCTTTGTTTCGTGTTCTCTATTGTCTCTGATGTTCGTCTTGTACTCCGTACCTTGAGTCGTTCGTGTTTACTGTTATTGTATGCAGAAGTTTGTATTGTTTGAGGCAGATTCATGCAGCGTATTAGTGAACTAATGGGGGAGACCACTGATTTTTTAAAATGACATTATCGTGAACTCTATACTGAAAAACTACCAGCGAATTAATTTTGATTTCCTCGCATTCATGCTAAGACGATGAAAATAATAAATTAGAATATGTCCATTTCAAAACACACAATTCCTGTGCCATTTGAAATTTTGTCAGTTCATTGGTGTAACTGGTGCGACGTCTTATTCCCAACACGCCTATTGTCCTTGAACTGGCCAATCACACTGCAACACTGCAGAATGACAAGGTATCAGAGAGAGATAGCCACAGTTCGGGACTAATACGTCACGACTCCACCATCATATTTGGCTGTTTGAAATATCGAATGAAATATGCTGATTTCAAAACGATATAGATACGATTCCCTTCAACTTCAACTCATAGTATTGATTGTACATCAAACGTAAATCATGATTCGTCGATTGAAAGAGGTTTGCACAGATTTCTTCTCTTAGTGGTCTTCCCCATTATTCGAGTCGTCCCTTGAGTCGTTCGTCGTGTTTACTGTTATTGTATGCAGAAGTTTGTAGGTATCGTTTGAGACAGATTCATGCAGCATTTGAGGTTATGTGTAATGATTACTTTTTCAATTTGTTCACATATTATTTTATGAAAAGTGTGTGTGTGTGATCTCTCATTTATTATTTTCAAAGAAATCATGCATCGTTATATTTGAAATATTTATTTCTCTCAATTAACCCAATTAAGAGAAATTGTGATTAAATAATGAACGTTGTATGAATCAACCATTTAAGCTGTACAAGTGAATACTATAGGTAAATGTATCATAGCAGGGCTAAAACAGCTATCTACTTTAGACTCTTGGGACAACATTATAGAAGAAAAAATATATTCAAAATTCATATAGGGGGAGAGTTTTATTTATATCGCCCAAAACTTATACATAAAATGTATAATTCATGTACAATATTTGTACAATAGGTGTACTGTAGCTGTCCGATTCATTTCCAGTAGTTGTACAATTCATGTCCAATATTTGTACAATTCATGTTCAATAGGTGTACAATTCATGTCCAATAGTTATTCAATTTATGTCCAATAGTTATACAATTCATGTACAGTAGTTGTACAGTAGATGTACATGATGTACATCCAATGGACATCCAAACTTGTGGCCTCTGGATTTACAATGGATGTCCATTGGATAGAAGCTGGACATTTTGAGCCATCCAATGTACATCCAGCATGTCCATGTACGCCTATCCAATGGATATCCATTGAATAGCTTTGTATTATTAGGTTGACATTTTTGCTGAGAAACTTCGTAGATATAGAGGGGGTCCACAAAGAATGAATTTTCAAAATCGTCCTGTATTTCGTAAACGGAAACAGAGAAATGATTTTGAGTGGATCGGAATGCAATATTCCAAATCTAATAAAAACTTTACTTTTGACAAATCGATGTCCGCACGCCTCTGGTTCCTCTCTCAATGCATCACTAACCAATGAAATATGGATACAACTTCAATGTGGAATGTCTATTCCTTAATTGATTGCTTCCTTCATGAACTCTCTGCGAATTTTACATTTTTGACCAAATTAATCTCTCTTCAACCTCTTTTTCATCCCCTCCACGCCCCTGCACCGATTTCCAGATGTATAGCCGCGGTTGATGATGATGAATTTCATATATGGTTCTGTACGGAATTACGGTTTCACAATCCAACTTGGAACTCATGAGTTCTCATAAATATTTTTTATCGTTGTCTATGAGACATTTTTGGCAGGGCGGGTCTGTGACCGGATAGGTTTACATCCAAGACATCTTAAGGAACAAATTAAGAAAAATCGCTTGCTTCCTTCACGAAAAGGCACACGGCCAGGAAGAACCTAACCTAAACTCGAAGAAATGTCATATTGTCGCGCCTATTTACTTTGTTCTGGCGGTGTTCTGATTGAAATGAAACACTATGTTACATGACCCATCCCTATTATGATGACTGAGCGCTCCGTTTCATCAGGGCCTGTTTTACCAGCGCTGTTCAACTGTTTCACCAGCGATGTTTATTACTACCCTGTTTTACCAGCGATGATTCACCTAGTCCAGAGAAGCCCACACTCATTCAAGAGCAAATAACCTAACATGCTATATTCTTTGTATGATCGTGTTTGTATGTGTGGAACTCTTGACAGATACAGGGTCATTCCGTATATTTAAACAGCTTCTACAGAGTTCATCATTGAAGATAGAGAAAAACTTAGAATCTGAAAGTTGTAGGGTTTGTTCTGAACATCCAGAAAATTATACCAGATGATACACTACACTGTTTTACCACTAACCAAACCGATTTTTTAACGCCTCGACACGTGTTTCGCTAACTATGTTAGCATCTTCAGGAGAAGAAAGTTTTAATCTTCTCCTGAAAATGCTAACATAGTTAGCGAAACACGTGTCGAGGCGTTAAAAAATCGGTTTGGTTAGTGGTAAAACAGTGTAGTGTATTATCGTGCCAAAGGTTCCAGTCTTCGATATATACCAGATGATACAATTGAATATCGCTGATATAAAGAAATAGGTACCAACTTCGTTATTTTCAATGATACACCCTATATATTTTTCGAAAAAATTCAACATCTCTTCTTCCTGATTCCAAAAATATATTGGTCATTGATATTTGGTACAGCCAAAGCAAATCGCAACTGCCATGAAAGTATAAAAAACGCACTTTTATAACTGAGGGAGATGCAATTTCACAGATGTTCGATGTGACCACCGTTGTTTTGTATACATTTTCTGTAGTCTTTATCCAATTTATTTTTCGAATTGCAAATGGAGTTGGAGTGATGATTCTTCAATATGATAATGTATTCCAAAATTCTTCCTCTCAAATCAGCCAAATTTCTACTTCTTTCCTTATACACTTCATTCTTCAAATAGCCCCATAGGAAGTTATCTGAAGGTGTTAAATCTGGACTGTTCGGCGGCCATTCCACTGCTCCAAATTTTCCGATCCAGGTTTGATAACGATCATTCAAGTGATGTCGTACGGGCATAACTTGATGAGGTGGCGCGACCTTCTGATGCCAGATCAATGCATGATACTACCTGAGTGGGAGGTTTTCCAACAGATCTTCAATTTCATTGTTTAAAAACTGCAAATACCTATCTCCTGCTAAAGAACCCTCAAAGGAAATTGGTCCAATCACTTGGTTTTTCAAAATACCACACCAGACATTGAGGGATTTGCGCCCCTGGTGCTGAATCTCTTCGTATCCATGTGCATTTGGTGAAATCAAATTGAAAGAAAATCTAAAATGTTCAACCTCGAATATCTCGAAAACGGATGATTCAAATATCCATGACCAATATATTTTTGGAATCAGGAAGAAAAGATCTTGAATTTTTTCGAAAAAAATATAGGGTGCTCCATTGAAAATAACGAAGTTGGTACCCATTTCTTATATCAGCGATATTAATTTGTTTCATCTATGGTTTCATTTTCTGGAGGTTCAGAACAAACCCTACAAGTTTTACATGCAAAGTTTTTCTCTATCTTCAATGATAAACCCTGTAGAAGCTGTTTAAATATACGGAATGACCCTATACAATGTACATACCTTATTTCAACGGAAGTAATCACTATAACGACACTACAACACAAGTGAGGTATCAGAAAGAATCACAACCATGAAATCATAATCTAATTCTTGATAAGGCTTATCGAGTGTAGTATCAATAAAGGAAATGTGATTTCTACAATGTGCGAGCATCCGTCTCACTAAAACTGTAAAGTTGACCATGATATATAGTTTATACAAATATTGTTGAAACAAGACTACACTATATCAATTTGAATTACTTGTGAAAATAAATGATTTTAAGGACATATTTGATGCTTTCATTTGCAACTACTTGAGAAATAACTGATTCTGAGTACGTCGATGATATTGTTAATATATTGTCTGAGAAAATCATAATTCTTAACCAAAAATCAAAGCTCATGACCACGTGGAAAAAAGTTTTAAATTGAGGAAAAATGTATAATAATTTTGCCTGCCTACCTGTAAAGTTGACCAGGTGACAAAAAAGAAGCGTTTTCGCAATTGCTATAGACCCTAAGGTTCTACCATAAAGTTTCATTAAAGAGTCAGTTTGAAGAGAGGTGTGACTGCCTTCAGGTTTTGCTATCAAAAAAGTCTCGTTGGAGAACTTCATCTCCCACACTAGTTTTTATCACAATCAAATGTGTGGTGGAATGGCGCCAAAAACAATTCTTCGAAAAATCATACCTGTAGAGCCCCCTGTCCGTAGGGTATACCACCAACAACAACAACTGATAGATTTCTACCATCTCTCCAACATTGATGGTCGTGCAGCTTATTGGCTCGTTGGTAGATGGCGCAATGATGCTAGCGAACTGTAAGCGAATTTAATGGCTGCGAAAAGAAAAGGAAGGACGTGGAACCTGATTGTCCCGTTACGAGGCTCTGCTCTGTGAAATTCTTTAAAGGCACTGACATTTTGGGGCAAATCATCTGATTTGTCCATACTACACGTATATTGAAATAATATCCACATTCATATATATATATATATATCTCTCACCATTAAAAAGATACCCATGGTGAGCATGGTAAGTGGGACACACTGTATATAAAGAAATACATTGAGAATTCGCATTCTCTATGTAATTAAAATATCAATTCTTTATCGGTTTATTCAACAGAAAACAACTACTTTCCTGGCTATATGCCACGACGAACATTGAATTACATCTATTGAACATACACGATAAGAATTTGAAAACAAAATCTTCTGAAGTAGAGAATTTGCATTCTCCTTCATAAAAAGATATGCATAATATCAAAAAAATATATTTATTTCGAGTTTTTTAAAATTGTTTTTGTCCAACTAGAACAATAAGAATGTCTGGAATCAGGGTTGGCAGGAAGTAATTCAGTGATTTTTCAATTTTTCCCAATGAGAACAAATACCATTATTACCTTTTCCGTCGACCTCATATTAACGACTGAGTTTAATGTATATGAAATCGTTCATTAATGACCCCTATTAATGGACGATTTGTCTATTAATGCACGATTGTTTTATAGGCAACCAAACATACACCGCGTGCATTCATTGTTCATGCTATAACTAGCGGAATCTGAATTTAAATCGAAAATATGGATTTCATCGACGATTTTCCGTTAACGGGTTCGCCTTTCCAAGTTTCTGACACGATTTTAATCCCTGTTTTCTAACAGAAGGAATTTATTTCCTATGTTGATCATTTCGACAAATGTCAAATGACACTAATGTCAGTAACAAGACTACTGGGTGATACTTAGCAGTTTCCGGATGGATGATGAATTCGCGAACCAAGTTTTCTTCATTGCAGGAGAAATGAGAAACATAGTCGACGGAAAAATTTTGTAACCAACTTGTATATTAAAAGGCGATTAATGATCTCGAACATTAACGCACTCGCTTCGCTCGCACGTTAAAATATCTCGATCATTAATCGTCCTCATTAATACACTAGTTGGTTAAATAACTATTAATTTGAACTAGTTTAACCTGAAATATCCGATGGCATCTGACAATCGTAAAGCGCCTACATGCGGAAGACTGAATTTTCTAATGAAGCTTTTGAATAAGTACATAAGCATTTATTATTCTTCATTCAATCCAGTTTGTTTTGAAAAAAATTGCATGTTGTTTTATTATGTTATGCTTTGACATTTTTAAGGAAAATACGAGGGAAAATAAAAACTTGTTTTTTTTTGTTAGGTTTCTGTATTTTGTTTAGGTATATAATATTCAATTTTTTTCACGTCAAAAAAGTCCGAATTAATTCAAAGTCGGACTTTTTTGACTTGAAATTCATTTCCAACAGTTTTTGAGTTGATTTCAACTTCGCCCCACTTTCTGGGGAGAGTTGGACACTCAATCTAACATGAATTTCAGAATTCTCATATATGGAGCCACATACAGGAGTTTTTTTCATGATTTTAAAGCAAACAATGCAAGGAATGTTCTAGAAAAACGCGTAAATTTGTCTAACAACACCTTACTTGGAGGTATGTCTAGGAAGCTAACGCATTCAATTTTACACCAAAAAGGTACCTACTCTTGATAAACCTCGATACTGTGTACCGTCTTCGAAATATTTTGATGTGAAAATAATGAAGTAATAACGGATACTGGTAAGTATAAAGTATTAGAAAAAAAGCCTTATATCAATCAATAGTTACAGTTTGTTTTGAAAAAATTGCATGTTGTTTCATGTTTCATTATCTTATGCTTTGAGATTTTTAAGGAAAATACGAGGGAAAATAAAAACCTGTTTTTTATTTGTTACGTTTTTGTATTTTGTTTAGGTAAATAAAATTAAATTTTCTTCAAGTCAAAAAAGTCCGAATTAATTCAAAGTCGGACTTTTTTGACTTGAAATTCATTTCCAACAGTTTTTGAGTTGATTTCAACTTCGCCCCACTTTCTGGGGAGAGTTGGACACTCAATCTAACAAAAAATATGACTTTACTAACATGAATTTCTGAATTCTCATATACCTATGGAGCCACATACAGGATTTCTTCATGATTTTGAAGCAAACAATGCAAGAAATGTTCTAGAAAAACGCGTAAATTTGTCTAACAACACCTTACTTGAAGGTATATGTCTAGGAAGCTAACACATTCAATTTTACACCAAAAAGGTACCTACTCTTGATAAACCTTGATACTGTGTACCGTTTTCGAAATATTTTGATGTGAAAATAATGAAGTAATAACTGATACTGGTAAGTATAAAGTATTAGAAAAAAAGCTTATTCATTGAAAATCAAAAATCAATAAAACTATTCTGATGCTGGATCCATGAATTGAACATGATTAAACAAAGATTCACAAGAAGATAATTCAAAAAAATTATTGAATTCAAACCATCCTCTATAAGAAAAAAATCATGGGGTGTTTTAGATAGTAGCTCCAAAAACATATTATGTATTTGTTTGTTTTCAAGAAACTTTCAATATTCTGGAGATTTTCTATATAGATAATTTTTAAATCTTGCCAAGATATCAAGAAAAAGTTTTATTTGATTAATTGAAGTTCTGATTCTGAATAATATATTCTCAGATATTTCACTTCACATAGAGATCTACCATGTTCCATTGAACAGTTTGAACAATATTGTGCTCTGACAAACTGTGCCTCTGACCTCAAATTATTATTGAATTCTTGAGACTGAATATACAGGGCATCTCAAAATTGTGGGACACAGAGCCCCTATTTGTAATAAAGGTCAAAATAAGTTGATTGGACCTAATTTATGAATATACCAAAATGTACCATTTGTCCCTGAGAAAAGTTTCAAGTTGGCAGGTATATTGAAATAAAACTTATATTTTCATTTCATAAAAATGAGGAGAAAATCCAAAAAAATCTGGAGTAATAAGAAGTGCATTTCAATTTTTCATATTGAATTGACCCTTGAATTGATGCAGGTGGCCCTCATATTGAACATCTATTATAAAAAATGTACTGCCTTGTTTCCACTGTCAAATAAATTGTGTTATAATGTCAATGAACTTGTACTGAGAATTTCTGTCAGCATTATTAAATAGAACATTTTTTTTTCCTTTGGAAATATGATGGGGAGTATGAAGTTTTTATAAGAGTAACAAAATGGAGATAATTAATCAATCTTCCTGTTGAAAAAAAAAGTGGGACCAGTAATAAACACCCTTAAGAATGTTCTGAAAGAAATGTGAGGGGTGAGGATAGGACAATTTCTTCTGAGTTTCTTTGATTACTGAAAAGAGAGTAATCCTGTATAATGCAATTTTGTCAAATTCCATTAAATTTGTTCTAAATATTTCTGAACAGTGAACAAAAATGTGTTTTTTTCATGTTAACTCTGAACTCTTCTCAGAGACAAACAGGACTTTTAGGTATATAAATAAAATTCAATTCAACCTTCATAAATTGGAGCAATTACAATATGCCTCCTCTGGTGTGCTCTCATGTGATCCCTTCTTCTGAACTTCTTTTTACATACATTACATTCATGAGATAACCCAGTTGTATGAACTAACAGATGTTTTATAAAAACAGACCTGTAATTACTTGTCTTGATGCGCTTTTCACAAATTGGACAATAATTTCTGTTGGGTGAATCAAAATATTTCTCAATATCTTCCAGGGGCAGGATTTTTCTTGGGGACTGACAACTTCTAGAATGGCGAAGCAAATCCAGTGGGTTTTCAAAGAGTGCTTGACAATTTCCACATTTTCGTCCATTGTCCCCTTCAGTTATTTCATGCTGAGAATTTTGTTTCCTGTGTTGGTCACTATCACCATCTTCATTGTAATCATATATAGAAATATCAACATGTTTATCAGTGAAATTTTTATTTATCACAGATGTATTATTTTCCTCCTCAGTATTTATATTCAAGCCTCTGTTTCCTGTGTTCTCAATTATATCCTCAAATTCATCACTATCTAAATATATAGTGGTTTCCAGATCATCAATAGGGGATCTTTTTTTCTCACTTTTGTTTTCAGAAACAGTGCTATTAGACTTCAAATACGCCGTATTTTTGGTAATTCTAGTAGACATTCTGCAATGATAACAAATGGAGATATTATAAATTATACTATTTCCCAAAGTCTTTACCTTCTTTTTGGGATTCAAACAGACCCAATAAACTATATAGTATTTGAGCAAAATGCGATCAAAAATAATCGAATCAAATAAAAAATTAACATAACATCGAAAGGAAAATAGAAAATAGGTGAAAATTTCAAGGTTACATTTTGTGATTTTATTTTACTACAGTCAGTACAGTCATCTCAGCCACAGATAACTGATAAGATAACAGTGTTGCTAGTTGCCATTATCCATTAATGACATTGGCCATTGTTGCCAATGGAACTAATGGAAGTTTTACATTGGAAATTGACGTTAAAGTCATCTTAACAGGGTACGCTGTATACCATCATAGGTCGCGTGCAAGAACTGTCAGATGACCGACCCTGGAGGCAAAACATATTTGTTTACAAGTGATCGAAATAGTTTTCCACAATCATTTTGGCATATGAATCGTATTTTTCCGCTATTTATCAATTCGCTAATGCCATCACATTGTGCTGGTGTAAAATGCACAAAAACTGCAGCGGAAGATGAAGAAATCCGGATGGTACATTATCATTATGATTCAAAAGTAAGTACCTACTATAGTCACGCACATAGTTTTCATTTTTGGAATTTGGTTATTTCTCTGATTTCTCATCGGAGTTCCTTCTGCAATAGGATCAGCTAATAGAAATATACCTGAAATTTCTAGAATAATGCAAGAAGATCGGATTCATGCAATCAATCGGTAGGACTAGTCTGACATGCTGACGATCGTGTGTGTTGTAGACATTTTCAATCTATTAGCAGCATTAGCTTGTATTGCAGAAGTGACAGAAGGCAGAAGGAATCTTAATAAGGAATGACAACATTTCATAATGCTTACTATGTGAGATTACTATTTACCTGAAAAATCATATTCCCTTTAGTCTCTTGCTGCATTTTTTGTGCATTGTACAACAGCACAATGCGAAGGCATGCTTGAATTAATGAATAACGCAAGAAACACGATTCGTATGCCAAAATATTGTGAAAAACTATTTCAACCTTTTGATTCCTCTGTAACCAAATGAAAAAGTGAGGTTGTGTTTCAATAATTCACAGAAGAATGAGGTTGTGTTTCAATATTTTGCCTCCAGGGTCGGTCTTCGTGCACGCGACCTATTAAGATTTGATCGGTTATTCGGTTGTCAGTTGTCAACAAATCAATGTCAACAACATGTTATTGAAATTATGTATCTCTTTTGTATCGAGAAATTAAAGACTTGATCAACTGGAAACGAAACACGAAACTGAATTTTGCAGAATCCTCCTTGCCCAGAATCGCCAGAATGACCGACAAATTTGCAGTAGGTAGGCACAGTTAATGACCGACCATATGAGACAGAATCATTCCTTCCCTAGTAATTTTCAAAATATAAACCCAAGTAAACAACAAACATTCAAAAGAACTTTGTTGCCCTGAGTGTATTCAAAATTAATTAGGTTAAGTGAATTGTTTCTGTTACTTCTGACAGCTGGCGCTCGCAATCTACTAGCTTGACCGTTGAACGTTCGTCAAATATCTTTATTTCTGACAGTGACATTATAAGCTTATATCGTCATAGTTACGATATCTATAATGAGGGTCATAACTCCCTTGGGATATTAAGGTTCAAAAACTCCCTCTTACCTTTTACAGGTGAAAATGATACAAGAAATGCTTATAAACGTTCATATGTGATGAAAACTAAGACATATTTTTCTTATTCACGTCATTACAAATAGTAAATGTACAATTTTCAAATGTTCCCTGAAAATTACTTCCGCCGCTTAAAAAAAAATAAACATGTAACATAGCGACAACCTAGCAACAACCAACAATGCTACAATCAACGCTACCTAATTCAAATATACCAGAAAGGTTATGAATTTGAACATTTATTGCGTTCTAAATATGGACATATTGTTATGAAAATCGGTCAGAAATAAAATTATCTACAGTGTGTCCACCTTAAGGACTTACCACCCCTGTAAAATTTTTATTATCTGACCGATTTCAAAAAACTTTTTCTTGTTGGATAGGTATTTGAAATGTCCATCCAACAAGAGAGTGATTTTACTCATGAACTGTAATCGTGGCCAACTGCGATCAACTTTATTGGCCCATATTTGGGGAAGTACTATCAGGGTTTTTTTTTTCACAAAAACATTGATGGATTCTGAATCACGATCACTTGAAAAACACCTTTACTGATTTTTATCATCATAAAACACAGGGTGTCCGAAAAAACGGATTATGTTTTTTTTCAATAGGTGCTCAGAAAATGTAGTATTGTGGTATTTTTGGGAAGAATTGATGACACATTATTATTGAGGATCACTTTGAACATATCTTTACCGATTCTCATCATTCAAAAATACGATATGTATGAGAAAACAATTAAAAAGAAAAAGTAGGCATTGTTTTTTCATCAACTCAAAAATAATATTAATTTGATTTTTCGAACACCCTGTGTTTAATGATGATGAAAATCGGTTCAGGTATGTTCCAAGTGATCCTGATTCATCTTTTTATTTTGAGTGAAGAATCATCAGGATGAGAAATATTGATTACCTATCCTTTTTAATTTTTTTCTCAGACACATTGTATATTCAAATGACGAAAATTGGTACAGGTATATCTGAAATGATTATTTTCTTCTAGAAAAACCACAGAACTACATTTGCTGATCACCTATTTGAAGAAAATGATGATTCGTTTTTTCGGACACCCTGTGTTTTATGATGATGAAAATCGGTACAGGTATATTTCAAGTGGTACTGATTCAGAATCTATCATCAAGTTTCGTGGAAAAAAATCCCTAATAGTACTTTCTGGAATATGGGACATTCAAATACCTATCCAACAAAAAAAAAAGTTTTTTGAAATTGGTCGGATAATAACGATTTTACAGGGGTGGTAAGTCCTTAAGGTGGACACACTGTATGTACTACGGGAATTATAGAGCCTAATAACCTCTGGCAATTGCTGTCCCTCGGGCCAGAGGCCCTCGGGACGCAAACTTTGCCATCGGTAATTAAGGCCCTCATAATTCCCTCAATACATAAATAACTATTATCTCTGTCAGCTAGGTGATCACGTGACACCAAATCTGAATCTGCTCGCTCAACTCCGATTTTGTTAAACCGAACGCACCTCTTAGTCACCGTGTTTGCATGCATAAACGTCAAAACAGCAGTGCAGTGTCAAGTACATTTAGGAACTAGGAACTCTAGCACGAGTCTCGAGACTAGCGGATACACAGAAACTATCTGCAAATCGTCCCGAGTGTATGAACCAATCAGAACGATTCTAGCTATGGCGGTGCATTCAAAATGAATCGTGATTGAATCCGAATCTTTTCGATAAAAGAAAATAGGATGAAGTGGAAAATTTCAATCACATAAAAATATAGTATTCAACAAAATTAAATGGATTGAGTCTATTTATCCTTAACAAACTAACCTATTACTAATTGCAATATTTTTTGAGGAAGGAAAACCAGAATGAAGTGAATACACATTGATCAATGATAAGTCAAGTTTTTCAACAAAATTGAATAAAATGAGACTGTTTATCCTAAACGCACTAACCTATTCGACATTCGATATTTTTTGAGGAAGCTAAACCAGAATGAAGTAAAGATAATTTGGTGAAAAAAAGTTGTTAAAAAAAGATTAAGTTTATAGCGAAGCGAACCTGGGACCTGCAGATCTGTATTGATATATGCGCGCGCATTCGGGACGATTCGCAGATGGTTTCTGTGTATCCGCTATTGTCTCGAGCATTCGACTCATTCGAGTCAGTCGAGCATTCGAGTCAGTCGAGTCGTCGAGTCTCTCGCTGGATTGTTTTGAAAAGAAAACATCGTTATTTTTGTAATTATCGGCACTTATCGGGCATCCACAACATGAATGCGAAGATATGTTTTATACCTACTTGCAGAAATAACAGTGATGATTCACCTAAAAAACTTTTTGTGACGGTTCCTGCTAATATCCAAAGAAGAAAAAATTGGTTTAATGCAGCAAATCTAGAATTCACTACACAAGTAGGGCATGACATGCACTGCTGTGAGGATCATTTCAATGTAAGTGAGGTTGCATTGTGAAATGTGATATAAAATATCCTGGTCATTTTCAAATATTGCAGTTAGAAGATGATGTAGTTAATTGGATGTTCTTCAAAACCATTGGATCAAGACTCAAGTTAAAACCCCATATAGTGCCTCACAAGTTCTTAAATCAACTACCGCCCACATGCAATAATAGCAGTGTACTAACTGATGAAGACAAGAAAAGGAAGGCAGAGCTGCTAGAAAATTTGTTGAATAAAAGAAAGAAGCAAGTAAAGGAATATGCAGAACCCTCATCTTCCAAAGATCTGAAAGCATCTTCATCAGTTCCTGTTTTCATTGAAGAAGGCACAGTGGAAATATGTCTTGAAACATCTTTCATTGATGTTCAGACTGATATAAAACAACCATTCACAAATAAAAGTATGAACACTGAATATCCAACTTCTCAGAATGCATTTACAACAACAATCCATCATGTCATGTTGGGGGGAAAAAGTGGGATGGAGCCTTGTTTAAAACAAGCAATCTCAAGATCAGATGAGCCTCTCTCACCCCCAATAAGTAGAAAGGATCTGAATAGTTCAACTTATCTTTGTGAAATCACAGACAAACTTTTAAAATCTAGGAGAAGAAGAAATATTTGTGCAATAGAACAAAAATCAAGATTTCATTTGGGAATTCCAGAACATATGTATAGAATAGTACATCTCATTTGTGTGAGGGGACGCATTTCTTATGAAGATAGTTTGATCACTTTGAAAAAAATAAGACACAATGATGAATACCAAAAATTAGCCATTGATTTTGGAGTAAGTATGAAAGATATTCAAAGAATTGTTACCCTAAGTGTACCAAAGATAGCACATGTATTGCAGAATCTCATATTTTGGCCAGACCCTATAGACATTAAAAAAAACTTGCCAATGACATTCAGAGCTCACTATAGAAATGTTCAAAGCATATTAGACTGTTTTGAAATTGAAATTAAGGAGCCATCAGATCCAGTTGTACAGACAGAAACCTTGACATGTATGAACACTCATAGTGTACAATTTCTCCTTTCCTGTACTCCAAATGGATTCATCAATTTTATATCCAAAACATATGGAGGAGGCATTAAATATATAGAGCTATTTAAAAAATGTGCCTACTTAGATGTCTTACCAACAAATGCATCTATCATGCTGCATGGAGACCTCAGAGATGTTGCCTCAGATGTTGCAGCATTAGTTCAAGAAAAAGGTTGTGAGGTTGTAGAAGAAAGGTCACAGCATGTTTCATCACAAGTGGAATCTACATCACTAGAATTGAAGGATGGAGAAATGATTTCATCCTTAACAATTCAAGTAGAAAGAGTTATTGTTAAGGTACAGAATTTTTCAATTCTAGATCCAAATTCCCATGTTGACCAAAGTTTGCTCCCTTTATTATCATATATTGCAATCATAGCATGTGCTCTTGTTAATATAAAGGAATTACAGGAATCAAAATGTAATTGAACAAATCATGAAAATCATAACTCCTTGGACTTTTACCATTTGAATTGAATAAAGTACCACTCCCTATAACTGTTTATTCTTGACAGTAGAAGAAAAAATCTAAACAGAAAACTGAACACCCTATAAATTTCTTCACCACTGGAATGACCATTTGAAGAGGTTTCCAAAAATACCTCACTCAATATATTCATTTTCTGCATTCCTCAGAATATGGCCTTCCAAAAGTAACAAAGGTTGATAGATTTTTAATAGATTTCAAAGCCATTACAATGAACAAATATTGATTTTCAGTCCAATGAGAATTTAATGTCATAGGTAGGGGAATAGGGGATATACATTGTCATGACTTTCTCATGAAAATCGATTAAATTCTGTTAGTTTTGAATACCCATAGATTGAGGAATAAGGAAGATAATCATATGGTGTGGGATATTTTTAGGTGGAAATATACACTATGAGTGTCTTTCATAATGTTTTCGTAATTCAACTTGGGCAACAAGTTTTGCTTCAAAAAATGATAAAAAATGGCCACTTCATTATCTTTGGGTAATCATAGATAATACATAGGTACTCTAGCTAGATAGACATCGCCTGTATAAAAATTGGAAATGCTGGGATGGGACTAACAGACTGTGATGGTATAAACACCTGGAAGGGATCCTCTGTGGATGAGTGAGTCAAAAATATTGTCCACAGTGGTTACAGATACCTATCTCTTTCTATCTTATGTTGGCTAAAGGGAAGTGCTGGCATAATATTTTCTTGTTTTTTGCTTCTATTTAAGAGTATAGGTGATCAAATATAAATAGTCATTTAGGAAAAAGGAATTATTATTTGAAAATAATTATTGATTTTTTTATTGACTCAAAAGTGAAATTCCATTTTTATTATTACAGGACTAGGAAGGCACATGAATACAAAAGTGAAATTATATATTCTCATTCAAATGTCACAATATTTTGTACAGGGTGAGCGAAGCTCAATGTCTCAGCACTATCAGAAGAAATAGAAAAATGATAAAATAATTTGATCAGAGGTTCTAGAATGTTATCCAGTACCTAAGGTCTGTGCTAAGGTCTTTTTTGAGTCTAATTTTTATGAGTTCCTATTTTTCCATAAACATTTCACTATAAGATGGTGATTGAAAGATGAATAAAAAGTGAATAAAAGTGCGATGTTAGGCCAAATTATTTCATTAAATAAGATAAATATCTGCGTCGCCTAGAATGTACACCTTCATTTTCTCCTTTCTGGAGAAGGAGAAGTTCAATCTGAAAAGACAATATTATGATGTAGCTCTTGAGTTTTAAAATTGGAACTGGTAGTTTTCACCTTCAAAATGTTATTTTAGTACCTCATCACGATTGTCATTCTCCTTTTTACTTTTTGTTTCAGTGTTTTCACTTTCCTTTGCAATAGAATAGGCCTTCTCGAATGAAACAGTGTGTGGGTTTCATTATCAATAAACTTTGAAACTTACATGGGAGCTGGAAGTTGTAAGCAAATCAATGTCCATATGAAAAACCTTTTCCTCAGAATCCATGATATGAACATCTGCACAGACGTATCCTGGAAATATATTACTACAGTTTTTCTATGAATCTGAACAATTTTCAACTAACCTTGGAGGACAATTTCTGTTTATCTTGCTTGTTCTGCATCCAAAGGCAACACAATAAAAATAAACATTGCTTATTAATTCGAAATTACAATTCTTTTCAACAATAATCAATTCACACCAACAAACTCAGTCCTTTTGAAAAAACAAAACACGCCACATAACAAAAATCAATGAAGTTCTGTCTTCACTTCTTTGCCTGTTTAGATGAAAAAAAAAGATCTCAAGTACCTACTCCAATCATTGGATAAAAGGTAATTTATACACCAATCCGCAATTAAACAACATGAGTGTGAAAGAGACAGGTTACTGTAACACAAGCTATCTTTGTTGCAGCTGCCCCTGACACACAACCGGCAGTCTCCCTTTCAGGTGTTTATATTGAGTTCATTGGTTGTATCTAGGGTTTGTATTATCTT
The DNA here is from genome assembly GCA_918026855.4 of Phaedon cochleariae. Taxonomy (NCBI): domain Eukaryota; kingdom Metazoa; phylum Arthropoda; class Insecta; order Coleoptera; family Chrysomelidae; genus Phaedon; species Phaedon cochleariae. The sequence goes on along the minus strand of OU896710.1, from coordinate 11,449,295 downwards.
TGTGTAATTTTAGATAAGTTACATCTATAAATTTTCGAATTCCTGGATTGTATCATTATGATAATTAAAGTAGTGACATACAGAGACTATACAGGGTGAGTGCAGGAACCTTGCAGGCAAAACATGGGGATGTAACCCATCAATACTGCGATGGATGTACACCATGCTAGTGAGACCAATGATCACCTACGGAGCAGTAGTGTGGCACGGCAGAACCGAACTCGCCACTACAAGGAAAATATTAGAGAAGGTGCAAAGACTGGCATGTCTTTGCATAACAGGAGCAATGAGATCAGCTCCAACAGCAGCACTAGAGGTCATTTTGGATCTCACACCTCTACACATCGTGGTGAGGAGAACTGCCTATGGAGCACATCTCAGGTTAGCCAAGGTCGGACTAAGAGGGAAAACGCACAGTGTATGGGGCTCACCCCCCACTGAGATCGCACACCTCGCCGATCTTCCAACAGACCAAATCATTAGGAAGTTCAGTTTTGAGAAGAACTTCCGAGTGGAGCTGAGCAACAAGCGCGAATGGAGCACAGAATCCATCGAATCACTGGGAAGGAATACCATTACTTGGTATACGGACGGGTCTAAAACACCCGAGGGAACTGGAGCAGGAGTCTTTGGGCCTCGCACCAAATACTTCGAATCCATGGGACAATTCCCCAGCATTTTTCAAGCGGAAATTCCTATTTCCAAGGAGAACTTGAGATGGCGGAAGGAGCCTGGAGAGCCAGACAATGGAGAAGACTTCCAGGACTACGGCAGGCTAAAGATCTCCTTGGAAATTTCAACCGAGAAAGATCTAAGACACTGACAAACCTCAGCAAAGGAAGTCTCAAAGCAATAACGGGATTTCTAACGGGTCATTGCAGACTCAAAGAACACCTAAGGAAGCTAGGCTTACAGGAGGACGGCACCTGCAGATTCTGTGAGGAAGAACCAGAAACACCCCATCACATACTGATGGAGTGTGACGCTGTACATAACAAAAGATTGATTGAACATACTGGGAACGCACCAGCTGACTGTGGAAGAAATACCACAGCTAGACCCCCTCAAAATCCTCAAATTCCTGAAGGAATTGAATCTCGAGGGGCTGCTATGAACAAGAAATCCTTGATATAGCAGGAGCAGATGGGGCAGAATAGATCTAATTGGGTCGCAGCGCATCTGTCACCATCCAACCTACCAATACCAATACAGGGTGAGTCATGTGGTTTCGATCATTTCACCACCCAACCACATCTATTGATTACATGGAAAAATCGTGAACAAATGCTTGCCACATGGCAGGTTAGCAAAGAAAAAAGAACATAATGACTTGCCAAATGAAACACAACGCAAAACAACACTTAAAAAAAAAAACAATGCTTACATTACAACGTCTAGCATGGGGTTGACCAGCAGGATTGAAGTCTGGGAGACGGCGAACATTCTCAAGTGATAATTACTAATGACTTATTGTATTGATAATAATACCGTATCGACTCGGGCACTATTTATATTCGGAATAGATGCTAGGTTCGCAATTTTCCGCAATGGGAATAGCCGTTACCTTTCGTTATTGCTTACCTAGGTATTATCGCACGGTAAGCGTTTTTTGAAAATTTAGGAAACTACAATGTTACTGGATGTTTTAATTTGGAAAAGTTAATTTATGATAAAAGATCTTGAAATGAACGAGAGTTTGAGTGATGTTAATTCTTAGGCATTTGTACTTCTTGACAATATCGTTTTTATAAACTGTGACAGGGAATTATCAAAGGTCACAAACAAACATCAAAAATAAAATATTTTAAGTTTTCTTCACACTTTCACTGCAGTATTTCCAGGCCTGGATTTAGTAATTCAATTTTTTGTGGAGGATAATAATCACCCTGTAGATCTTTTTCGAATCAGTGGATTAGGTATCTGTGAAAATGACGATGGCCATGGCTATAAATAAATTAATGATTTCAATTCACAGTTTTATCACTTTTATCTATTTGTGTTGTTCAGTTAATTCGGTCACTTTATTTTCCGTACTGGAATTATTATCCGCATTTGTCAGTATAGCTTATTTTGAAAACTAATTGTGAATAAACCTTTATTTTGTGTACTATCTTGATTTATTTGAATCGATGACCATTAACATCTGAACAGATACCCTATCCACTGATTCAAAAAGATCTACAGGGTGATTATTATACCCTTCACAAAAAATGAAATGACGAAATCCAGGTCTGGAAATGAAAGAACATGTTGATTTCCATTGGGTTGAAGCATTGATAATGTGTCTTACTTTTATTTGTGAAATTTATGCGTTGCGAAGTAATTATTTTCGAATGAATGAATTAATTGTCAAACTTTCGTTTTTGTTTATAATTTATCGTTTTATGAAAAATTCTGTGGAAGTGTGAGGGGAATTTTGAATATTCTATTTTTGATGCCTGTTTGTATGCATTGGAAATTTCCTGTCAAAGTTTACAAAAACCATATACAGGATGAACATTTCGATGAAAACTGAACTCGAAATTTTTCAAAAACGGTCCTGGATTTCCCTAATTCTGGAAATGTCAGTCGATTAGGATTTATTAGAGGAATATTCCATGAAAGAATCAGACGAATCGAAGGAGCTGTCAAAATGTTATGAACAAAAGATGCTTTTGCCAAATCTCATAATTCACCCTAAAGAAGAGAAGGCAATTTCTGATGATCATTAGGTATTCCGCCTCAAGGGCCTCTATTCGTGGTAGGAGTATGTACAGTTCCTCATGACTCACCCTGTATAACTACTAATAATTACTTCATTTATTATTCCACTCAATTCCAGAGACCTTTGAATATCAGCTGCACTGTGTTCATTATCATAAAAAAATTTAATAAATTCGTGAGCTTAAGTAATCTGGAATCACATGAGGATTTCAAAAATAGAGGGGTTGATTAAAATACAACAACAAATACCTCAAAAGTTGTCCCTTGATATACAGGGTGTCCTGTGACTCGATGCCCATTGGTTAAGGGCATATTCCCTGAACAATTTCAAGGCGAGTGTGCCTTTTACACTTTTGTCCAAAACTATAGCTGAGGAGTAATGAGCAATATTAAATCTAACAGAAGTGTGTAATGGCGCAAAGGGAATGTTGAATAAAGTAATAATGTAATTGAGGTATTGTTCAAACCCCCCCCCCCTGCTGCTTCAAAACACATTCTTGCTCGTCTAATTATTGAAAACGTTGCTCTCTGAAAAGATGTAGTCATTATATATTTCGAATTAGCTCTTCCTTCGTTTGTGGTATATTTGAATACAATAGTTTTTTCATGGGTACCCAAATATAATAGTGGTCAGGTGACCTCAGTGGCCAAAGAACTGGACCACCTCTTGAAACCTACTGGTGAGCAATGTTTGTTATTTAATTGCTCATAACTTCCTAACTATTGAGTCTAAGACAAAAGTCCATGGCACTTTCGATCTGAAATTATTCTCGGAACATGCCCTGAAGCTATGGCCATCAAGTCACGCGAGATCCTGTATAAATTGACGTCTCTCGCCAAAATTTTCTTAGTGTTAACCTGTATACTGTACAGTTCAAAATATTAACGATTCACGACATCGTGATATTGAATTTTTAAACGGAATTTCAACATTTGTCTACCAATCAATGCGCAGAATACAAGCTTATTATACAGAGTGGGCATTTGAAAACGAAACAGAGGCTCTGTAGGGCGCCAAAACCGGATTATGAAAAGAATCTGAAACACGTCAACTACGTTTTCGAGGGGGACATCGTCCTACAATATTTTCAGCCCTGCGGCGTTGCCGCTGCTAACGAAAAGAAGCAACAACTTTGTTATTTCAAATGGAACACCTTGTATTTCATTGCATTTTTAGATTCTCCCCGAAGAGCTGATTTCATCAATGCATCACACTTGGGGTCTAGCTGTAATGGTTTCAGGGATATAAAGTGTTCAAAATCGAGATTTTTCAACTTTGACATTTTTTTGTGTCGAAACTATTCATTATTGGTCGAAACGGCTCTTATGTCCCTATCTCAACTTGTGATTTACTATCTACTGACATTTAATTGGAACAGATACAGGGTGATCAGAATTCTGAATCTTGAACCACCCTGTATTTGTTTCAAATAAATGTCAGTAGATAGTAAATCACAAGTTGAGATCGGTACATGAGAGCCGTTTTGACCAATAATGAATAGTTTCGACACAAAAAAATGTTAAAGTTGAAAAATCTCGATTTTGAACACTTTATATCCCTGAAACCACTATAGCTAGACCCTAAGTGTGATGCATTGATGACATTAGCTCTTCAGGGAGAATCTAAAAATGCAATAAAATACAAGGTGTTCCATTTGAAATAACAAAGTTGTTGCTTCTTTTCTTTAGAAGCGGCAACGCCGCAGGGCTAAAAATATTTTAGAAAGATGTCCCCCTCGAAAATGTATTTGACCTGTTTCAGTTTTTTTTGATAATCCGGTTTTGGCGACCTACAGAGCCTCTGTTTCGTTTTCAAAGGCCCACTCTGTATATCGTATTCAAGTTGAATAAGGCAGTCATTTTGAATAATTTTTGTAACACATTTTCGTCCATTGCTTGTTCTCCTTTTGTAATTATGTTTCATTATTTTATGTATTGGGTAGATACTTATAAAATCGTATTGAAGGCTATTCCATATTACTTTTTTTAGATTATTTTTTAACTTTGTTTGGAAATTTCAATAAATCATAATTTTCCGACAGTTGAACTGCTTATTTTATTTCACTACGTTGAAAATTTGACTAACCATTATCTTTGAAACCCTCTATGCAAAATAACTCAACAGTTGATTTGAGAGATGTTCAATAAACAAATTGTTTTTTAGCAGACCCACAACAAAACCTGATATTTTTAGGGATAAGGTCCACTTATTCATTAGCTCCGTACCAACATTTGAGCAAATGAGTAAACATAATAGGTAGGAAGGTTGCATATGTGATTGGGGCGAATACCGCCCCTCCTTTGCGACCCCAGATGGGTCTATTCTAGTTCACTGAACAATCCACATCTTTTTACAAAGCCCATGGTTGAATTAGGTGAGATTTGTCTGAAATCGATAGGTTCGAAATTGGTAAAGCCAAATATGTCGAACCGCAATCTCTCTAAGCAAGAGCATGAACATAATATGTGCAGTGGCGGCTCGTGACTTTCATGACAAGGAGGCTGAATGATATGAGATTCAATGTGAAAGACAACTCTCTACTCAGTACTCACCCAAATCAATAGCTTTAATGATATTCTGTTTACCAGTTAACCTGAACTTAATACTTGAAGAGATGTGTTCCTGTGATTTGCAGTGTCTATCCAACCCGCGAGGGAAATTTTTCAAATCATTATATCCTAATCGCCCCCAACATGATAACTTATCGGTTGAAAATAATACGCAGTACCAACAAAATAGCTTATTCCTTGCCTCAGATCCCGTCAACCAGATATATTTTTTATAATTATCAGAATTGAACGAACGATTTTGTTTGTTACCTGTTACAATCAGATTTTTCAATTCCGGTGTCGGACGTTTGTTTTTCACAATCAATTTATCATCATAAGACAAAGCACTGAATGGGTTCACGAAAAAGTATTCCACTAAATCGCAATCGTTTAAAACACTCATTTTTCAGAAATTTATAGAGCCCCTAACCATTAACCTAACGGTTTTAGTATCATGCTAACATAAACATAAACAATGCACTCGCGTTTGTCCGCAATTCGTGAAGCGACACGACAAACACGTGCTATACGGGCGTATTCGGGCAATTGCATTGCGCGCGTTGGTTGCGCTATGTGAAGGAGTCTAGCCTCCTATAGCTGTTGCCAAATTGAATATTTTACGCGTGATTTGCAGACTTCAACGTGGGATGCGTGGGCAAGCACTGTTGCCAATTCAAAAATATTCAACTAAAAACAGGAAATAAAATCAAAATCCATGTATTTTGGTGTCCTTTTAATGAGAAAGTATAGATAATATTAGTTTAAGGAAAATCTCTGAGGAGGCTCAGCCTCCGTTGCCTCCTCTGAGGAGCCGCCACTGAATATGTGTTCAGCTGTTTTGTCTTCTACACAACAGAACCGACAGTCCGTTTGTTGGTTCAAACACATATCCTTCCCATGTGGTGTCATAGACGACAGTGTCCCGTAAGAAGTGTTGTCAGAATTCGCAGGTTACCCCTGCTCCATTCTAGGATCTATCTGGTTATATTTTTCGATGGTTTAGGCGAAAACGCCTTCGAGTGGGTTAATCCTAGTAATTCAGACCAGTACGTGAGTCTTTTCCCCTCCGCCCAGTCCGAGATAGTTGTTTTGGCCGCACTTAACTCTAACTCTGCAAACTCTACTTCAGATTCCCAAGGAAAAGTGCCGCCCGAAATCGTTTTCCGTCAACGCACTATCAGACGAATTTTGCTTGGTCTCAAAACGAATAAGGCTAACGGTCCTGATGGAATTCCCCCCATTATCCTAAAAAAATGTACACCAGAATTAACACCGATTCTCTGCAAGTTGTTGCCCTGTTATCAGTAATCTTCAAAGTGATGGAGAAATCCATCAATATTGAGCTTACCGAATATCTGGAGAGCTCAGGAATCATCAATGGTAGACAATACGGCTTTCGCCACCGAAGATCTACTGGAGATCTACTTGCCTACGTCACCCATTTATGGCAAGCTTCATTAGAAAAACACGGGGAATCTCTAGCTGTCGCTTTGGACATATCAAAAGCATTCGACCGTGTTTGGCACGAAGGACTCCTCCACAAACTACCATCATACGGCTTACCACCTATCAGCTATGCCATCTCTTATCGAGTTTTCTTTCAGGCAGATCGCTTCACGTGTTGGTGGACGGTGTATCGTCTGATACCATTGGTTTTAATTCCGTCCTTCCACAAGGATCAATCTTGGCACCAATATTATTCCTTCTTCATATCAATGTTTTGTTGGGAGTAATAACTTGGCCCATCCACAGCTTTGCAGATGATAGTACCCTACATACTGCGTTCTCTTCCAGAATTCCCATTTCTTCCCAGGGAACTAAGAACTCACGGCGCAGGCAGTTCAATGCTGTCAATGAAGACCTTGCTGAAATCACAGCCTGGAGAACCAACAACCTAGTTGAATTCAACGCCACGGATACTCAAGCCTGTATTTTCTCTAGAAAGGCGGAACTCAGTATGCCCGATATTGTGATGTCTGGCACCACCATCCCCACCAAGCCCACCATATCTATGCTCCGTATTTCCATCAGCAACACTCTTTCATGGGATAATCATGTCAGATCCATCGCAAAAGCTGCTTCACAAAAACTCGATTCTTGTTCCGTGCGAAAAGCTACTTTACACCTCAACATCTTCTCATGATCTACAAAGCGCAGATACGGCCTGTTCTAGAATACTGTTCCCACATATGGGGTTCAGCACCAAAACATACGCTGATGCTCTTAGATTCCATCCAGAGAAGAGCCATTCGCCTGGTGGGTGACGCCACACTCACTCACTCTTTGACACCATTATTGGAACACCGTAGAAAGGTCGGCGACCTTTCACTTTTCTATCGATACTTCCTCGGGAAATGTTCTTCGGAAATCTCTGCTATCATCCCTTCACTAGCAATGCCAGTCAGACGAAATAGACAAGCCCAGTCAGCACATCCTTTCGTTGTCAACCTCGGAAGATGTCGAACAGCACTTTATCAAAACTCCTTTATCCATAGAACGGCTGGCTCAGAAGTTGGAGTAGAGGACATCGTCCCTGTAATCGCAAGGCATGCCAGCCGCTGAAGACCAGCAAGCTTTGCCCTGGCTGTCGCTTGCAGACCTTCAGTCCACCAGACTACCGAGCCATACGTGACCATATTGGCTTAACCATCGTTTGGTAAATCCAGTAAATCTGTTTGGGGTTCATTTCCCATGATTTGCGGCTTACCCTTCTGAGGTTCCAGAGGGAGAATCTTGCTTTGTTGATAGTTTTTGCCATGTGGGCGTTCCAGGTGGGTCTTTTATCTAGGGTGACTCCAATATATTTCACCTTTGCCGCAAAACGAAATACTCTCTCCATATAGGACAGGCTGACAAAGCTCATCTAGCTTTTGCCTTTTGGTAAAAGGGATGATCATGGTACCTATATTACGTAAAATGTGTTGTTAGAAGCATATTACGCGCGAATGGAAATGTTGCCGCGTATCGGCGAGTGGACAAACAGCCTGAATTATAATTTTTCACAGTTATTTCATCCGCTGTCGACGGCGATTACGCGATCATGACATACCTATACTGGCGGAATAAACGAAAACTGTGCGATGTGCTTACTGTGCGTAAAAAGCTACTTACTGAGGTTGTAAAGATTTCGTTAAATTGGATAGTTTTGGCTAGAAATGAATTCATTCCTTTCATTTGCACCATACTGTATATTGAAATCAGAAAATTATTAATGTGAAATTTGAATTTTTTTATTGGTAAGTAGCGAGAATTATAGACCTGCGTTGCTGATAAAACCTTTTGAAGTAATCAAATATCTGTCAATTGAATTCTGTGAATTGATTTAAAAATTGCCAAGGAATGAAGGATGAAAAAGACATGCAGTTATTTCTCAGATACGGTTTTATAGGCTCATATCAATTTTGCAACATTTGTGGAGATGACTTCGAGCATTCCTTCCTTCGAAAAATTTCACTTCACTTCGAGCAGTATGGACTTCTACCAAAGATTAATAATCTTACATTAATGGAGAAGAAGATATCGTATAGGAAGAGGCCAAATGTTACAAAAAGAAGTATATTTATCAGTTCTACCAACTCGGACCTTACGTTTCAGTGGCGCGATTAAGTGTACAATAAATAAGGTTAGCCCTCATTACAGTTGAGCAGTGGTGGTTCCTTAGAGGAGTAAACGGAGGCTGAGCCTCCTCGACAATCTTCATACATGGAATAGTTCGACACACTTGTAAAATATTACACCGTTCTTACTTACTTTTTGTTATCACTTTTATTTCCTGATATCATAAGAATTTACGAAAGCGTTGAAGCATATGATATATTTTTTTTATAATCGACAGATATAACTGTCAACTAGCCTAATTGACAGATACTAAGTGGTAAGTAGCCTAATTGACAGATACTAACCCAGCCAACCATGAGATGTATAAGTGATGTATACGCCATATCACTTTGTGACATGCGATAACGCATTTGAAGTCACAAACATGTTACCGATACAACGTGGCGATGTGAAAATGTCCGACTCAAGCAACATCACTGTGACGTCGTTCAGACATGAAATGCGACATCACATGAAATATCACTACCAGGTCACATACAAGTGTACATTTCATATTACAAATACATCACACTGCGACATCGATGATGTGGTCGCCGTACCTATGATATTCGTGGGATATATAATATTAATAATTATTCAACTTTACGAAGAAAATGTTCATTTTCCGAAAGTAAGAACAGAGATGATATTCATAAATGCATGATACATATCAAATACACTTACATTATCCTGGGATCTTTCATCCACCTTGTTTTAGATTGCAATATTCCTATCTCAGAGATAATTACAATATTACCTATTGTGATTGAACTCACCGTCGTTCCTAAATGATTGTATACCTCCAATTTGAAGCTGCTATATATAATATGTCCTATGAATCATCTCAGATATTTTAACAGAGAATTTGGAAGGAAATAGTCTGTACGGAGTCGGACTCACTCACTGACTGACTGACTGACATGGCCAAGCACAGCTCAACATGGCGTCTGGCGTGTGCGTTCGTTTTGCGCATGTCTGCGTCACACTCACAGGTCACAAAGATATCTCATGAGGATATCAATGTGAATTATTTAGTTAACGTCGAAGAGATGTAGTTCGAAGAAGTCGCTGCCACATTACATAGTTTCCTGGTTGCGATGTCACCTTGCGACGTTGATATCGAATCTACGTCGATAAGATGTGTTAACGAGATATTGCATTTATGCAAGGTTGTTACATCACACAGATGTTGATGTCACACGATGGTTGGCTGGGAAGTGGTAACTAGTATACTTGACACTATATACTATTTATTGGCATATATTGAGTGTTCGGAAATATGCTGGTGCATGTACCTATATAGGAATCATTGGGAGGTTGGAGAGCGATCTGGGATGCGTGTTACAGGATGATTGTTGTACTCCTGCCTTCCTGCTGATGTTTCTAGAGCCCCTTTAAGGGGAATATCATTACAATTCATACATCCATACATTGCAAGTTGAATAAAAGCTTTTGATAAAAAGAGAAATAATGGTATATGAAGTTTCAAAACCATGATTAACAACAATATTGTGAGGTTCTCCTGTAGAGAAAATGTAGGTATAAATCTGCCAAAAATAAACCCTTCTGAATCCATTGAAGTGGTGTCGGCCCTATTCAAAATAATTTTGAGTCGGTAAAATTTTGTAATTGGAATCTTATAATAACTTAGATTAAGTGAAACACTCGCTATATAACGAGATCATCTAAGTACTGAAATCATGTTTTATTTGTTTTACACGAAATGGTTCCAGAGATATCGACCAATTGAAGATAAGGTGAAAACACCATGCATAAAAAATAAATAATAAGTACATCAAAACTATTTATAAAAAAAAAAGATCATGGAAGGTCGTCACTCAATAAGACATTTTTTGTTGCCTCAAAGCAAAAGTATTCGTATATTCTGGTCTTCGACACCTGCTTAGGAGACTTTTGAACTTCATTTGGTTATCGCTCAACTTAAGAGCAATTTTCGATTTTTCGCCACCGATATTGATTATGCGAGGAAAAAGGCCCAACTCGTAGCATTTCGAAAAATTTCTCAGATTCCGACTGGATATCGGTTTATCGCCAAAATGGGATTTTGATAATTGCATTCTGTCTCCTTCCATTGGCTTGGAGCAAATCAAACACCTAAAAAATGCATAATATGTCAATTAATAATAATAATAATAATAATAATAATAAACGACTTTATTCATAGGAATAAAAAGGCGAGGTGTCACTCTAGTGTTTTTCAACTTGGCCTTAAAAATAAGTGAATATAAAAAGATATAATATAGGTACATATGAGAAAGTGAGGAGAAAACAAAATGAGAAAAGTAGTAGAGTCCAACTTAAAACTAGTCCTACTCAAATCAAATAGTTACTATAATGTTTACAGTATAATATGAGCATTAAAACAATTTCTTTTCAATTATTGCCATCACATATAAACATATTGTCTCAAAGCTAAATCATAGATGATATTCATCAACAACAATGTATATTTATACACTTATAATATACACATGCGTATACATACACATATATACACACCTATACATACACAATCCAATGAATGAGAGAACCCTGACTCAATTACCATAAACAAATGCTGTGGGCGTCACTGAAGAAACATGGCTTCAAGAAGAGAAATTTTGATTTTTTTTTGAAGTTTAAAATGGAACAATCTTTGAAATGTGTAGGTAATGAATTATAAAATTTTGTGGCATTATAGGAAAAGCTGCGCTTGAAAATAGCAGAGGAGTGTTGTGGGACAACTAGGACACGTCTATTTCTTGTATATAGGGATGTTATTAATGTTTTCAAATTGAGTCAACTTTTTCCTCAGATATGACGGACGATTAGTTTTCAGAATTTTGTGTACGAAGATTAGGAGATGAAGGGTTCGTAGAGATGCCAAGTTCAATTTATTGGTGGTTCTAAATGCAGGAGAGATGTGGTCGGACTTCTGTATACCAAGCGCAAATCTTAAACACGAGTTCTGGATACGTTGTAATCTGGTATGATCTCGATTAACTAAGGCAGGGCCATAAATGCAGTCACAATATGCTAATTTTGGCATTATTAAGTTTTCACATAAAAGGAGTTTCAGGTCGCTATTCAGAATGCTTTTATGAGGAAACAGTGTTCTTATAGCGTACCATATATGCAATTTTACCGTTGTCAATCCACAAACCAAGATTTTCTGCTTCATTTACCACAGGCAACAATTCATCATTGATCGCAAACGTACAACTTTGCATAATCATATTTCTCATCTTTTTTGGACCAAAAATCAGGACTTTGGATTTTGCAGCATTGAGTTTTAAATTATGAGCAGACGAAAAACTGAAAAATACATTTGTGTGTCGTCGGCGTACTGATGTACATTGCAGCCACCCAGGAATTCTCCGAAGTCTGATATGTATAAAGAGATAGACGACCAAGAATTGACCCCTGGGGGACCCCGAATTCACGATTCAGTACCTCAGAACGATTATTTTCGAATTAAACATATTTAGAGCGGCCCTCAAAATAACTTGCAAGAAGACACACTGCGCCTTTACCAAAACCATAGAATCTGAGCTTTTTTACTAATATACCGTACTCCATTGTGTCAAATGCCTAACTGTAGTCCAATAATATTAAAATTGTTATTTGTCCCCGGTCTGTTGAGGCGAGAATATCGTCAGTGATACAGGGCAATGCGGAGGTTGTACTGTGATCAGTTCTGAAACCTGACTGAGTTGGGATTATATTATTTTGGAATATGAATAGAGGAATCTGTTGTTTCATAACCATTTCCAAAACTTTTGATAATATTGGCAAGATGTTGATAGGCCGGATATCAGTATAGTCAGTTACATTTGACACCAGGGTTGGGCAAATCTTGATTTGAAAAAAAAATCAAAAATCATTGATTTAAATAAAAAAATCATGATTTTTTTGATTTTTTTTGATTTTGGTCTTAATGCGCGATAAATATAGGTACCTGTCAACATTCATGTCAACATACTCTTTCAAATGCCGTGGAACAATGGAAAAATATATCTTTGAAGAAGATCAAAATCTATCAATTCAACAGCTTCAAAAATTTCAGCGCCGATATGAACAAGCACTGACCCCTTACCACTTGATAGCTTATATGATGGACCCATCTAAGCAAAAGTACAGGTTGACTGTCTTACTAATAAAATTTAATGCTCGTTCTTTGCCCTTCAAAAACATCATGTTCTCTGAAGAAATTACGAAAAAGGTCAGTGGAATTCAGTGGTGGCTATCACAAGCTGACAATGAATCAGAAATCAAAAAAAAAAGATACCTGTGTTAAAACAATTTCTTTGTGCTATTGCTTCTCCAGCCTCAGTGGAACGAGTGTTCAGTACCTTTTTATAATGAAAATTAAAATGTTCTATGTTAGTTTCAATGTCAGAAAACTTATGATTATAAAATAATGTAGAGTATGATTAAGATATACATATGTATATGTTAATAATATGTTTAATATCCCTTTTTTTTAGGGGTTTTACTATTTTATTTCAGTTTAATATTTTTTTTTATTCAAATTTTGATTTAAATCAATTGATTTAAATCAGCCCAACCCTGTTTGACACCTTAGGGATGGGTAAAACTTTGGCACACTTCCAGTCTTCGGGGAATATGCCCGATTTCAATGCAGTATTGATCACGAAGGTAATGTGGTCCAATAACTGAAGGCTTACTAGTTCGATCATTCGCTTTGAGATACCATCGCACCCAGCAGCGTTGGACTTCAGAGATTTTAGACACTGTACTATATCATAATTGGAGACTTCGGTGAACACAAAGGTATTGTTACGATTCATTCCTTCATAACGTTTGAGTAAATTTAGCTGATTCAGTATAAAATTACCTTTTTAACGATATATCACAATTATACTTTCCATCCACAATATATATACTCATATAATCGCGGTTTTCTAAAAAATTACATTTCGTATCCCCCTGGTCATTGGTAAAGGCCTGGTTTCTCTGTCCAGATCGGCCCGAAATATTTCGGCGAATATCAGCGTACAGAACGTGGATATTCGCCGGATTCAGTTCGTTCAGAAGCTTCGTCTATGTGTGGTTCGTCTGAAGAAAATTTATTTTCCGATATATTTCAGTCTTCTCGTAGGGTGTTGGCGGCAAAGTCAAATTAAAAAATGGATTTTTTTTATTGGTATGATTCTAAAAAAAGAACATGATGACGATGATGAATATGCGTTATTAGGAGTATGCACTAAAAATATGTTATATCCGCATTCTCCAATTTCCCTTGCAATTTTTATCCAAATGTCTGTTATTTTCATATCCTTGTAACTTTTCAATTTCTTCGCATATAAAGTAAGATTTCCTTTTAATTTTTCGATCAATATATCATCCTCTAGCGAGGAGAACTCTAATTTGTTGTAGGTACTTCTTTCCAGACGACATCTTTTAACGTTCATTATAGCGTTAGGTCTAGTTTTATTTCATGATAATTATAGAAAATACGTTGTTTGTTTGTCTAGGTCTGAAAACAAACACATTACAATATTTCGGCGAACTGTGCCGTTTTTAAATCGTTCAAATCAAACACTGGTTGATTCCGACGAACTGCTATCCGTTCACTTTTCCGAAATTTCGGTCCGATCTTTTATACAAACCGCCACTACGTACTACAAATACGCTTGGATTCACCGGAAACGCTTACGAACTTTCTGTGCTATATCACCGAAATATTTCGGGCCGATCTGGTCAGAGAAACCAGGGCTTAACGGAACATTTTCATGAAATATCAATATAAATAGTATATTATAATCTCTCAATACACAAACCTGCTTCTTCCATATATATCGACATTTAGGGGATTGGGCAAGAACCTTTCATCCAATTTGAATTGGTGTATACAGGTGTGATCGGGAAGATCAATTTTCTGAATGTCATCATCAATATCATGAGTTTCAAAATAGTGATCGTCGCGAAATTTTCTGATGTCTTCTATGTCCAAACCTTCCGTCACGAATCCGCTGGACCCAATGAGGGAATCTGCAACTCTGGTGCCTATAAAAGAAGGTTCAAAATGAATTGAAGTCCATCGTGGCAACGTATTCTTCGGACCAGCCATAGTTTCAAAAGTTTTAAAAGTAAGAGAATGGAATTTTGCGAAGTTGTTATTGGATCAGAGAACATCGTGAGAACCAAGGGAAAAAGGTAGGAATTGGTGTTCTTCTTAAATTTCTGGAGGTTATACGCCTCGGGGAACACATCCCTTGGCAACGTGTTCCAGAGCTTCGCTGTTCGTTGGATAAACGAGCTTTTGGAAAGAGATGTTCTGCAGGTCTCCAAAGTGACAACGAAGGGGTGCGAAGCCTCAACTCGACGGGTTGATCTCGCGGGGACTGCCAAGGGTGGTACAATTGTTCAGAAGAGCATCATCCACGAAAATATCGATAAAATATTAACTTCCAGTTTCGGTTTTGGCAAATGAGATACCTTGTACATTTTTTCATTTTTAAATTTTGGACATGATTCTGACCATGATAACATCTCAACAAACAATGAACTACAGGGATGTTATCGGCCCAATACTTTCTTTGCTGGGGAAATGACTGGGATGCGTTTCAATAAGTACTCTGTGGAGTAGAGTTTACTCATTTGCGTTCGAAATTTGTTAGAATGTGTGTATATTTTACTCTGTGACTGTCGTTTGATACTGGAGTTTTTGACGTCGAGTTAACTCCTGTAACTCCACAAAATAGGTGGGTAAATTTTTCTACAGAGATTTGACTATTTGACAGTTATAACAGGCCGAACACGGATATGGAAGTTTGTTTTTTTAAAGTTAGGTCCTACGCAGTTTATGATTGATTTTATATCTTCAAAGCATTCAAACTTGATAAGTACATACATCTTAACATCATATTTCGATGTTGAAAAACATCATGAAATCTCCATAAAGTGAGACACCAAGGTTTTGTTGTGTGTACTGTCCTGATATCAAATTATTCATTTATCAAATCAATCATATATGTACCTATACTAAGGTTTATTGTATATGCTTCATTAGTATAGCAGTACCTACCCAAGATGTGGTTTCAGCATTGATAAGCGGCAATCAACATCATTTAATTGCAACTGGAATATAAGATCTACCTTCTCCTTAATGAATTGAACTTGAACTGACTGAACTAAACTTCCCAACTTGATTAACTCAAAGTAATTAGATAAAACCCAACTGATTTTACTCTTCTCTGAGAATTAATAATCGAACGCACCCACGGTAGAGACGAGTGGTTAAAACTGAACCACACACCCTAATTCCAAACCGGGATCACATGGTTCACAGATAGGAATGTCACTGGTACTGGCGTATACCTACGGGCAGAATCAAGACTACGAAGAGTTTCAACACCTTGGACAATTTGCCACTGTATTCCAGGCTGAGGTGTTTGCGATTCATGCTCACACACAAGAAATCAAACGACGCCATATCAGAGGAAAGCGCATCTACATTTGCCTCGACAGTCAGGCCGCTCTCAAAGCTTTACAAGCACCAAGCAAGAATGGTCTCCCTTTTGATTTTAGATTGCAAACGGTACTTTTCTGGGATAGCTAGAGAAAACCGTATGGAACTATTTAGGGTTCCTGGACATAGTGGGATAGATGGCAACGAAAGAGCCGATGCTTTAGCGATGAACCCATCGTGGGCATATCTCTGCACAGGACTCCGCTAACTTGGAGAACTAGTGAATGGACCGAGTCTAGAAGCAAGCGAAGATCTTCATTTAGAAGCCTTCGAAACGACTCACTCATTCCCTCCTGAATATGCGAAAGAAGCTAATGCAGAGATGTCACTGGTTTGCTAACAGGGCACTGCTGATGCCTCCACAGACATCTAAACGGTCTGGGTGTTTCTGATGACCCAACGTGCCGTGTATGTCTAGAAAACGACGAAACTCCCTTCAGATCATATATATGAATGTCCTGCGCTGATGTCTAGCTGTCTGGACAAGTCGCTCCGACGCCTACTCAACCAATCGATCTAACAATAACTTCCAGTTTCGATTTTGGCAAATGAGATACTTTGTACATTTCTTCATGTTTAGATTCTGGAGGTGATTCTGAGTATGATAACATAGATTTTATTATATTACTATCTGGATAGTTACCTTTGCTTGGCTCGAACAATACCAACCATATCACCTTCTACTGAATGTGAATGAAAAAAACAAACTACAAATACATCAGATATTACAAAGCTGAACTTCCCAGGCAGCACACGACGTCCCTAGGACCTACATATTTCGTCCGATTCGATTCCATACGTCCCGGAACCTAATATGAACGTTCTCAGAACGTACAATCCCATTCGTCTTCAGGACATACAGAGCGTACGTTCTCAGGACGTCCATTTTTAGTCTAAAATTTCTCTATATTCATTATTCACTTTATATTCATTATATTTTTCAATAATGATGAAAACATTGCCAAATGTGATCAAATGGAGTAGTAATAAAGCTCCTTTGGTGTTGGCTGCCGATCATCTGCTGATTTATTTGAGGATAGGTCACAATGAATCAAGTGATTTTTTGTGACAAATGTTGGCATATTATTCTCCTGAGTTATGTATATAAAATCTTTATAGGATGCCGATTTCGAAGGATAAAAAGATGAATTTATGTGCACACTTTACGTCCTGTCCTATATCTGACCAATCAGAACATTCAGTCTGATTCGCCATAGCGAATTCCATTTGTTGGAATGTTTCTGCACTCAAGGTATAGATTTCTTCTTCATCTATCTGAGTAAGAAAAGGCGAATCTACGTTGATTATTGTATTCATGGCGATGAAATACCAAACTTATGCCTAATATTAACGTCTCTGGGACGTTCTATCTTGTAAAATCCCCAGGACGTCTTCGTGTTATCTGAGTTGATGAACAAATTCTCAATTTTCTCGAACGTTCAAGGATCGAAAGTCCCTTCGGAGATCTAGGACTTTCTGGGACATCCTAGAACATTCTCGAACGTCCTGGAACATTCTCTCTTGAAGCATTCTGGATCATTCTAAAATATTCTGGAAAATTCTCGAACATTATGAAATATTCTGAAAGATTCTGGAACATTATTCGAATCTTCTGGAAGATTCTATAACGCTCTGAAACATTATTGTACATTTTGGAACATTCTACAATATTCTAGAACATTCGAGAACCTTCCATGGTTAGAAATGGAGACTAAAAAAGGTAAAAATAGCCTTTTGCTCCATTTATTCCCAGTTATAATTTCACCAGCATAGAATTCTCATTATTATGCCACGCCAGATAGTCCAGAGGTAGAAGCGTTAGTGCCGGTCATGGTTTCGATATAACGACTGCATGAATTTTTCTGATGGCCCAAGAATGTGTTTAGGATCACACATTAAGAGGTAAGGCTCCTGTCATTCCTTGCTCACACAAGTCTATTGAAAACTCCAGAGGGTTGTTGCTTGTAAGGGGGCAACTGAATGATGAATAAGAAAAATTTCAGAACAATTATACATTGAAAGCAAAAACAAGCTATTCTCTATTGGAATATATTTCGATATAACTCGCACAAATACGTCCTAGGAACATGTGAACTTCGTCTCATATAGATTAAGGTTTCATTTATTTAGAAAAAGTATTCACTCACCTAGTACAGTTGAAACGGAATAAGCCTCATTCGAAGCTGAATGTGATGATTTCTGCAATTGTCTATCATCTTCATCACTTTCATTATCTTCTTCGATTCGTTCGTTCTGTTCAGACTGGTATTCCGCAAGCTCTCTCAGATATTCGTTCTCTTGATCTTCTCTATATACCTCGTACTCTTTTCGTTGTTCGGTTAGTTGTACTGAGGTGCTTTTAGTATCGAGTTCTTCTTTGAATTTTTTCATCAATTCCGAGTCAGGAATTTTGGTTGAATCGACTGAAACCAGTCAAAGTATTATATTACAGGGTGTTATTGATAACAACTGAAACATTGGTTCTATAGAGTATTTTCGCATCATTGCTCAATCGGTATAGTTCAAATTGGGAAAATGGTTCGCTCTGCAATTTACCAATAAACAAATACAAGCATAATTGTAATTTGTACTTTCTGATGCAGTGAGCTTGAAGTGACGTATCCAATATTTGTGTCTCAACACAATATCTGTACTACATATCCTGAAGGAAGTATAGTGTAGTCCTAGAAAAAGTATAATACATTTCTCGAGTTGTGAAGCAATTGTGGAGTTACACCTAAGGCAACCTGATGACAATTGGTCATGTCACTATATGAGACGTACCCAATTGGTGATTTTTCTACGTATTCCGTAGTAACAAAGGTGTATAGGAATTATATGCCGTTTGATCCTTGATGAATTCCTAGTTATTTTTGTCTCATCTCAAAGAATAAAGTGGTGGGGGAACGTATAATTATGTTTTTTCCAAACGTCGCAACTCCATATATCACCTTTGCCGCAAGAGGGTGTGATCTAGAGTATCAATGGATATCCATTTATTTATTTTTATTTATTCAATAAGCATGGTCACTCCACAGTCAGAACTTTAGAAGTTCGTCCTATAACAGAGTGACACAATATAACACAATACATTACATATGATCCTTGAATCATACAAAATTAAAACCTATACCTAAAAAGAAAAGCAGTGAGTAAACACTATACAGTGTGTCCCACTTACCATGCTCACCATGGGTATCTTTTTAACGGTGAGAGATACGAAGTCGGTTAAATGACACCAAATGTGGAGTTTGTCAAGGCCAACTATAATGTGAAAAAATATTTTGATAAAATCTATTCGTTTTTGTTTTATACGCAAAAAACAGATTTTGGTCATTTTCATTTCTCCTCGGTAACTTTTTTATTTATGAAAATATTCAAATAGGAATTTCACAATCTCATGGCAGTTTTTCAAAGTGATTTCGAAAAAAATATGAAATTTATACCAACTCTTCTAGAATTTGAGATATCAGCACCAACTTTAGTTTTTCAAATGTAGGTCATAGCTCACTATGACTTAGTTACAAATAACTTTTTTTTCTCTTACAGATGATATGTCGCAGTTATAGTTTTGTGTTGATAACAACGGAGTTATCGTCATTTATAAGAAAAAAAAATTATTTGGAAGCCGCCATCTTGAATTTATAAATTTTAACAAAATTATCATGATCTCCGACCTCAAAAATCCCCACTCACCAATTTTGAATGGAATCGGACCAAATCTTGTCCGCCATATTGGAGCAGCCATTTTTTTTATTTCAACAAAAATTCCATAATGTATTGTCACCAAAATTATGAACACCTGCCAAATTTCAAGTTAATCGGAATTATGGAATTTTTGTTGAAATTAAAAAAAAATGGCTGCTCCAAGATGGCGGACAAGATTTGATCCGATTCCATTCAAAATTGGTAAGTGGGGTCGGAGATCATGATTTTTTTGTTAAAATTTATAAATTCGAGATGGCGGCATCCAAATAATTTTTTGTTTTTGCATAAATGCCGTTGTTATCAACACAAAACTATTACTGCGACATATCATCTGTAAGAGAAAAAAAAGTTATTTGTAACTAAGTCATAGTGAGCTATGACCTACATTTAAAAAACTGAAGTTGGTGCTGATATCTCAAATTCTAGAAGATTTGGTATAAATTTCATATTTTTTTCGAAATCACTTTGAAAAACTGCCATGAGATTGTGAAATTCCTATT
This sequence comes from Phaedon cochleariae, assembly GCA_918026855.4. Taxonomy (NCBI): domain Eukaryota; kingdom Metazoa; phylum Arthropoda; class Insecta; order Coleoptera; family Chrysomelidae; genus Phaedon; species Phaedon cochleariae. The sequence goes on along the minus strand of OU896710.1, from coordinate 11,428,742 downwards.
TGAATATTTTCATAAATAAAGAAGTTACAGAGGAGAAATGAAAATGACCAAAATCTGTTTTTTGCGTATAAAACAAAAACGAATAGATTTTATCAAAATATTTTTTCACATTATAGTTGGCCTTGACAAACTCCACATTTGGTGTCATTTAACCGACTTCGTATCTCTCACCGTTAAGAAGATACCCATGGTGAGCATGGTAAGTGGGACACACTGTATGTTTATCAAACTAGTCAATGATCTATTCCAGTAATTAATTATAGTTTGAACATAGAAGAGATTTGATATGCTTCTTGAACAGATTTGTGGAATAATGAAAAATGTCTAAGTGGGTGTTACAAACAAAATTATAGGAATTAATTGATCTTATTAATGGAGAGAGGAATTAATTGATCTTATTAATGGAGAGTTATTGTAATAATCGAAAGTTCGTATGTAGAAGATTAGTCTATTTATTGTGATGTTGTTTTGTTCTCAATGTATAATATAGTTTACAATCAATAGCATATTAGTTCAATTTCTAATTTATTTTTATAAACGTTCAATTTTATAGAATCTGAGGTTATCATCATAACACTCGAAATGTCGATGGCGAAAATATGTGTAGTTTAATTTCTTCACAATAATTTAGGCCTTACCAGGGAGTTTTACATTGACACGACAGAGAGATGATTCCGAAATTTTTTGGTATTTCTCAAGATAAAGCCGACGGTTTTCAATGCCTTCCTAACAATAGACTCAATACATGGCTTTCAAATGAGAGTTTTTTTTTCAGGATGACCCCTAGGTCCCTCACTTCCTCTTCAGATTTCAGTGTCTGTTTTTGTAGGTACAGATTGGTCATATAGGGGAGTTAAACACCTTGAGAAGAGAATTTGAGAAAATTTTTGTATATTAAGAAAAAGCCTATATGCATGTATTGGTTGTACAATATTTCTAAAAAACGATTTGGATCATTCTGAAGGTCCATATGTAGTGCATGTTGTCCTTGATTTCTTTGTATATTTTCAGATCATCGGCATATAGCGAAATTTCAGACGCAGTAAAACATTCATCTATGTCACTCAGAAAAATACTGAATATTAAAAGGGACCTATATAGTTGTGACCCTTGTGGTACACCTGATGTGATAAGTGTTTTATGGGATGGAAAATTGTTCGAAATTACATTTTGGTATCTGTCAGAGATATATGAGTTCAAGAGCCTCAACAGATTACCAAGTACGCCAAAATTTTCAAGTTTCATCGCCAAAGTTGGGTGGTGCACCTTATCAAATGCTTTGGAAAAGTCGGTGTACGTTGTATCGGTGGTAACGGTACACCGCCCAGATAACACAGGATATCCTATGGATATCCTTCTCAAGTCCATTTCAGGTCGGGATATCCTGGGACATGAAATGGATATCCATAGGATGTCCGTCAGATGATATCAAATGGATATTCTGATGCGGATCACCTATGGACGTCCATAAGATGTTCGTTTAGCGAACAAAAATTGTTAATTGAGAATGGTTCAAAACAATACGAATCATCACAAATATCACATGCAAATCACATGTTTATTATAAATTCAAAGGTAGTTTTCCATCATATAACTATTGTTATGTAGGTATAATATGTTTATAGCCACAATTAAGATATCCGATGCAAATATGAATTCATATAAATAACAACACCACAGTTTGGAATTTTTCTCTGTTGTTCAATGTTTTCGTACAAAAATATACAATCACTCGAAAATAGCTCTCATATATTTACTTTTTTGTGGTCTTCAGATGGACATCCATGAGATATTCATCCATGGATTTATAGCGGATATCTATTAGAATCCAGTGGTTCCTAACCTTTTCAATGTCACTACCCCTGTGAACAAGTATGGGAATTGAGTTTACCCCTAGCCAATTTAAAATTAAAACCACACAAATTCGAACGAAAATATGTTTATTATCTAACTAAATTCTAAGAAATTGCACGTTTAGGTAACTAGTAAAGTAATATGTAAATCTTGGAGTTAACTAGTGTGAAGGTTGAAATTGCTTTGCATTCGCAAGTTTGACAATATTAGGTTCGGTTTCACTCAACGCGCATCTCATGTCATGCTCAACATTCAGACGGTTTCTGGCTTTTGTTTTTAATGTAACAAGAGTTGAGAAACCAGTTTCACATCTGTAAGTTGTAGCAAATGGAATCAACATTTTTAAAGCTCTGTCAGCTATAATGGGATATTCTGCAGCTGCTTTTCGCCAAAAGGTGCTTAGTTTATCATTTTGAAAATCAACTTTCAATGAGTTATTCTCACGCAGCCCGAGAAACTCTACTTTCGCTGACACATCTTCGTCCTTGAAAATATCGACGCAAGTAGAAAATGGTCTTAAAATCCAGGAGTAGGACTCACGACTGTCCATGTTCGGAAAATATTGCTGCAGTGAGTCTATCACGGCAGTTAAATGTTGAACCACGGAATTTTCAAACGTGATTTTCTCTTGTTTATTATTTACTAATTGCTCACTTAGTTGTGTGAACATTGACACATCACCAGCTTGAACTCTGCGTTGGTAAAGTTCCAATTTGCGAAAAAAACTTGCGATTTTATCCTGCAACGTCAAAATATTCGTTTCATTTCCTTGCAGTGAAATATTCAGACTATTAATTTCAGTGAAAAAATCAGCAAGGTACGACATTTTTAGAATAAATGTTTGGTCTTTAATTTTTGCATAATATTCTTTTTCTTTTTGTGTTCTCTGATTTTCAAAAAACAATCCAATTTCTTCTCGTAATTCGTAAACCCTACTTGGAACTTTGCCTCTTGATAACCAACGTACCTCTGTATGGTACAAAAGAGCATTAAATGTAGCACCAACTTCATCGCACAAAACTTTGAATAATCTTGAGTTAGTAGCGCTGCCTCGAATATGATTAACAATTTTTACTATGTCACTCAACGTGTTTAGCAAATCTGGTGGAAGCGTTTTCACAGCCAAAGCGTAACGGTGTATCAAGCAATGATAGCCGAAAACTTGAGGAGCAACTTGTTTCACGAGTGCCTGAAAACCAGAACGGATGCAAAATGTTCTTTTAATTTGCTCGGTTTCATGCTTCCTGGATTAAGCACTTTATTACATAAAACACACTGAGGCTTTTCTATATTTTTGTCTACGATGCTTGTGAAACCCCATTGTAGAAATGCTTCTTTATAAGTGCGCTTTTTGCCAGATGAAGTAGAAGCCATGTCAAAAACACCTGTAGGTACCTAAAACAAAAATCAACTAATACATACCTACGTAAACAAATCACTCGTGACAATATTAACGTGACGATATTAACAAACACTGCTTACCTTTGAATTTAAACAATTCAAAAATACGATTTCTGCAATGCGCGGCGGAACAAATAAAATGCGTGTTCTTCCTAAGCTTAGGTAAACAAAATGAACATCGCCGCCTGTCCGGCCCGTCGCTAGTCATGCTTCACCCCTCCCACACCGCAGCTCACCCGCCGCCGTCGCCTTCAGCCGCGCGCATGAGAGCGCCGTAGTGCTACCGTTTACCGTACTATTATTTTGTTTATTGCTATTTTAATACTATTTCGTGCCATCCCGTGTTACCCCCTTAGAATCTCCGTTTTACCCCTGCGGGGGTAATTACCCCCAGGTTAGGAACCACTTCTAATAATTAGAAGATATCTTATGGATAGCCATAAGATATCCAAAGAAAACATAAAATCATATTTATGTCAAAAGAACTTTTGTTCTTCAACATTTTCGCACAAAAATATGATTTTTCAGAAATAACTTGTATCTCCATTTTTTCCTTGGGATTGAGATGGAGATCCATAAGAAGATATATTCGCATCCCTGAATTCAAAACTGGGTAGGTATTTTCCCAATGGATAGTAATAAAATATTCTGAAGCAATAAAATATAAATCAATATGGCATTCGCGTGAATGACAAATTTTCCAAAAGAAAGATGGAAAAATCTAAGTGAATCTAATTCTTGAATTCACCTTAACAGCATTTCGGAAAATAGCTTCATTGTTGCGCTAGGGATAACGCGATTCAAATCCGGCCACCTCGCCTCCTCTATATTTATCTCTCAAAAGATTGAATTCAATTCGAATTAACCTCCATGGCTAGAATCGTTCTGATTGGTCTAAAAATGCATCCATGTCGAAAGTCATGGTAAATTGAATTCTTTCATGAGGTATGAGCTATTGCTTAAGGTGGTTCACTCCTATAACTTTTTCATTATTGTAGGTAGTAAAACGTCAATTGGGGTCATGAATTATAGTTCATTTTATATTATTCGACATATCTACTTGCTTTACCGCACTTTTGGTTTAACCGAGGATGGCATTTTCAAACGGGACACCCTGTATTTTATTCCATAATCGGTTAAGGATTATCATAACGAATTCAACGATACTGTGTTTGATAGGATTTCTACAAACGATTAGAAAGATATTCACATTTCCATATCCTCAATGAGCATATGAAAACTTCGAATGCCATCCATATCTTCGTAATCGTTTGAAATAACCCTATCCAATCCGGTACCGTTGAATTCGTTATAATAGTTCCTAATTCATTATGGAATAATATACATGGTGTTCTATATTGTTGAGGATATTTAGTAAATATCCCTGAAAAATATCTCATGGATATTTGTGAACAATATCACTGAGAGAAACTGGATATTAAAAATATCTACCAGCTCTGATTGTAATAACCTTTATAAGGAAATCTCCTATTCCTGATCATTTTATTATTACTACAGTATTCTCTCCATTCTGTAATTATAAAAATCGATTTTTTAAATCATTTGTAATACCCTTGAATGGACATTTGCTACCATCATAACGCAGGTGTGTTATGACATTATGAGAATTTTATAAATTCCAGTCTATTCAGATTTCTTATTGACATAGCTCGTTTTGTGAATTATGCTCATTGGCGAATTCAGATAATGTTTGTCCCAATAATCATAGCTGTTTGGGTTTCTAGCATTGTACGTTGACGAATAACTCTAGCAATTCACATATATGACGGTTATTAGGCAATCATTCGACAATCGTAATTCGGCTCAGTTCGCTCTAGTGTTTCATTAGTATTGTGGCTGACAAAAATACAGATCGCGTTCATTTCTCTGTTCTCGGTCATGGGTGCCCGTGTAAAATTATTTCGATCGTCCGAATCGAAAGAGCCGTGTCTTGTAGGTGAATGTCTGTGATGTAGCAAAGTTTTGTTTTAGTGCTGGCTGTGAACCGATCTGTGGAATACACCGTGCATTGCATTATTGCAATGAAAACAGTATTCTCCATACCCACTTTTCAAGGCCTAAAATTGGTTTATTTCAAAAACAAAATGATCGATGAGATTCTGAATCAAAATATCTGGGTTTCTGTGAGGGAAGTTTTATTGACAATTCGCACCATAACTCCGAAGGAAGGGTAAATATAAGTATTCAACTTCTCATTTCTTGAGAAATTCGTCAGTCATGCATATAGATGATATTTCTCCGAACAAATCAATGAGTAATGTCAAAAAAACTTCCACAGATACCCGAATATTTCAATTCAGAGACTAAACGTATTTTTTTGTTTTTTTGAAAACAATAACTTTGGACCATGAAAAGTGATAGTGTGGATAGGATATTTATTTTCATTGCAGTAATTCAAAGCACGGTTTCATAATGCATACCATCGAATAATGTTGATAACCTTATTACCACTGTTTGATGAATATACTAGAGTAGAAAAATATTGGGACAACTGTTGAAAATGAGCTACATTACAATAGAATGTCGAAATGTCAGGTTTCATGCAGATATCAGATAACTATAATAAAATGAGACGAATTACTGCGTTACCTCAAGATGGTTGTGCTAGTAATAAAAACATGCTGTTTTATGTCGATAGTCTAATAACCACTGTAGAGTGGAGAGTTACTGCAACATTTTATGGGAATAACTCCTATTCGACATTCTGTGTTATCATAGAAACTAGAACAAGTAGTAGTTATTCAGCAGCGGTGTTTTTATACAAGTTTGCAAATTGAATAAGCTGCCATAACTACAAGTCACCTGAAAATTCACTTCATCTATGGTAGCACATGAACACATCTGTCCCCTATTTATTGCAGATATCGTAATAACGGTTATCAGATTTCCAATTATGATAACTCAAGTTTTCTCTCAGTGATCTTATGGATATCCCTGGAAAATGTCTTATGGATATTTGTGAACAATATCTTATGGATATCCCTGAAAAATGTCTTATGGATGTCCCTGAAGGATATCCTATAGAAGTCCAACTCCTTCCACTCGGCACGTCCATTGGACGTCCATAAGATATACATCGGATATCACTGGATATTCTCTGGATATCCCAAATATCCTAAATGGACGTCCAATGGATGTCCATCGAATGTCCGTGTGTTGACTGGGCGCGCATGTTGAGGTTCCATGTTCCATTGAGTTGTAAATATCTTGCACAAACGGAAAGAGATTATAGTAGTGACACTCCCCAGATAGCCCATTTTATATCCTATTCATGGCCGAACGTCCCAGACTCTCATATGGACGTTCTGAAGACGTACGACGCCAAACGTTTCAAGAACGTACGACGAGGACGTCCTTGGGACGTACATTTCAGGTCGAAATCAATATTTATATCATCAATTCAATTATATTGCGGTAATTATTATTAATCTCGCAGATTCTGATTTTTCGTCATAACTCAGATGAATACATACTCATATCGAAATTTGCTTGATGATGTAAAATGAAACATTATTTTCTCCGTTCCCGAGTCCCATTATCGACCGCCATTTTGCCGAGGGCCATTATTCGCCGTTCAGGATTTTCTTTGGTGCAGTGTGCTTGTGTATAGTTATAAGATAATTGGTGTTTTGATGGTGTCCTTTATATTTGTTTCAATTGTTGCAACTAAGATGTTATCATGGATGTTATCTCAGTGATACTAATAGTGGGTAGTTATTTGATTACATTTATTAGACGTAAGTGATAGTGATTTTTGTAGGTTATTAGGGGTATCTCAGCATATTTCTAACTAGAAAACATAAAAAACAAGCAATGAGAGAGATGTTATCAAGGCTGTTATCTCAGGGATACTAATAATGGTGGGTTGTTATTCAATTAGATTTGTAACGCTGAGTGCAATTGATAGTGGTTTTTCCAGGTTATATATATAGGTTCCTCGAAAAATAATGTTCTTATAGAATTTTCGATATTGTTGAATATACATGTGATGATTGATGGATGGAAATAATAATTAAAGAATGTTACCTTCAGTTAATGCTTTTTTATTATCAAAATCACATATCTAATTCAAAATGCCCTCAGCACTTTTCAATATATAGAGCGGTACTCAAAATTTGGTGTCATAAAAAATGCCACAAGCCGTTTATTATCTCATAATTTTCCATCAAACTTCTTTTAGAACCAATTTCTTGCTCCGATAGCTGTTGAAAATAGTTAACTTTGGCACCTAAGACATTGAAGGAAACATATTTTTGACCTCCGTTATATGTACGATTCAAGTCCCAAAATGGTCGAGTTCAGACCTGAAACGGACCAAAATCAGACGTCCTATACAGGGTGATTCAAAAGTAAGCGGCATCCTTTCAGAGGCGTATTCCTTGCTTGAAAATAAGGCAAAAAGTTCCTATTGATAAGGATCCGAAAATGCTTCCTAAGGGAGCTACGGCCCTTTGAATAGGACACCTCAAAGACGGTTTTTTCTCTATAACTTTAAAATCCTTCACAACAAATTTTTAAAAATTGGTGTACGGCATAAACATTCGATGGTAAATAGGACTCCGTATTCGAAATTTCAGAATTTCATTCAGGGGCGTCACATGCGGGAGAGGGTAAGTGTAAAAATATCCCTTCTTCTCCGGATATTCAGGTTACTGTGATTTCGTTTGGAAATTATTTCGAATACGGAGTCCTATTTACCATCGAATGTTTATGCCGTACACCAATTTTTAAAAATTTGTTGTGAAGGATTTTAAAGTTATAGAGAAAAAACCGTCTTTGAGGTGTCCTATTCAAAGGGCCGTAGCTCCCTTAGGAAGCATTTTCGGATCCTTATCAATAGGAACTTTTTGCCTTATTTTCAAGCAAGGAATACGCCTCTGAAAGGATGCCGCTTACTTTTGAATCACCCTGTATGTACCTCTGATTTTGTAACATTGTATGTCCTATATGTACGTCCTAAACTCGCCCGTCGTACTAAAAACGGACGTCTTTGGGACGTCCCGAATATCCGAAGCGTATGTCTTTAGGACGTCCATAAGACATACTTGTGCTATCTGGGTCCACATTTTATGAAAACCATGTTGGTGAACTGTTATGAGATGTTTAACTCGGAAGAAAAGTTCTGTCGTTAAAACAGATTCAAAAACCTTCCCCAGAATAGACACAACAGAGAGATCGGTCTATAATTTGATACTTCTGATTTTTGTCTGCTCTCGAAAACTGGCACTATATGTTAATATTGTTAGTAAATAGATATACCAACCTTTACAAAAACAGTGTAACGATGTTCTGGATAAGTTTTCATTCCCAATTCTCTTCCCAATCTCTTCAAGCGCCATACATCTGTCCGGCTTTGAAAGAATCTTCGGTTTGATTGGTTTTTCTCTGCAGTAGCAAGTGTTTGTACTCAAACAACATTTCCTGTAGACCCCTTTCGTTTTGTCTCGTAGTGGCTTGTCTGGTACATCGTGGATGAATTTTCTATGGCTCTCCAGGTCCATATCGGGATGCAGTATTGCGTTAACTTTGGAGGAATCATTTCGTGTTTTCCAATTGGAGAGAAGTGTTTTTCGGAGAGGAGTTTTTCTATAATAGAGCTGTTGTTACGTATATCCGGATAAGAAAATATGTTTTTTCTGTGACGGGAAAAAAGTTTGGCATTTCATTTCTGTTGGCAGGTTATAAAATGTCACTTTTCATAAATTACTTTTTTCCTGTGGAAATGGAAGTATTCCCAAGAACTTATAACCTCCAAAAGTTCCAAAAAATGCCAACACCAATCTCCTCTCCCTGTCCTCTCTAGGTACCCGCGATGTTCCACGAACATTATGAGAATTTCCTTTCGTGCGCTCCAAGATATAAAAAAACTCCGGGTATATGTTCATTGGATTGTTTTCAAAACGACCTATCGAACCACCCTCTGAAGTTTCGTACCATATAGAGAACCATTCGCCTGGTGGGTGATACCACACTCACCAGCTCGTTGACCCCAATAGAACACCGTAGACAAGTCGGCGACCTTTCACTATTCTATAGATACTTTCACGGGAAATGTTCCTTAAAAATCTCCCCTTTAATTCCATCACTAACAATACCAGTCATCAGACGAACTCGACAGACCCAGTCAGCACATCCCTTCGTCAATGACCTTGAAATATGTCGAAAAACACTCTACCAAAACTCGTTCGTCTATAGAACGGCGAAGCTTTGGGATTCTTTGCCAATGGAAGTATTCCCAAGAACTTATAACCTCCAAAAGTTCCAAAAAATTCCAACACCAATCTCCTCTCCCTGTCCTCTCTAGGTACCCGCGATGTTCCACGAACATTATAAGAATTTCCTTTCGTGCGCTCCAAGATATAAAAAAACTCCGGGTGTTCATTGGATTATTTTCAAAACGACCTATCGAACCACCCTCTGAAATTTCGTACCATATAGTTCGGAAACACCCTATATACCTACGCTGTTTTGGAACACACTGTATAATAATTCCTGGAGTTGGTATTTATCAAGCAATGAAAAACGTTTGCTCAGTTTGCTCTCACACTAATGAGTAAAACTTAATTTAAGTAATATAGGTGTACCTTTGAGATGTTGCTGAATTAGGAGGTATTCTTTTCGACATAGACATTCTTCTACTCCAGAGATTGAAAATGCACTTTACTACAGTCTGGACTTTCTTCTCCAACTCTCTTTGTCAAATTTGACAGAGATTAGTAGCCTTAGCTACCAATCCAGAATTTGTTGTGAATGTAAGTGATATTATTGTCGTCCTAGAAACACAACCATTTGCTTGAAGCTTGAATACAAACATTCAGCATCAGTTCTTCAGAAACATTCTTCTTCAGAAAAAATAGTATATTGTTTAACGGGCACGGAATGATATAGTGATTTCCTACGAGAATGAAGTTTGCAGCATGAGCCATAGGCGAATGCTGCAATCATTCGTGGGTGATGCCTCGCTCACAAACTCACTCACTTCGCTGGAACACCGTAGAAAAATTGGCGATCTGGCTCTATTTTATAGATATTTTCATGGACGATGCTCTTCTGAAATATCAACAATTATTGTTCCTCCCTTGGCAGTCCCCGCGAGATTAACTCGTCGAGTTGAGGCTTCGCACCCCTTCGTGGTCACTTTGGAAACCTGCAGAACATCTCTTTCCAAAGACACGTTCATCCAACGAACAGCGAGGCTCTGGAACATATTGCCAAGGGAGGTGTTCCCCGAGGCATATAACTCCCAAAAATTTAAGAAGAACACCAATTCCTACACCCGATTTCCCTTGGTTCTCACGATGTTCTCTGAACATTACAGGATATCCCTTTTCATGTTAACCAGAACATAAAAAAAAACTATAATTTTTCTACGGCTGCAACAGATAACAGCGGCAATTTCGATTTCTTCGGCTTGTATATAGCCATCTGATTGCCTGTCAAGTAATGCTCATCTATTACTTATTAGTGAGTCAAATAATGTCAGTACTCATATAAAAACAATTTCTATCGCACTTTGTTACGAAGTATTTGAAACAAAATACAGGGTGGTTCAAGATTCAGACTTCTGATCACCCCTGTATCTGTTACAATTAAATGTCAGTAGATAGTAAATCAAAAGTTGAGATAGGGACATATAAAGGCCGTTTTGACAAATAATGAATAGTTTCGACACAAAAAAATCCTAGAGTTGAAAAATCTCGATTTTGAATACCCGATATCCCTGAAATCATTCCAGCTAGACCCCAAGTGTGATGCATTGATGAAATCAGCTCTTCGGGGAGAATCTAAAAATGCAATGAAATACAAGATGTTCCATTTGAAATAACAAAGTTGTTGCTTCTTTTCGTTGGAGGCGGCAACGCCGCAGGGCTGAAAATATTTTAGAACGATGTCCCCCTCGAAAATGGAATTGAATTGTTTTCATAATCTTGTTTTGCCGACCTACAGATCCGCTGTTTCGTTTTCAATGGCCCACTCTGTATATACACACACCTACCCTTCCAGGTTTATGTAAATAAACACTGCAATGAGAAAATGATAAGATCTCTAGCCAGGGGCGTCCGGAGGGGAAGGCAAGGGGGGCACTCGCCTCCCCCTAGCGACTGGTCTTTACTCAGATACTTTATAAACAAGATACATTTGCATTATTCAATTCC